>PVJH01001601.1:0-201130 GCA_004026705.1 Nesogale talazaci | reverse complement strand
AACTAGACTGTGGGAAACATGAAGCCAAAACACTTCCTTCTCTTTTGCTCTTCCTTGGGAGAGCTACATGTTTATTTCGAAAACTAGAAGAAAGACTAAAAATATTTTAATTAATTAATTTTTGAATTTAATTTTATAAGGGAGTAACACAATGTGATTTACATGTTAAGTGTAAATCCCTGATTTAAAATGGGAGTATTTTAATGTGATTTACATTTAGTGAAATGCTGCTGATAGCAATATAGAATTACATTTGAAAGAGGTTGGGGGGGTGAATAAAAAGGTGATTCTGAAAAACATGGCCACCAGCTCCAATATTCTTATAATAATTCAAGAAAGAAAAGATGAAGTCCTGAATAAAGGCAACCTCAAAATGAGTGGGAAAGCAAGATGCACCAAAAGCAATTAACTAGAGAGAATTGATATCCCAGAAAACAGAGGGGCCAGAAGAGGTGGAATTCATCAACCTGGGGCACATACTAAATGAGTCCCAATGCTGAGTATGGGACCAGGTGCCCGCTTTACAGTTAAAGAACAATCCTGAGACACCACACTGCCTCGCTGAGTCCAGGCTTTGACAATGACAATAATTAAATTTCAGATAGATTGTCTATTTATAGCAAAGGGTTCTATTTAAGAGACCCCATTTTTCCTCATTATCTAAGGCAAGTAAGCACAGGTGTCTGATTCTAATAGAATATTGTTTTAACTCCTTCAAATGCTTAAAATTCTTGAAAATGAAGTTACATTAGCTGCCCTTGATTTAACCTTAGAATAGATATCACTTCCCTTCATCAGTGAACAAGGTGACAATGGATTTCCTGTCTCGTCCTGTCTGGACTATTTCTTAATCCAAAGCAACACAATGTCAATAGATATTGTCATCAGGAACGAGGCAGCTTTCAACTGAAGCAAGAACTTATCTGTAGCACCATTTGGGGAAGGTATATGGGGGTGGAAGGATGGTGAGTGTTGTAATGCAAATCATCACAATTCTGCATGTGGCTCTGACATGGTCAAATCCCAGATACAGTCACCATACAATAATCTCCTTGCAATCCTTCAATAGGGGATTGTGTGTGAATGAGGGTAAAAGCTGCAAATGGAAAATCAGAGTAAGTTACTCATTAGTCAAAAATAAAGAATTAAGAACAATCTGACAGTGCATGATATTTCAGGGGATATGAAGCCATTGGATTTTTATCACAATGTCTGTTTATACTACCACCATCACCACCACCAAATATGTCACATCACAAACTCACTGCCATTGAGCCAATACAAACTCAGCGTGATCCTCTAGGAGAAGGTAACTCTGTCCCTCTTAGTTTTTGAGACTGTAACTCTTTAGAGCTAGAAAGCCTCCTTTCTCCTGGGGAGTGGTTAGTCATTTTGAACCAGTCATTTTTCAGATTTCAGCCCAAGTAATTAGGGTACTTCCAAGGTTCCTCTTTATGTGCTATAGTATATTGGAAAATGTTAGTTCTGTAGTAAAAGTCACATTTTACAGACAGGTGCCCAGGACCCAAGTCTCCTGTAAGCACCTTGCTGACTACACTCAAAGCACACAGGGTAGAACTACCTCTTAGCTCGCATCACAAACAAGGCAGAACTGTCTCTGTGCATATCTGAAACTGCAGTATAAACTAATATTTGTTGGGGAGAAGCTGGTGATTTCACACTGCTCCGTGATTAGTCCTTGCTGCTGTGAGGCGTTTTCAGGTAGGTTTGGACTTACAGCACACCGATGTATAACAGAACAAAACACTGTCGGCTCCTCTGTCAGCCTCACAAGCATTCTTATGTTTGAATTAACTGATGCAGCCATTGCATCCTTCAATCTGGTAGCTGCCTCATTTTCACTGCCCCACTTTTTCTGCTTCCCCTCTACTTTACCAAGCATGATGTCCTTTTTCTGGGGATTGGTCTCTGCTGACAACCCATGCAAAGTCCATGAGATAATGTTTCAACCCCTGTATCTCTAAGAAAGCTTCAGGCTGTACTTTTTCCAAAAGAAATTTGTTTCTTCTTTTTGCTGTTCATGGTACTTTCAATAATCTTGGCCAGCACCATCATTCCAATGCACCGACTCATCTCGTCTTCCTTAGTCAATGGCCATGAGCGACATGCATGTGTCATAACTACAAGTGCCATGTCTTGGGTCAGGAGCCTGTTTGTCTGATTTCCCTGGTGCAGCAGGCTTACTCAGTTCAAGGCACCATTTGTTCTCCTGGCTGCTGCTCCCACGAGTGGTCACGATGGATCCATGCAAAATGAAATGCTTGGCAACATCAGTTTTTCTGTTTCTCATAATGTTGAAGGTGTCCAAGATAATGTTATTTAATAGCTCGGCTGTGAGGAATTGGATTTTCTCTACGTTGAGTGATGATCCATCCTGAAGGCTGCAATCCTTGGTCTTCAGCATCAAGTGCACCAAGTGCTCCTCATTGTCAGCAAGCAAGTTTATGTCATCTACAACCTGCAGATGACCTGATTGCATCATAGGTACAAATTGGCTGCTAACTCCAAGGCAGCAGTTCAAAACCACCAGCTCCATGAGGCGAGAATGAGGAGGCTTTCAGCTCCTTTAAATTATTAGTCTTGCAAACCTACACGGGCTGTTCTGCTCTCTCCTATCAGTTTCCTAGGAACCCTTTTTGCTGTTAGGTGCCATCACATTGGTTCCAACTCAAAGAGAGTTGAGTCATACATCTGAGAGGTTGCATGTGTGAAAAGAGGATTTGATAATGCAAGTTGGAAACAAGATGGGTGTCCATTATATCTAGAAGCGGAATTTTCATGTGGTGAAAACAAATAGGAATGACATTGTAAGGATAAGCCCACAATTACCTTGCTGAATGTACATCCACTTTGGAAAACCTAAATTCACTTCCCGCCCAATGTAGCATATGCAGAGTAGTTACTTGTGCATTAGTATGATATTGCTAATATTGAACAGGTTTCAGGAGAGCTTTCAGAACAGGAGAGACTAATAATATATGTCTGGACTTGTTTCTGAACATCTTACTGGTCACAGTCATCTATTCTGCACAAAAGCAAAAAGACTGGGCAGGATTTTGTTATGTTGTGCCTAGAGCCATCCACTGATCTAGGCCAAAATAGCAATTGATAGTAACATTTGCCAAATGACCTATTTCATTTTTTGCTTAGATTTCTTTTGGTAGAAAACAATGCTATTATATGTTTTGTGAGAGAAATGGATTAGATACCATTTCCTTGCCAAGAGAGAGTGAAAGCTACTCTCAGATAATGCGTATGGACACTGAGAACTTAAACACGACCAGTCAATCAACACAGGAAAATCATTTACAATAGGAGTTGTGCAGATGGACAAATGGCTCAATATTTGAAAAGAGCTAATGCAGAGTTCCATGATTGACTTTTCAGTAGGTCTTCACAAAGAAGGACACAGGAGGCACAGCATGCTCTTACATAAGGGCATATACTGAATGCACCTTAATCCACTAGTGCAAGTACACCCTGGGGTACTTACATACTCTCTTCATATGCAGGTACAACATAGAGAAACCAGATATGTTGTATCAAATCTTGGAATTTGGGGGGTCACATCTTTTTTTTTTTTAATATTTAAGCATGGCCATTCAAGATGCCCTTGCTAGTGATTTAAAAAATTCTCACTGGGCTGAGCCCCAGTGGTATAGTGGTTGAGTGTGGGACTGCGGCCCACTGGCTTGGCAGTTCAAATCTAGCAGCAGCTCTCCAGAAGCAAGGCTGAATCTCCCACTCCTGCCAGATGGCAGAGATGCCGCCCCAAAAACAAAACAAGCAAACAAAAGAAATACTCATTAACAGGAAACAATCATCTGTTAAAGCCTTTTCTATATACATTCCATATGGCTTGCTTCTTGTTTAGGTTCCATTTTTCCAGTCAGTCTTGCTTTGACTTTTTTCCCTGCCTCCAGGCACAAGTGAGCCGTCGAACCCAAAATTGTCTTTGGTTGTTTCTTAACGGTTCATTGCTCATGGTTCTGTTGCATTGTGGTCTTTAATGGATTCTTCAGCTACTTATCTTATATTTGGATTCTGTGTTTAAATACCAATTATGTCCAGCAATGCATTCGTCCATGGTCTCTTACAGCTATCTGGAATTGATCTCTCTCTTTTCCTTCAGGACTTTACTATTCATTACAATGCATTATATTCATCTGGTGGTATTGGATTTCTATTTGACTTAAAGATAATCCTGTGTGATTATTTTCTTCTTCTTTTTAACAGTTCATGGGGAAAATATAAATTAATACCAGTTTTAAATGCTTTTTTTTCTTTATTATCTTAGAACTAAAGACTACCCATTGTCATTGCTTCATTTCTTACTCATGGCGACCCTGTAAAACAGAGTAGAATCGCTCCCTCAGGTTTCTGATACTGTAAATATCTCCAGGAACAGACCCTTCTATCTGTCTTCTTTGGTGAAGATGCTGGGTTTGAACTGCTACTTTGCTTATCCCACAGCATCATCAGGACTCTTTAGAAATAGAACTTGTCATATTCTTTTTCCAGACCTTCTCACAGCTGAGAAAAGATGATTAAGTCAGACACAAAAGTAAAACATTATTTTATCCATACTCAGAAATAAGATATTTTTCTGAGCTAGGAGTTGTATTATATTTTTATTCTTACTTTTTGTTATGAAAATATACTGACTCGTTGTGCTAAAACGAAACCATATGAGCAAAGAACAATTAGCCAGCTAATTACAAGTGTAAAATTAGAACCAATTGTAAGTGATTGTATTAGACTCAAACTCTAGTCTGGTCATTTGTGTTATAGGAAAGAGAAAGACTTTGAAAACTCTTTACAACTCCTTAGAAATTCAGAGCACTATTATCTAAAGTTGTTTCCACAGAGGTTTAAAGATATGAGTACACATTCTTTAATTAAGAAAATAATATAAACTTTGTCTCAAACTGAAAATGAAGTTTTAGAGAGATGATCAAATTGCTGTCATCTTAAAAAGTGCTGCCTTCTGTTGGAACAAAGCAGAGTAAACACAGCATACAAACAAACCTATAAACATTAAACTGATATTAATGGAAGTGAACTGGTAATGCAGAGAGAAAATCTCCATTATACACACCCTGGATTTTTATTTCAGAAATTTAAGTTAGTAAGCAGGCAATTTAGCCAATTGTAAAAGAAGTGGTATAACCATAAACAAGAAAGTCCAATTCCATTAGTGTGAGGAGAAAGAAAAGTATGAACTTAAATGGAGAAGAGGATGTGTATCAAATAATCCATCTTAGTTTTTGTTGGTTGCAAAAACAAAGAATAATTACCTCCAAAATCATGAAAAGGTCAGAACATGTTATAATAAATGAAATGAGCCTGTGCCTGTTTCCACATCTCTCATTTAATTGGCATTTGTTTTTTAAAGAAACATTGTGACATTTACACTTCAATTATATATGATAAGAATACTAACAACGTTTCAAAACAAACCAGCTTGAAAATTAAAACTACACTTGGAACAGAAACAAAAATAGCAAAATATCTATACCTCATATCATATTTGGATTATATTGGAGATCCAAAACCCACTGACATGGAGTCAATCTTGACCCACTATGACCCCGCAAAAGATTCCTAAGACTGACCATCTTGACGGGAACAGATGGTTTCTCCCAGAGAGTGGCTGAAGGGTCTGAGTGGCTGATTTAGCCACTATCAGTCAATAGAGCTAGCCCGTCCCCTTGGATTATAACTATGTGCCTGAAAACACAAAATCCATTATGGCCAAGATGAAGCTGCCATCTCCCATCTCCTAGATTCAGTTTGAGATCAATCTTTCTAAAGCAAAACAATTGCGGACCATTTGTACAAACATTCCTTGTTACCCATGCAAAACCTGATCAAGAGAAGTCTTCTCTTCACACTAGCCTTTAACCTACCTCAAATCTTGCACCATACTTACCAAGCTTATTATATCTCCATTGTGTGTGTGTATATATATTACTGTGTTTACATAATTGACTTAATATCATTCAAGTTCAACTACCTCCTCTCTCTTTTCAGAATATTTGGGATATTTATGTCTAATGTAATGGAGATTATTTAAAAAATATATATTTAGAAGTCAAAGGGCTCTGTTGTTCTTATAATGGACTGTTGTGATGCATGTGATTTTTGTCAATTGTTTCTTGCAATTAGATCCACAGACTTTTCTTCCTAGTCCATTGTTTCTGGATGCTTCCTTGAAATTTATTAGATATTATGCAACACTGCAGCCTCCCCTGACAGATGAGAGGTGACTGGATTTGGGATGCATGGGGCTGGGATTGAACCAGGGACTCCCATATGGAAGTCAAGGATCTCACCAAGGAACCAACTACCACTGCTCCTTAATTATCCTTATACTTAATTAAGTGCTTATTTACTCATTTAGTTCTTCTATTAAATACCAAATCTTTATATCTAACAATCAGCCCAACTTTTGAGCCAGTCGCTACTGCTGGCTTAGTGCTGGAAATCAATGCACAAGGTTTTGTCCCAATCTAGAACAACTATCACAGAAGGACATACATGGTGAATATTCCATTTTTTTAGGTTATATGATTGGTTGGAAACATCTGTTCAAACTTACTATATCATTTCACATAATGCAGGACCATAGTTCCACCTCTATCTATAAAACTCACTAGCATCCAGTTGATTTCAACTCATAGGAACCCTCTCAGATCAAAACTGCCTGTGGGAGAGTCCAAGACTGCTGCCCCTTAAGGGACTAGAAAGCCTCCCTATCTCACGACCTGTATCTGTTGAATGAAAGAAACCTAGGAAGCATGGAACATATTTACTATGTCACTAACAGAGGGAACATTATCTTCTCTTGGGTACTGTCCCAGGCAATTGTTTAGGAGAGGTACTCGTCATTTAATAACTAGAAAATCTTACCAGCTTTCAATTTCATCTCCATTTATTTAACAGAACAAATGTTTACAAGGCACTATCTAAGTGAAGTTTATAGTAGATTTTTCCATAGACAGTTTCCATGTCTGTCTTTAGAAAGCTTCTTTCACTATAACTATCAAGTAAAGAATGGCAATATGTGCCTATGAGGAACCTGATAAGATATTCAAGGACTAGAGAACAAAGTTGATTCAAATTGTTCAATATAGTTTGAGGTTTTTCTTTTATTCTTATGTCAATTCCTTATTTGAGAAATTATTTACATCACTATATAATTATAAGATAGTATATATTTGCAGAGGTTTTTCCACCACACACAATTCTATGATTCCATTGTGGGGGGGGGGAAGGAGAGGGGGGCTGGAGAAATATGAGCTTAAACGGATTAATTAAATTTACCCAAGTAACTTTATATCGCCATACTTTATCATCCTGAAACGAGAGGATGAACAACAGCAAAATGCAATGTATTGCCAACCAGGAGAGGGAGAAAGAGAAGTCGAAGAAGATAGACTACTAAAAGAAACATAAGTCCAAGCCTGTGACCTCAGAGGCTGATGAAGAGAATGAATTCCCCACATAAACATAAGATGTTTGCTTGACCAAAGTCCTAGAATTATTGTTTCTTCTACTAAAGTAGGTGAGAAAAACTTTGCGTTCTACTTTTTGTTTTGGGATTTTATATTAGAAGAGAAAATATATCTCTTGAGGAACAGCAGAAAGAAAATACTTGTTTCACCCTTTAGGTTTTGTTTTAGATCAATTATTTATATTGCTCTGAAGGCGTATAAATCCAAGATCAAAAAGCTAATGTGAACATCTCACTACCTTGTGTCTATGAGTCATTTTTGTTCACAGCAATGCAAAAGGACAGATAGAACTGCCTTCTAAAACTTTCAAGATTAGAATCTTTATGGATTTGAACTGTGTGTCAGTCTGGGTAGGCTAGAGAAACAGAATTCATAAGCACTCATATAAGAGAGAGCTTTATTTAAAAGGTAATTGTATATTAAACATCTCAACCCAGTCCAGTCCAAGCCCTTAAGTCTGACATTAACTAATATCTCTGTCACTGATCTGCAAAGTCCTGTTTGAACTCACAGAACACACACAATAATGTAAATGCAGGAGGAAAGCCGAATCAATGAGCGTGTGAGCATCCCAGTGTTGGCAGCAGTCTCCACGTGGCATCTCCAACACCCAGGCCTACAGCAGGGTAGATCCATGGGACTTCTCTTCAGAGTTGTCTCACAGGAAGTGAGCCTTGCTAACTGAATCAAAAAACTAGCTAAGGCAGTCCTAAAACTGGTCCAACCATCAGAGGAAGAAATCACACATGAGAGGCTCCCTGTGTCATTTATCTCTCTGACATTAATTAATCCCACATGTGTTCATTGGCCACAGTGGCACAATAAACCTTACTCTCTATCGCAAGCTGTGTCATTTTTCCAATAAATATTTTAATCACCATTAGCAGTTGTCTCTTTAACCAGTGCATCACCACATAAGCAAATGAAACAGGTTCACTGTCATTGGGTTGGTTATATTGTATAGGGGGACTGTATACTACTCCTTGTTTATAATTTTTTATAGGAAGATACAGTCTCATATTTCTTTTTTCTTTTTTTTTTTGGGGGGGGGGCATCACTGCTCTCCCGTGGTGGGATTAGGAGGCCCAGCCCCACAGCTGGAATTGAACCTCCGTGCAGTGGGCCGCAGTCCCGCGCACAACCACTATGCCACCGGGGCTCAGTCCTCATATTTCTTTAGAGGAAAGACTGGTGATGGGTTTGAACTGCCAACTTGGGTTTAGCTGCTCAATGCTTATGTCACAAGGCCCACAGGGCTCCTTTCCGGAATCTTAAAAATGTCACTTAGTCAGAACATGTCTCTAGGTGCTGCAATGCTTGACTTGCTATATTTCCTAACCAAAATGTTGATTCTACACACAAGATGAGGAAGAAAGACCTGGAAAAGTCCCCAAACCAGTCATTGTAGAAGACAGTTCTATTCTGACATAAATGGGTTATGTCTGAATCAAAATATTCTATGGACTGGAATTGAATCAGGAACTTGTGCATGGAAGACAAGCAACTTGTCCTCAGTAGGAACACTTCTTTAACACATGGTAGATAAGAACCACAGGGAAAGCACATTAAGTCTAAAAGTTCAAAATCATATATAACAAGCATCATGAATAATAATACATCATGAGGGTGATTTGGTAGATAAGATAAAATATAGCATAAAGTGAACTTATATTCCAGAAAAATCTTGAAGAGAATGAAACATGACTATATTTTGAAATGAATCATATATTGCTTAAGATTATTCAAAAAATTTTGAGAGAAAATAAGTTTCTGCATAATATTTTGTGAAAAGCTAATTGTGAGGTAAACCAGCCCCTCACACTATCATGGGTCTGGTTAAGTGCAACTGTATGGTTAGAATATACATAAACATTATTTATAGTTAGAATATACATAAAAAATTATTTATGTTAGAGTAAACATAAACATACACATAAAGTCATAGAGAATAAGAGAGTTAGAAGAGAAAGTAAAATAAATGAATCAGACGCATTTCATGGTAGCACGCTCAGCATGATCTCACCAGCCAGGGCTATACAAAGCACGGTGGGAGGAGAGGGGGAGAGAGCAATTTATTTTTAACTAAGGTTTATATATCTTTTGGAGGCATGCATGCCCCCTAATTACAGGTAAAGACAGATGTCACAGAAATGGATTGTACTATAGGTAATTAGGTAATACAGCAATGAAAGGGGACAATCTACTTGTATACATGCAATAGGAAGAGGGATTAGGGGTACACATATGACAAGATGGGTGGATCCTAGATTCAGCCTAAATTTGGATGTCATTGAGCAAGTCTGATCACTTCTCAGGCTCTCCATGAAAACAATTACTTTTCTTATCAGGAGGGTGGGAGTCACATGGACAATGGACCAGACAACAGTGTGATTTCTCTAGATAGCTGAAAGCTTTCAAAGAGAATATCTCTAAGCACCATGTATTGGCAAACAGACTCTAAAGTTTGCCATATCTTTTGGGGAGACAAAGGTGGCGAAAAGTCTTTTTGCATCCTACAAGTTAAAAATAGACCCTTTTTGTAATATGACACAATTGTCACTTTTTAGAACCATATGCTGGATGTATGTGATGTGTCATTGTCAGTTAGTTTTCATTTTCCTTCTTATAAGTGACATTGGACATCTCTTCATGTCATTGCGTGCCTTTTATATACCATTTTTTGGTGAATTTTCAGAGTTCTTCATAGATATTAAACTCTAGGGTTGTTGTATCTCTAGGAGACTTGGTGATGCAATGGTGAAGCACTCATTTGTTAATCCAAAAGCAAACAGCTCAGCAGTAGCTCCAAGAAAGAAAAGAGCAGACAATCTGCTCCCAGAGAGCAGTTCTCCTATGTGCTGGAGAGGCAAACAGAACAACATATCACCATCACTTTTGTTTTGAGGGCGGGAAGGATCTTGTAATATTTTCTTCTAGGGAGAACTCATCTTTTATGTTCTTCAGTGCATCTCTTATCTATGAGTTTTTCCTTTTAATGAGGTGTAATTTTTAAGTTGACCTTCATATTAGAGTGATTCCTTTCAAGATTGCTTTAGCAATTTGAGGCCCGGTCCCTTTTCATATAAATTTTCTAAGTTTGTCTATATCTCCAAAAGTAGCATAATGTTTGTCAGGTTGGGCTGTTAGCCACAGGTGAGCAGTCAGAACCCAGGAGCTGGTCCAGAGAGGACAGAAGAGGCAAACTGTTGCTGTTAGTTTATAGTCTCAGGAACCCAGAGGAAGTGTTTTCCCCTGTGCTGTAGAGTGATGTAGGTTAGGATCCTGGTTAGGATTTTAATTATAACTACATTGACTCTATAGATAATGATCAGGACAATCAACATCTTTACTATATTGAGTCTTCCAACCCATAAACAGTGAATCGATCCTTTTGTTTAGCTCTATTTTGATATAGCATTGCAATTTTCAGCTTACAGAGCTTATGCAACTATTGATGTGTATACTGTTCTTATTTTGATGATCGCACCTGTCATTATCCTTTGAGTCTGGTTTCTGCATGTTTGGTGTTAGTATGTAGAAATCTAAATGAATCTTGAGCCAAGATTTTATTTCTTGTGTACTTTCTAAATTTACTTGTGACTGCTAATTCATTATTTTGTCAGATTCTTTGTGGGTTCTCTTCACCTAGACAATTGTTTTGCTTTCAAAAAGAGGTCATTGTCTTTTTTGATTTTTTTTAATTTCCTTTCTAATCTTTTTTCTTCTTGCTTGCCTTATCTCAGTAGTTAAAAGTCCCAATACAGGTAAACTTTAGATATATTCCAAATTTGGTTACAGATTACCACAATACAGCAAACCATATGCATTTTTTGTTTCCGTGGACATATAAACATTCTCACTGCTATCAAGTCAATGCAGACTCATAGTGACCCTTTGTGGATCTCTGAGACTATAATTGTTTATGGGAGGAGAAATCCCAGTCTTTGTGGAGCTGGAGGTGGTTTATGTATTATCATCTAGTAACTACATAACAATATTAAGAAAAAAATTTAAAATACTGTTCAAATTTCCAGATGGTGATACAATACATGAAGGAAGCATGTGTTGGTAGAAAGAATTATACTGATAGGTTTTCTCTATGCAAGTTTACAATGAACTTTCAATTAATAAAATATATGATCTCTGCAAAGGACAATAAAGAGAAATAGAATAAATGGTGGATATGATAATTGTGCTGAAGAAGCGCTTCTTGATGGATGCAGTCATTCTATTGTATTCTGATCAAACAATACCTCTTTAAAATATTCATTCTATAACCTATTGCAATGGCTACACAGAACTTCTAGACAATACTCATGATTAAAGTGTTAAAAACTAAGTAAGTGAACAGGTTGCAATGCAAGTGAGAATTGCTCAGGATGCAGTTGTTTATCAGGATGTGTGACAACCTTTTTTCAGAGTTGATAACAAATGTCCAAAGGGCATACTTTCCCCTTGTAAGCCTCAACCTCAAAACATGCAATTCAAGTTCCATGGTCAGTGAATGGCAGTCACAAGCTGCCTCTGGTCCCCAAACAGTTTACCATGCCCTTTGAGATGGGAAGTCCACTGCTCTGTCTTATATTCTGACTCCTCGTTCTGCTGCTGTTCTTCTGATGTCACAGCTTCTGGATCAAGAGGATTCCCTGTACCAAGATATCAGGGACTAGAGGACACACTTCACCGACCTTTTCTGGGAATGAAATTGTCCCTCCTACCTCTCAGAAGGTTGGTTCATCTTATAGTGAACAAGATGGCAGTTCAATGTGACATGTTCACAATTACAGAGATGAATCCCATTGGTACCTTACCCCACCTTGTACGTACCCAGAGTCTGTGTCTGAAATGGTCATTTGGTGGGACTTAAGTCTTTAGCTAGAAGAGTCACATTAAATGATTCACGGTCCATGTTCATTCTTGGTGTGATAGGCTGAATAAGCGATCTTTTGAATAAATTCTTTCTAAATCTTTGTAACACACACACATCATAGTAAATGCGGCTTTTCAGAAACAATGAACTTCAGAACTGTGAGATACAGAGATTATTTTGAATTTCATGTAGGTAGAATGTGCTTACAAGTAATAGCATAGGACAGATACATGTTGGGATTTGAGTACACGAGAGAAGGCTCAGAAGAAGAAACCATGAAAAAAGTTACTACCTGCCACTGTTGCCTTTGTAGATAGAGCAAAAGGCTATGGCCCCAGGAATATAGATGACAAGAGCGAGTGAAGTTGGAAAAAGTAAAGGAAGATCTTCCTTTCTGAGGGTTCCTGAAGGAACTAGTCTCATTGGTACCATCATTTTAACTTAGTGAAACAGATTTCAAACTTTCAACTTCCAGAACTACAGGATTTATACTTGCATTATTTTAATCCCTAACATTTATCCTATTTTGTACAAGTACCAATAGAAAGATGACTACATTGCCTTATTTTTAATCTTAGAGGGAAAACATACAGTCATTTAGCTTTTTCAGTCATTTATTTTTACGTATAATATTACCTATGAGGGTTTGTGTATTACAGATGTTGGGTATATAGTTCCTATATGGTTTGCTGAGAGTTTTATCATGATTTCATCAGATTTTTCTACGCATTAATTGATGTGATAATTTGATATTGTTTCTTAAATATATTGATTTGGTGGATTATATTAATTGATTCTTAGAATATTGTGACAGGTTTCCATCCTTGAAATATATTCCATTTGGTGTTGGTGTATGAATCTCTCTGTTTCCAGATTCAATTGGTCAATATTTGAATGAAGGTGTTTAAGTTTATGGGAAATAATGTTTGACAAAAATTTTTTTTTACACTTTTCTCTTGGTGGGCATCAGAATCATACTAGTCAATATAATTTAGTAAGTCTTCCATATTATTCTACTTCTAAAAATATTTTATAAAATTGCCATTGTTTCTTATTTAAATATTTCACATTTTTACACTGGACCTGGTGATTTATTGTCAGTAGCTTTGGGTTTTAAATTCAACTTACTCAATGATTATCAAAATATTTCATCATAGTTGGATTTTCTTAATTTGGGGGCTTTGTTGTATCAATTCACTTCTAAGTCATTGAGTGAATTACACTAATTTATGAGTGTAAAGATGCTTTTGATATCCCCTTGTTAACTTCTAATGCCTAAGAGTCTACATTTTTACCCCCTATTTCACTGCTGATATTGGTGATCTGTGCTTTCTCTTTTTATTTATGTAGTCTTGCTAACATTCTATCATTATGCTGATTTTCACAAAGAAAAAGCTTTTAGTTTCATTGATTTTTCACTTTTATTATTTTATTTTTAATGTTATTGATTTCTTTATATTTATTGCTCCCCTTTTTCTGTTTATATCGAGTTGGTTTTTTTCTTACATCTTTTTGTAGTTTCATGAAATACAAACTTAAAGTATTGAGTAAAGTACCTCTTCTTTCCTAGGGTAAATATTTAATACTATAAAATTTCCTCTCAGTTCTACAAAATATTGTGATATGCAGTTTCTGAAGTTCAATCAGTACAATATTTTTAAAAATCTAGGACATTTCCTTTCTCTTTGGAATACTTTGAACTATATGTATCAAAATTTAGAAATGCTCCTTATTTCTGCTACTGATGTGCAGTTAAAGAATTCATAATGATCAGAGAAAGAACTCTATTATTTTTATTTAAGATGCACCAGAGGGCAGTGATGCCTCACCCCGTAAAAAAAAAAAAAAAAGCAAAAACAAAACAAAAAGGTGTTGACATGTGTTTTATGGTCCATTATTTAAGCAATCGATAAAAATTCTATGAAAAAAAAAGGCATATTCTGCTTTTTCAGGATGAAATGTTTAAACATATTAATGACATCCTGCTCCTTAGTTCTGTGGTAAATTCATTGTTTCTTTATCTTTACTTATTTTGTTTCTAGTAGTTGTTATAATACGTGAAAGTGGGACAATTAACATTTTACAAGCTGCTGTTACAATGAGTGGTAAAGATTTGTCTTACTTCCTTCTCCAGTTATAAACAACTGGTGTTCGCAGATAAAGAAAAGAAAATAGTCTGTCTTGTGCCTTAGGTTTACTGAGGCCTTTGCTATGTGACTCTAAATCTCTACCAGAGCAGAGGCACCTAGCTAATTCAAACTGCAAGTCATATGTGCAAATCATATTCTGAGACTCAATGCAAGATGTACTGAATTAAAGGAATCTATTAAAATGCGTGCAGATCTACATACGGTCTGTCTTTGTGTGGATTCCGTGATTGATATAGCAAAAACAAATTAACTTAAGTCTACCTCTAGATTCTTGCTACTCATATGTATTCTTCTGAATGAGAAGCACCATCTGTTAAGAAAATATGTCAGCATGCAGAAAAGCAGAACCCATCCCTGCTATGAACTGTCACACACTGCACGTTATCAGATTTCAAGGCGATATGTACATTCATTAACATTTTATAATACTCATCTAAGCTACATTGATCCAGATAATGAATGTTCTCATTTTCGTTTTATTCTAGAATTCTTTTAATGTTATTATTAATATATTTTCTTACTCAGCAGTTCTAAATTAAGGCGTTATTCAGTTTTCATGCATTTTTTCTCTAGCTCATTCTGTTATTGATTTTTAGATTTACAGCATGATATTGAGAAAATAGGCTTTGTAGTTTTTCAATGTTTGGGACTTTGTTGAGGCCTGTCTCATGGCCTAAAATATACCTTCTGTTGGAAAATGATCTCTATGTGTTGGAGAAGGGTGTACTATCCTGCTGTTAGGTCTGTGAGATTCAGGTTTTTTTTAATAGTATTCTTTCTAGATTTCCTTTGTCTTTCTTGAGTTTCTTATTAGCATATCCATATTTGAAAGTATATTAAAGTCTCCTACAATTCTTGTAGGATATCTAATTCACTTTTCAACTTGGTTAGAGGGCTTTTTTTTAGCTGTATGTATTTTAGAGTTCTGCTGGATACATCTATTTCTATAAGAGTTGTGTCTTCTTAGTAGATTGACATGTTTAATCATACTATAATCAACATACTTGTGTCTTATAATGAATGCCTACTTAAACTATGTTTATGGAATATCACTATTTCCATACTTCCTCTCTTTTTGCTACTCTCCCATTCATATATAGTTACTTATTTGGATTTTTAACATAACTTTAACTTTGTGTGTCTGATATATCTCATATCAATGGATTACATTTTCTTAACTGTTCTTCAGTATTTGTCCATGAAATCAACTTATATTCACTGTGATAGTCAAGAAATATGGATATGGTGGTATCATTTTTCATGCTTTTATGCTGGTGTGTGTTGTTAGCAACTTTTGGTTATTTTTAACTTTCTTTGCTTTGGGCTTATGGGCTTTTTTGTATGTTTGCTACCTTTGTTGGTATTGATGTTATGTTCACTGAGTCATTTGATTTTCTTCTTTATTTTTAGTGAGTATATTTTCTTTATGAAAAATCCACAATATTTATAAGCCTAAAATTCTTATATCATGATATTATATTACTACATAAATTTTGTCTTACAATTTATTTTGTCATAGATTGATATCTCTGACTCCCTGGTTTTAGTTTTGCAGCTTTATTTTGCTTTTGGGAGTTTATCATCTGGACTTATTTCTGGGAATTTTTGGCATGTGCTTTCATCTCAGGTTATCAGACTTTTTTGACCATAGGACTTCTTTTAAGATTTCCAGTAAGATATCTATGGTTTGTAGAAAGTCCTCTACCTTCTGTTTAACTAGAAATTCCTACTTGCATCATCATACTTTAAAGACAAATTTGCTTTATATGTGTTTCTTGACTGCCTATTCTTTCTTTCGATTTTCCCTGTTTGTCACCCCAATGTCATCTTGCCTGTGCAAGTTCTAATGAGAAATCAGAGTTTATTTTATTGATGCTTTATTGTAGATACTACTTCATTTTTCATCAATTTTATTCAGAACTATAGGTTTTTTGTAATGCTTTTTATGATATGCTTTGCTGACTTTCTGTAGAAATTTAATTTTATGTAGGTTATTAAACTTTTTGAATATATGTATTCTCACCTTTAATGATTTTAGGGGAAATCTTTTTGCCGATAACCCCCTGTAATCTCTGTCAAATTGTTTTCTCTTCCAATAAGGAATTTGAATTATGTCTAAATTATTTCTCTTCATGCGTGTCCTTTGCTAAGTGCCATCAAGTCAACTCTGACCCACAGCGACCACCCAGTGCACAACATAACAAACATTGTGATGATCCTCTTCCATCCCCACAATCACGCCTCTCCACAAGCTTATTGATGAAGTCACTGTGTCCATTCTCCCTTCCTTTTCAGCACCACCGCCATTTACCAAATATGATGTCCTTCTCTAGGGAGTGTTGTATCCTGAGAAGATGTCCAAAGTATGTAACAAGAAGTTGATTGTTCTTGCCTCTAAGGAGCACTTTTAGCAGTCCATGGTACTTTCAATACTCTTTTTCATCACAACACAAATGTATCTTTTCTTTTGTGATCTTCCTTATTCAATGGCCACTTTACACATGCATATGATGCAATGGGGAATATCACAGTTTGAGTCAGGCCCACTTTAGTCCTCAAAGAGAGAGTGTTCCTCTTCAATACTCTAAAGAGGTCTTGTGCAGCATTAACCTATGCAACACGTCTTTTTGTTGCTTGAAGAGGAAGAAAAGATATACTTGTCTTGTGATGAAGAAGAGTAATGAAAGTACTTGGATGGTAAAAGTGCACAACAATCTTTATTAAAGAAGTGAAGCCTTCTATCCTTACCTTGAGAGGATACACTAATGAACAGCACCCATTGAATGCTTCAGAAACTGAAAAAAATAACATAGCATGGGAGGAAACAAGATACAGTGGCTCAAACAAGTGAACAAAATGAAAGGACAGAAAACCTTGTTGAGGAAGAAATCGTAATTGAATAACTTGATAGGGAATTCAAAAGACATATATAAAATCTTTAAAGATATCAAGAACAATTCAAACAAAACCCAATGTGGGATATGGAAAAGGAAAATGATTCAAGAATAGGGTGACAAAATAAATAAACAATGCTGGGCCTCCCACTCCCATCAGAGGGCAGTGATGCAAACAAACAAACAATTAGAAGCCGTAGAAAAACAGCAGCTAGAAAAACAGTAGATGAGCAATAAATGATCAGAAAGAGTACTGAAGAAGGTCATGGGAAGAAAGAATCCGTATCATAGAGGATGTATAGCATGATATTAATTTGTTTGAGAAAAAGCAAAATTTAAAAAGAAGAAAGCCTAAGAGTTATATGGTGCATTATCAAGAAGAAAGAATATACAGTCACTGTGCCAGAAAGAACTAATCAACTACACATAATTTCAAGAGATAGCATATGAGCAAGAACTAATGGTACTGAAGGAAATAGTACAAGATATACTGCATGCATTACATCTGAATTGAGAAAATACTCATTAGAATGTTCCAGAAAGTTAAAGAAACACAGGAAGCTTATACTTATCTAACCAGGAAAGGGGGAAGATGACTCAAAGAGATCCATATTTGTGACCATTAAAAAGAAGGAACACTCACACTATAGAACAATATGATTGATGCTGTACACTTGTAAAATTTTACTTCTTGTCATGCAATAATGGTTATAGAAGCACAATGACAATGCGCTGCTAGCAGTTTAGCCAGAATTCAGACGAGGTTATGGAATAAAGGATATCATTGCTAATTTCAGGTGGGTCTTAAAGCATTGAAGATCAGAAAGATGTTTACTTGTATTTCATTGAATATGCCAAGGCTTTACTGTGTGGACCATAATAAAATGTAAATAATATTGAGAATAACATAAGTAGAATTCCAGAACATTTCCCTGTGCTCATTTTGAAATTGTACAAGGATCACGAAGCCGTTATGCGAACAGAACAAGGGAATCCTGCATGGTTTCAAATTAGGAAGGGTGTACATCGAGGTTGTATCCTCTCACCATACTCATTGAATTTAAACTCTGACCAAATGATCATATAAATTAACTCCTATGAAGAAGAGTATGTCATCAGGATTGGAGGAAGACTTATGAATAATCTGTGGTATGCATATAGCACAATCTTGCTTGCTTAATGTGAGGTGAAATTGAAACACCTGCTGATGAAAATCAAGGGGTATAGCCTTCAATAGGAATTAAAACTCAATGTGAGTAAGACAAAAAATCCTCACAACTGGACTAAATGCTCACATCATGATAAATGGAAAAAAGCTGAAGTGGCTAAGTATTTTGTCTTGTTTGGATCCACAATCAATGCCCATGGAAACTGGCAGGCAGTTCTACCCCAATTTCTTTGATCCTCCCTGTTTTATGACTATTTAGATTTTAAAAGGCCTTGCCTACTTTTGTAGTCGTCTTTTTTCTTAGATCCAGTTCATAATCTCTGTTCACTGTGCTTTACTCCTGATTCATCTACAAAATATCTCCATTGTCTACTGGGGGATTCCTAGCTGTTCTTCCACACACAGGAAAAATTATTTGCTTGGCTTCCAGAAGGCCATATTACTTCAGATTAAGTGGTAGGACTTATACTCAATAAGTCAATTTTTCATGTTTTTTTACTTAAGTTCCAATTATTATTATTATTATTATTATTATTATTATTATTATTATTGTTTTATTTGTTGTTCTGATTTCCCAAATGCCATTCTCATTGGGTTCACTCTATTTCCTTCATTCTTTGCTACAGGGGCTGGAAATATGTTTTACTAAGTCATCTCCTTCTATGATCTCACATCTGCATCTCAGCAAATGGGGTCTGTGCAAGAGTTCTGATGTTAAATTCAAAGAAAAGCCTATTGCTGCATGTAGCATTTCTTTTTGCTATTATTCTTATTGTTAGGTGCCATCAAGCCAGCTCTGATTCACAGCAACCCTATGAAAAATAGAATGAAACATGGTTCTGTGCCCTCTTCACCATTGCTCTATGCCTGAATCCAGGGATGCAACAGCCACTGTGGTCATCCATCTGTCTCCTTTACTATTGCCCTGCTCCACCTCCAAACATGCTGCCCTTCTCTAGGGGCTGGTCTGTCCTGACAGCGTGTCCAAACATATAAGGCAAGTCTTGTTGCCCTTGCCTCTAAGGAGCACTCTGGTCTTCCTTCTCCCAACCACAGACAGGTTTGTCCACGGCACTTTATATTCTCCAGAATCACAGTTCAAAAGCATCAATTATTCTGCCCCTTTCTTTATCCACTGCCCATCTTTCACATGCATTTGAATGAAATGAAACAGAATTCATGAAGCCCTATATTCTAAGCATCAGTGAGCTGAAATTGGCTGGTATTGGTGATTTTGAATCAGAAAATCATATGCTTTACTATGCCAAGAATAACACAATTTGCCATTATTAGTGCCATCAAACTCATTCTTATTAATGAAAGTCCCATGTGTGCAGAAGAAGTCCTATTTCATGAATTACTTCTGAGTGGATTCTAGCTGCCAACCTTCCTGCCAAAAATGTGCTACTTAATCCTCTGCATCATCCAGAGATGCTTCACTTAAAACCAAACAAACTCACTGCCACTGAGTCAACGCTGACTCATGATGACCTTATTGAAAAGAATAGAACTGCGCCATGGCTTTCTGAGACTCTAACTCTTTATGGGTATAGAAAACTTCATCATTCTCCATGGAGTCCAGTGAATTATCACTTACATAACCACACCAGGGTTCTATGTATCCTACTACTCAGTGATACTACACTCCTTAGGGATAGATGCCTTCAAATCCATTTGCGGGCTGGCCCTACTTTTTAGATGCTTTGTTCTGAGCTCCAATTCTCTACTATAGAGTGAATCTCCCATTTAATGATTTTTCATAATTTTGGCTGGACCAATTTTTGAATGAACAATGCTCCATGCCCCCACAGACAAATAAATTGATCAAGAGTAATAAGGCTTCAATATTATACAGGACTTAACATTCAGTCATGAGGCTCCTTGCCTAGAGTTAATAATTTAGATGCCCTCTGCTTTTCCCTGGGTTATAATGAAACACAGGAAGCCCTCTTTGCCCCCTAGCAAAAGTCATTTCCTTCAGTTATTCTGTCTTATTGCACTGGATAATATTAAGTTCCCTGGGGCTAATATTATTGCTATCAATAGCACAGTATCAATGACAACAGTAAATAGACCATGCTTGGACACTAACAATGGTTTCTTGCATAATGGTTCAAAATGTTATCCGGTCGGGGGAAAAATTTCATTGAGTTTCCATTTCCTAGGAAATATGGTAGAATCAAAAAAATTCCCAGGTTTAGAAGAGAGTTAAATGCAGAAATGGAGATCAGGCCAAAAGAGTAGGTGCATTATCCAAAAGTCATCCTTTCCCTTCAGATATAAATGATGCCATTGTTTATGTTTCTGAGTTGATTGCTAGCTTTCTAACGATAAATGCTGAGGCAGTTTCTGTGTTAGGAAAGTAGAGAAAAAGACTCTAATGAAGTAAGTGAGCAAAACGAGGTGCTACTATTAACTCAGGAACTACCTTGACAAGAATGCTAGCAAATGAACTAACTGGGTATTTATTTGATTTGAAGTATTATACAAAAAAATGTGTTATTTCTCACTCAGCTGTACTGCGGCACACTCTCAGGTCACTGCCTAACACTGTGCAAACAGCTGCTATAACTTCTGTAAAGCATTCATGCATTATCTATCCCCAAACCTAAGCAGAGCTTTCTTTTCTATTGTGGACATCCCAGGTTTTCATTCTTTCACTTCCTACCTTGGTATCATTCCCAATATCTCCTCAGATACTCTCAATGGTTGTTCTATCAAAAGGAGGCATCATGGAGGAATCATATGCTAATCTGACAGGTCTTTCCGATGGGTTTCCAATTTTAGTAGATAGAATGGATCTTCATAAGATGGAGAATTCAAGCCCATAGGAAAGAGGAACTACTTCATTTTCATACATGATGCTATAGCCCTATCAGTTTCCTAAGTTAACATTCTATTTCCTAAAGAGATGAAAAGGAAGAAAAGAAACCTGCTGGTACCAGGGTTATATTCTCAATCATCTTCATTCTTATTTCTATCACAACCTCAGCCTTGCCAAGATTTTGTTCAGAAAGAAAAATAATCTGCTCCTATACTCTGTTTTATCACCATTTCCCTATATACAATTTCATTTTTAAACACATTAAGCTGATAATAATCTTTGATGTACATTTTACTCTATTTCCTTTACTTTCAATCAGATATTTGGGACTGATTTCTATGTGCTCAAGGGTAACTAGATGGATAGTCTCCTTTTCTCTAGAAATTGGCAAATGTTGAGTTTATTTATCTTTCTCTTTAGAAAGACCTGCATGAACTAGTGAGTTCTCCAATCTCCACTTTATGGTAACTCAGAACACTCTGTGACTTTTGGGTATTATCTAAGCTTCATTCATTAACAAACACTTTTGGGTGATTAAATTTCTGATCTCTAAATATGTATCCCTGAAATCACCACAGGGAGGCACCAGGTCCCTCTGCCTGCATGCACAACCACTGAAAAAATTTCTGAGACCTATCTTATCTAACTAAAGCTTTCTTATCTTAATTTGTACACATCTATTTTAGTTAGCAATCTACACTGTATCTATCATGTGTATATGTTTTCATCTTTCTTAGGAAGAGAAATTTCTCATACTCTTAACCAACTTCTTATAATTGTGCAGATATTGTTTCATAAGCAAAAAAGAAATTAGTGTTGTCGATACTGAAACTTACTCCCCTGAAATATTATAATTGGAGTAAAACAAGTAATTTATCTCAACTCTTGAATTTCATACATGAAGGAATTAAAGTACTGCATAATTTTAAGTGAGCACTAATAAAATAATCAATATTCATCTATTAATATTATGTTGAAATTAGTTTTCTTAGCATTAACTCATGTGATGATTTCTATCTGAAATTTACTTATTAATCCATTTATTTCTTATTACCAGCATAAATATTATGTTTGGTTTGGAGGTAGTTGTTGGTGCATAAAAACAGTTGCTTCCTTCCCACATGGTGCTTATAGTCTAGCTAGGGATTCAGATAAATGAATGACATAAAGAGATACAACATTGTAATCAGAACAAATTATTTAAAGTATAAATGCAACACGGTATGAGAGGCTATCATTAGATCATTTGACTTAATATGTTAGATTGAGGGGATTGTTTTGAAAAACTAACATGAAAAAGATGAGGAGGATTTTAATTAGGTCAATAAAGATAGGACGACTATTCTGGGAGTGGACATCATACATGTAAAAATCCTTCAATTAAAAGATTGCTCTGAAAATGGCATGAATGTCGGAAGAAGAAATATATATACATATATATATATGTTTATGTTGACAAGGAGATCGAAGAATGTTTGAGCAGAAGAATGAGCAAATCTATGTAAAATGAAGAATGTTCCTCAGAAATGAGGATGACGGGACATCATCTCATGTGCTTTGAAGTTATCAACAGGAGGGACTAGTCTCTAGAGAACATTATGCTTGGTAAAGTAAAAAATGAGAATGGAAAAAGGAAGAACTTCAATGAGATGAGATGGATTGATACAATGGCGGTAACAATGGACACAGACATAGGGAATTGTGATGATAGTGCATGGCTAGGCAATATTACTTTCTGTTGGGCATGGAGTCGGAAAAGATCAAATGACACACAGCAGGTGACACAGGACTACAAGCTAAGAGAAGGAGTGTTGCTATAACCTAAATTCACAGAAAGTTTGTGACCCACAGTCTCTGCTAATACCAACATATTCTACCCATGTCTACCCTCGCTAAATATTGCTTTCTCATCTTCCACAGTCCCTCCTAAGTTTTACTTTCATCGGCAGACAGAATGATTGGTTTACCAGGGGTCCCCCAATTTTTTTAAACAGTGGGCTAAAAGCAAAACAAAAACTAAAAACAAAAAACTGAACAAATTCACTGTGGGTCCGAGATGAGCAGGCTGCTAAGCAGTACAGGCAACAGTGGCAAAAACACCTTGTGGGCCAGATAAATGTCCTCGGTGGGCTGCAGGTGGCCCTTAGGCCCGAGTTTGAGGACCCCTGATTTAGATTCAGGGTAGATAGTGTGACCTTTCTGCCCAAAGCCATTTAATGATATTCTTTTTTTTCCAGACTAGTATACAAAGTCTGCCCAATGGCCTTCAAGCCCCTGCAGGATTATACTCACATCACTTCTCTAACTTTCTCTACTTTTACTTCCTTTGAATTCCTGGCTACAGCTACAAAGACTTCAGATTCTTTTTAGAACTTTTTAAGAAAGTTCTGCTTCAGGACTTTGGCTATCCTCTCTAAAGACCTACTCCCAAGTCTGCAAACAGCACACTTCCATCTTCACAGGCATTTCTCATGCAGCCACTTACCACGGAGGACATTCATGATCTTCCAGTACAAACAGCTACCAGGCTCCCTCTGATCACTTGGCATCACCCTTGCCAGATTAAAAAAATACTAATAGCCTATTTCACTGACTGACATGTTACACACACACAAAAGGACTGTCACAATTTCACAGGAAAATAATGAAATGTTCACATGAAGGTTTTTAATCACCCCTGTATACCTGCATACCATATATGTGTGCAACTATGTTTCCTGGAAAATTGCATTATGCTTTATTTACATTTCCCCACAAAATCTTGGAGATCTCTTATATTTAATATATTACACAAAAATTAATTATATATTTTGAATCAAGGTAATTTAGACTCATAGTAATTTCATAGCACAGGTAGTACATAAAAGAATTGCTTCTTAGGGTTTCTTAAGCTAGAAATCTTTATGGTAGCAGACAATCTAATTTTTCTTTATCAGTATAGCTATTGGGTTTGAACTGCTGATCTCACCAGTAGTAGCCCAACACTAACCACACAGGACAGATTAGAACATCAGAGGCATATCTGTAAGGGAGCAAATATCCTCTTTCTCTGTGGGAGTAAATGGCGGGTCTGATTTTCTGTCCTTGCAATTAGCAGTTAATGTTATCCCAGAGTGTTATCAGGGTTCCTTCATTTAGATAGATATAGATAAATAATAGATATAAATAGAGAGAGAGATTAAAAAAAAAAAAACCTCAACACTGCCATTGAGTTCATTCTAACAATAATTCTAAAGAGGGTTTCTGACACTGCAAATCTCCACAGGAGCAGAGAGGTAAATTTTCCCAAGGGGCAGTTAGTGTGCTTGAATTGTTGACCTTGTGGTTAGGAGGCCACCGCCTAATCCACAGGGTCACTAGAAATCTCGATCAATAAGTGGATGGATGGACGGACGGATGGATGGATAGATGATAGATAGATATAGAGATATAGAGATAGATAGGTACCCCTTCTCCAAACAGGATTTGCACTAGGTGGAGTAGAGCTTTCATTGTATGTATTTTTCCCACTAGGCAAGCATTCAGCAACTTGTTCTGAGTGAGTGCACACAGTCGCTTCACCTGCAAAGGTTCTCTATTTTCATAGGGAGTTTTTTCACAAGAGGAGTTTCACTCAAACCTCATTCTTTTGTGATAACTGATTTAATAGAACAGTGTGTGGTTGTGAAATTTTATTTCCTGTTAGGGAAAAATGCTGCAAAAACCATTGTGATGTTGAACACACCTTACAAGGATAGAGTTATGGGAAAAACTCAAGTGTACGAGGACCATATTTTTCTCGTTTCATAAAAGGTGACTATATATTGATGATAAACCTCATTGTCGATATCCATCAACTTCCAAAATGGATGAAAATTTTGACTCATAGTGCTTTTGGAATTCATTCCTCCAGGTCAGATTATTAATCAAGCTTTATATGTAGAGGTTCTGAAAAGACTGTATAACAGTGTGTAATCAAAAAGGCCTGATTTGTGGCAGAGGGAGTACTAATTTTGCCACCACCACGTGCTCCTGCTCATAGGCAGCCATCTCAGTGGCAAATAACAGCATGTATCTCTTGCTCTGTGCACATGACTCATCTGATCTCACTCTGTGCAATTTCTTTTTCTTTCCACAAATGAACAGGGACGTGAACGGACAGTGATTTACTGATGAAGAAGAGGGGACAAAAGATGCAGGAGGTTCCATCAGCCATCCAAACTGATGAGTTTGAAAAATGTTTCCAAGAATGGAATCACAGATTTGACAAATGCATTCAGTGTAATGGAGAGCACTTTGAAAGTGATGATTCTTTTGTTAAAAAAATCAAATAGCTTTGGAAGAAATTGGAGTGTTTTTGGGGGGTGTCCCCTCATGTATACGCTCATAAATACATCTGTGTAGTATAGATATACACACATTCACTTGCATCATAAGCATCTTGATGGCAGGGAGGGTGACTTGATTTGAGTGTTCATATGTCTGTACAGATAAATGTTGCAAGATGCAATCCAGTTGTTGGCTCTGCCTCACAGTGACTCTATGTGCAACAGAACCACACCATGCTCAGTCCTGAGTCATCCTCACAGACCACTCCTTAGCAGTGAGGAGGGCTAGACACTGTCAGGAGAAATGAGTCCACAGAAAAGGATGCCATGTGTGGAAAAGTGAAGGGGTAGTAGAAAACGGGAAGACCTTTGACAATATGGTCTGACATGTGGCTACAACAACAGGCTTACTCAGGACAGTGATTCTTAAGAGGGTGTATGCCTGGGCAGTATTTAATTTGGTTCTTTGGGAGCAAAGACTGCCATTATTGTCTTTGGTGTTGTTTTACTGATTGTATACCTAGCGTGCAAAAAGTGCCTGGCACATAGTAAGTATTCAATGAAGAGATGTTGAATTAATGAATAAACAGAACAATGAGTAAATGGAAGAATGAGTTATTCATCACTTCAAAAAATCACCCCCCCAGGTATTTTCCAATGTTTATTCTAAATTAGAATACTCGCTTTCTTGCTGTATATATACCAGTGCGTCCTTGTTATCAATTAAGATTCAACCCAAGTCCTTTTTGTCTAAGTATTCAATATTCTTGATAACCTACTTAAATACTTTTCTATCATTATCTATAATATTTTTTATTTATGACTGATTCTCATTTGGTAAATACAAGTTCAGTATTTTGAAAGCATGTACTTTATTTTCTTTCACGTACAATTGTCAATGTATTGGGGTTTACCAAGAGGAAAGTAAACGTGTACTGCTTACACATGTCAAATAAATGTTAGTATTCATAAACTCACAGCAATAAGAAGGCTATGTTAATAAAATAATTGTTACAAGTTTTAACTTTTATATGAAAGAAGGCAATTGAATCACATGGAGTGTTAAGCTGAACTATTAAATATTATGCTGAAGTTATTTTTTTCTGTGCAGTAGGAGTCATTATTTATTGCTGATCACTAGAAGGGCATCTCATAGTGGGCTTTAGAGTATTAATGCCCATAATCCTGGTTTGAGCAGTAAGAAAAGCAGGCTGTTTCAGAGGCTATTGAAGTAGGCCATGCTAAGCAAGAATGCTGGAGGTAGAACTGAAATACAAGAATGATAATTTTGAGATTCTTCATCTTTATTCAAATATTTATTGATTGGGATAGATGTTCTATGATGCAAATGATGAGCTGTAAACTTTATAGACATGCCATTAAAAGCTTCTCATTATCTATTCATTCCCTTTTAATCCAAACATTTCACTATGCATATTCATTGAGAATAACAAAAGAAATTTATATTTGCATAGTGTCATTTCCAGGTGCAGTCAGTCAGTTCTGACTCTTTGAGCACCCCCTGTGCAACAGAATGAAACCCAGCCAGGTCCTCACAGCTATGACTCTGTGTGAGACTATTGTTGCACCCACTGCAAATCTATCTCATTGAAGGTGTAAATCTTCTCCACAGACTCTACTATATTAAGCATGATATCCTTTTGTTGGGACAAATTCTTCATTTTAACCTATCCAACCTCCATAGGAGATAGTCTTTTCATCCTCCTTTTTAAGGAGAATCTGAATGAATTTCCCCTCGACAGGTTTGTTCATTCTTGTAGCTGTCAATAGTATACTTAATATTCTTCATCAACACTATAATTCAGGGAATTTTTCTTCAGTGTGCCATTTTCACGGTCTAGTCTCTAAGTATATATGAAGAAATTTTAATTCTATGACTTGAGTTAGGTACACTGAGACAGAAACATTATATCTTTGCCTTTTTAATGAGAACTTTGCAATAGTTTTGCCCAATGAATATATCATTAGATTATTTTGACTGCTGTTTCCATAGACTTTGATTCTGGATCCAAGCAGCATGAAATCTTTGACAACTTCATCCATTGATTAAGATTTTCTTTGTTGGTCTATTTGCAAGGAATTTTGTTTCCTGTGTAGGGTCACTAAAACGATAGGAGTGAGTTTTTGTTTATATTGAAGCATAGTCCCTAGTGTAGGTTTTTCACTTTAACCACCTTTAGCAAGTCTTCACAGTTTTTACCAAGCAAAATTGTGCTAACTGCGTACCACAAATTGTTCATGAACCTTCTGCTATATTTGAATCCCTATTCTTTTCAGATCTTTTATCTTCTTGTATTATTTACTTAGCATGAGGATCAAATACATTTTCCATTATACAAAGTGAAATATATTTGCATATTGTTTTGTAATATAAAGGTAGCCCTCATGTAGCATCTTATATGATGTTGCACACTTATTAAAAAGTCACTTATTAAGTGACTTATTAAGTCACTTATTAAGATAGTCACTGCAATACCAACAAAAACAAAATTAAAAATCCCTACCACTTTTTTATATACTATACACTATACTGACTGTGATGGGTCAATGGCAGCAGCATGACTGACTGATTGTGACCCTGTGGCTTTGTGAGACTGTAGACATGCAGGTGTTGAAAGCTCAGCTTTTTTCTCACACAGCTGCTGGTAGGCTGGCAGTTTTGAACCATCAACCATGTGGATGAAAGTCAAACATGATACCACTACATAACCAGGGTTCTCTTGTGCAGGTCTGTTAACTAACTAATCCATGCTTATGTATACAACTGTCTAGGAAGCCAGAATGGAACCCACCTATCAAAGTTCCAAATATAAAAGGGATTTAACTATAATTTCATACCATAAACAAGTATAATTTTGTTTCCCTTGTGCTGAGGAATAATGCTTACTCCTCTTTTCCATAGTTTCTGGTCGATAGGCTAACATAAATTGCTTTGCCACAGGTTCTGTGAGGGGCAGAAACCATTGTGCGCTTTACTTTCCTCATGATGCAACTGTTGCCACAGGTGTCACTGAGTGTGCCCCAGCTCACAGTTGAACCATCTGAAAGATAAAAGCGTGCTCTCATACCGGGTGCTTTTCCTAACCATCATTTCATACTGGAGCCTGTTGTGACAATGCGGGTGTCAATTCATCTCCTTGATGGCCTTCCTCTTTCTCACTGACTTTCCACCTTACCTTATAATGTGTCACCAAAGTAGGCAAACATCTCACCCTCCTTGATTTGGGGAACCCAGCTATACTTCTCTAATACAAATTTGTTCTTCTTCCATAGTACCTTCAGGACCTTTTATGTGCCAACCTTGTCATTCCAAAGCACCCAGCCTTCTACATTCCTTATCCACTGTCCATGCACTGGTGACAATTGGGTCAGATGCACCTTAGTTTTCAAGGAGACCTCCTTACTCTTCCCATGTCAAAGAGTTTCTGTGCACCTGATTTGCCCAGAGGATGCGCTTGGTTCCTTGACTCTTGCTTCCATGAGCCCTGACTTTGAACCCAGGGAAAATAAAGTCCTAAGTGCCGTGATACTGTTTGAAAGCTGTACATGCCACAGAGACAAGGATACATAAACATCAAAGAAAACAAACCAAAATACAACTTTTGCACCATTTCAACTTTTTCTATCTAATCATGTATTTAAAAAATCAGTTACACAGTTCCTTTAAAGAAATACACATAATAAATAGCATAAAGAAACACACATATATATAATCTGCTCTTTTAAGTACTTCTTAATAATGTGAACCCTCTGATTAATTTGTGCAATTTTTATCTAGCCGAAATGATTCCTTACACAAAAACAGAACTCAAGCTCACAGCCATTGAGTCTGTTCTGCTTCATAGCCACCCTATCAGATGAACTTGAACCGTCCCTGTGGGTTTCTAAGACATCTTCTCTGTTTCTTTTATTTTTTTTGACATCTACTCTTTATGATAGTACAAGACCTTTTCTTTGTCTGGAGAAACTGCTGGTTGTTTCAAACTGCTGACCTTGCCGTTCACAGTCCAATATCCCATCACGACACCACGAGGGTTCCTCCTTCTTTTGTTAGGGAGTAACAGGAAAGTATCAATTTCCATTAGAAACAGCTAAAACCGGAATGCAACATTCTTTTCATATTTTACTCTGTGTAAAGATATGCTGCTGACCAGTTGAGCCTAAAAATAAATCAGATTTCGAACACAAACTCATTTAGATTTCAGCGAGTCAGCAAAAGTAATCATCAGTACTTTATAATAGTCTTTTACTTTTTTATGTATCATGCCTGGTATACTGTTTTATAATTATCATTCCCCAAATAACAACAACCAAGAGAAAAACTCAGTGTCCTTGAGATGGTTGATTCTAATATGGCAAGAGGACATACACAACTGGTATATTGTAGCCAGGATGTAAAAGAATTCTCAAACAAAATTAGCAGGCAAAAAAGTTAAAGGCATAGCAGAGGATCTTAAGAGTCAGCACATTGCTACAGAGGATAAAAACAAATGAAAGGAGGGCTATAGACACACTCATCTATGATAATTTGGACAGAAAATGAAAGTATTTTACTAGGAGAGGAAAACAGGAAGTCCAGGGGCTTGAATTCCCAATGATGCAAACCATCAGGTGCTTTTAAACCACATGTCTAGACAGAGAAGCCATAGGAGCTATTCATATGAGTGGATATCAGCTTAATCCAAGAGTGGCAGTCCAGGTAGACTAGAGAAACAAATTCATAAAACGTATGGTTATAAAGGAGAGGTTAATATACAAGAAGAATGAAACATTGAGAAAGCATCCCAAGCCAGTCCAGGTCAAGTCCATAAGTCCAATATTAGCCCATATGTCCAATATCAATCCACTAGTCTACTTCAGACTCATGAAGCACAAGCAATGATGTCAGGACAATTGCATGCCAGTGAGTGCAGAATCCTGTGTACCCAGTGGTGGCAGAAGCACCTCAGCACTGGCAGGGGTCTCACAGTGTCCTCCCAAGCACCTCAGCACTTGCAGGAGTCCCTACGTGGATTCTCTAGCCCCAGAAGTCTGGTTCCATCAGGGGAAGCCCATATGGATTCTGCTCCAGTTCCTCTAGTTTCTAGGACTCAGGGTCTATCAGCATGCTGCCATGCTGTCTTATTGGTAGACTGTGTCCAAGAGACTGAGTCTAGAATTTCTCAATTCCAATGGGAAATACTGTGAGATATCCCAGAATTCTCAAAGAAAGCCACACCCACACAGGGGTCTCATTGGCTATCTCCAGATTGACAGGCTAGTCTCCACTCCTACACTCCCAATCATGAAATTGACACACGAGTACATGCCTGCCACAATTTGTTAACTTTAGAGCCTTAATTACAGGCCTCTAACTTACAGGAAGTGCTCATTCTTCATATAAATAATAAAAGTGGTGCAGTTACCACTCAACTATGTAAACTACCAAATGCTAACTAGGTTACAAACCTAGTGCAAAAAGTAGGGCTTTAGGATAATAGTGAAAAAAGTCATAACAAGAACTATTCAGGTGTTTCTGCCAAAAAGCATCTTTCTGAAGAACATAAACTTATTACCTAAATTGAAACAATTGGGGCAAAATACGAACACCAAAAGAAACATCCCCCCACAAATTGTGAAGAAAAATAAGGGCTGAATAGTAGAACTATGATGACAGATTTGTGGTATAATTGGAAGAAATGCATCATTCAAAATTATACTTTTTTTTCTCCTGAGCTTATGAAAAGCTTTAGTGTACAGATTAAAAGCACTCAGAAAGTACCATTAAATATTAATACATGGTATTAACACCTATATATAGCCTAGAGAATGTTATAAGTATAACAGAATTAAAAAAAATAACCTTTCATTACATGACCAAGAATTCCATTCAGTCTGACAAAACAAAATGTATGGATCAATATCTAGACTTTTGATAGAAGTTCAAAGAAATCTATATTCTGATAGCTAACGAGAAAGATGTGCAATCATTCAGGAAATATACAGTCTAATTCTGCCTCTAAAAAACAGCAACTCAGAAGTTCTGGTAGCTGAAATGTGCCGAAAAAAAAACAAAAACCAAAACAAAAAAATCAAGAATAGAAAATTCAGAATAAAAGAACCGAGAGCTATTTAAAAATAATCAAATGCAAATTTGGTAATTTTTAAGATAATGAGTCAATGTAGTACTAGATCTATTGATGAAATAGCACTATTGCTTGAGGCAAACCATTTAATATTTCTAGTCTTCCTCCATTTGTCAAACATTGTCATGCCTCAGTAAAGTCAAAGTTTCAGTTAATATTTTAAAGGCACAAGATAATGTTGGCTCTGTTCTCTTTAAAACGTTGCTCTTCTTGGAAAGTCTCCATGGTCTACTGAGGGTTACCGCAGAACTGCAGACTGTTGTCTTTTTTTCTGGTTCTGTAGAAAATAGTTCCGTTGACGTTCTCATTTGTATTCAAATGACAGAATACCAAAAAAATCTCAAATGCTCTTGATTTTCCTGTCAAAGAATTTTCCTTATACAAAGGCTTTCAAAATAGCTTTTCTAAGCTAAAACAGGGTTACTAGATTTCATGTTGTACTGCTAACCAAAAGATCAAGAGTTCAAAACCAATAGTCACTCTGAGGAAGAGAGATGAGGCTTTCTGTTCTGGGAGAGACCTACAAACTAAGAAACCCACCAGGGCAGTTTTATGCTCTGCAGGTTTACTTGAATCTCCCTGGACTTGATGACAGTGAGGGTTGCTTTTCTACTTCCAGTTTTTATGTTAAAGCACGGAGGATTTTGTCATTGCTCCCCCAAAGAGATTTCCCTATCGCCACTATACTATTGTATAATATACTATAAAATATACTATTGTATATTGTATACTATTTCTGGATAAAATAAAATAAATTTATTAATTACTTTAAATTAACTAATTGCTTTCATGTCAATGTTGATGGAATACAAAAGTGACATTTTCAAAATAAAAACAATTTAACATATCAAGTTATGGAGCATGCGTCCATTCTACTGAGATTGGTGTGCAGAAAAGCAAAGCTAAGATAGAAAGCCCAGTGAATTCAACTTGCAATTTTCTGGCATTAGCGCTTTGATTATACATAAAATTAATATAGCACCTAGCTTCTGGACAGAGACCCTATAGCTGCAATATGCCTGGTACATAATGAAAATGCCATGCATCTCTAGGTTTTAAATGAACCAAATGGGAACTTAAGGGAGAAAAAGGAATATACCATCTTCTGGGAAGATTTCAAATAGGAAATATGATTAATCAATGAAGAATCTAAAATTGTTAGTGGTGAGTAGGGAATTGGCAATGTGTAAGACCCTCGAGCCACTTCACATGTATACACGCGCACATACACACACAGCCATCAATTTAATTTTAACTCCTACTCACCCTATAAGACCAAGAAGAACCACTCCTATGTATTTCCCAGATTTTAAATCTTTACTGGGCAGAAATCATGCTTCTTTATGAAGCACATAGTGGGTGTGAGCTTGCATTCAGCAAGCTGTCATGGAACCCATTAAAACACCACAGACATCCCTTTACTAATCTCTGGTTCTATTTTATATTGTCAGGTCCTGTATGTTCTAATTCACAGTGACCATGGCAGTTACATAATCTGTTGTCAATTTGAGACTTAAAAGTAAAGGGGTGGCATTTAGTCTGTCAATCAGGTCGCAGTTTGATGAACTCATTTATCTCACTAAGGAGATAAATAACTCATTGAAAGCAGGACACACATTGATTCTCTGAGATATATGCTTTATGACAAGACAGAGGGAGCTATGCTAGACCTCTGGAGTTGATGGAGCCATGCAGAGACTCCTCCCAATGCTGAGATATCTCTACCAGCACTGGATCCACAAGACCTTCTACTCACTGGCTTCTCATCTTCCTGCAATCAGCATCATTACATGTGTTTTGTGAGTCTGAAGAGGAATTTATAGATTGGTATTTGATATATGAGCTAATATAGGATGTATGGACTGTATGTATCTGGATTGGGCTGGTATACATTCTCTATATTCAATTGCTCTTGTATATATGGTGAAGAATGCAGATGGTGCCTGGGTATTAAAATATGTAGGATCTGGGGTCTTCAATGCTTGAAGTTACACAAGTGGCCATTGAGCAGAGAAGCAACAAGTCCATATGGAAGAATCACACTGTGGATGTGATCATTAGGAGTCATAGGGACCAGGTAATAGGCATCAGCAGATATATAACAAACAAAAACATATTGTTGAGAATGAGGCAGGCAGTGGCAGAGATCCAAAGTCCACCTGTCAACAATGAAACAATCCCCCTCCAGAGGGGCCACAGGGAGGAATGGGTAAACCAGTGTGCAGTAAAGCTCCGATGAAACTCACTATAATCTTCTGGTTCCTTGAGGCTGCCTCACCCCCCACTACCATGATCCTACTGCGGCTTCTCAATTCAGTCTAGACTGTATCATGTACACAGGTACAGATAAGAGATGGAAGCTCACAACACACAGAATTCAGGAACAGGAGTGGGAAGAGTGATACCAGAATGAAAGGGGAGCAGGAGGAGAGGAAGGGAGAAAAGGGGAACTGATCACAATGATTGACACAACCACATACCTCTCTCCAGGGGGAAGAACAACAGAAAACATAGGGGAAGGGAGACAGTGGCCAGTGTGATTTCTGAAAATAATAGTAATGTATAATCTATCAAGGGGTTATGAGGGTTGTGGGGAGTAAGGCAGATAAAAAGAGGGGCTGATACCAAGGGCTAAATATAAACCAAATATCTGCAAAAGAATGAAGGTACCACATGTACAAATTCACTTGATGCAAGGGATGTATGGATTGTGACAGAGTTGTAAGAGTCCCCAAATAAAATGATCTTTTACTTTTAAAAATAAGCAGGTATTTTTATACTCTATGAATTTCTTTCTCTAGTCTACCCAGATTAACACAGTGAACCTATGTACAATAGCAGGAACACTGCCTTATCCTGTATCTTCCTCACGATTATTATTATTTCTGCCCATTATAGCCACCTTTGTGCCACTCTCTCTTCTTGAGGTTCTTCTCTTTTTGTCTCTTTCTCTCTCTCTTCCAGACTCTCCACTTTATCTAGAATGTACTCTATTTGGGAATGAGTCTCTCCTGGTACCATTTTCGCAGTACATGGGAGGAAGTCTTGTCATCCTCATTTCCAAGAAGTAATCCAGCTTCTACTTCTTCCAAAACATTGGTCTATTCTTTGTCTATTTGTCTATTCTTCTGGCCGTTTATACTATATTCAATGTTCTTCATCAGCTCCCTAATTCAAAAACACCAATTCCTCTCCATTCTTCCTTAATCATTGTCTAATTTTCAAATACATATGATGTGAATGAAAGTGCCATGTTAGGTGCCAGGTGTAGTTAAGTCCTAAAAATGTTTATAACATTTATAACTAACATTTTATTGAATCTTTAAAGTAGAAATTTTCGAAGCTTCTGAAGATTGTTTCCATCAAATAACCCTGGTGATATCGAGTACCCCTGATGATATTGAATAGCCCTGGTGATACCACAGGAAGAACTGGTGTCATGCAATTGTCTGCTGCTTCTGGAGCCACACCTACTCCTGGACAGTATGTTCTGAGAGCCTGTACTCACTCATTATAGCACCTTATTTAGGGAGGGAAGAAGGTTTTTAGAGGATCATTAGTCTTGTGCTCACTTCTGGTGGCTGAATGGTTATGCATTGGGCTGATAATCACAGGTTAGCAGTTTTAAACTGCCCAACACTCCATGGGAGAAAGGAGAGGATTTCTACTCCACTAAAAATTATGGTCTCAGGCATTTAGAACCTATTGGCAGTTCAACCTTGTCCTTTAGTATCTCTATGAATCAGAACTGACTAGGTGATGGTGAGTTGTTGAACCCCAAGTCTGAAGAACAGCTTATGCTAACCTTTGTGAAACCCTAAATTTTCTTTACTTTGTGAGCATTCTTGCATGCAACTAAAGGGCTAATTAAGTGGGTCTAGTCTATGTGATACCTGCTTCATAAAGTCTTGTGTTTTCATAGCACCTTTTTCTTGGTGATATGCAAATTTTATCACTTAGATAGTCAGTATCCTTGCATGCAACTGACGGGCTAATTTAGTGGGTTTATATGATTCTTGCTCTACAAAGTCCTGTGCCTTCATAGCACCTTTTCTGGTGACGTGCATTGGAAGGGATCTCTTTCCTCTGTTCTGTGAAGAGGAGTGGATGAAAATGAAGATCACAATTCTGCTGAAAAGAGAGCAGTGAAGCTGATTCTCTTGAAAAATGGACTGTACCAGCCTTGAACTCCATGCTAATGAGCTTCTGGGATTCCAGAGGCTTGGAGTGGGAGGGTACCATATGGTGCTCCTGAAACTTGCATTACTCATTGCTGGTCTGCTCCTCTGCATCCCACTTTGTGGACCATTAAAAGTATAGGACCCACCCTGTCCAAAGACTTCTGAAGACTATTTGAAAATAAGATTTACTAAAAGTTTAGAAATTTACCACCAAATATTGAAGGAGGTGTGTCAACTAAAATGTTAATTACAAATAAATACCCAAACAAAATATTAAAATGTGATTTACATAGCATTTAAAAGCCTACACTGCAGTTTTATTTATTTTATTTTTCTTTATTTTTCCCAAGTCATCCTAATTTTACTCAATATCCATTTCCATGAGAGTTGACTTAAATTCGTGTATATATATAGGAATTAAATAGGGTGATAAAAGATGGATGTAGCTGAGAGCATCATTTTTTAAAGAAAGATAAGAGTAAGGGCTGCAAAGCTATCATTTGTCTTAAGAAAAATGTCCATAGATCGACAGAGTACACAGCATGCAGGATAACCCCATGGAATCGCCGGGTTGTTGCCATCTGCCTAACGAGGCCAAGAGAACGGGCATGCCTAGTCTGTGAAAAATCCTACTACATGTGGACCATAGGCTGCTCGTGAAAACTCAAATTATGGGGTTCCATAAAAATACAGAGACATATGTGAGGGGGTAAACTAAATAAGTAGCTTGAAAACTATTTATCACTCCATAAAACTTTGCATTTATTTTAAACTTATTTGTCATTCTCTTGTCCCTTCATCTCATGTTCTTCGACTGCAGTATACTCCCCAAGCTTATGCTGTACAAGAAAATGAAATGTGCATTCAACGTTTGACTTATTTAAGACCAATGGATAATGGTTTTCATCGAGCACAACCAAGGCAGCTGCAGAGTCGCCTCTAAAACTGTGATGCTAAGCACAAGTATTCTTCACAGGTGGGTTGCTTGCTTCTAAATGAGAAAACTCTGATGGAAGGATTATAATCAAATAAATTCAAGCCAAACTTTGCTCGTCAATTTTGTTCAGAAGTCTTTTAGCTAATAAAGTTATTGTTAGACTATTTATATAGAAATAATTAGAAATAAATAAAATGAAACTTCCAGTTCTGTAGTCCATCTGGCCATTTTTAAATGTGTAACAGTCATAGTGGGTTGTATGTTCGCTGGATACCCAAACAGTCATCAATTCAAAGGCACCAGCTGCTCCATTTAAGAATGATGAAGCTGTCTACTCCTGTAATGAGTTATAGTTTGGAAAACCCAGGGGAAAACTTACTCTTCCCTGTCAGTTTGCTCTGAGTCAAAATTGACTTGATGATAATGAGTCTGTGTTCTTGAAATAGTCATACATGTCCAGTGACCTCCTATTGTGGACAGTGTGGATATAGGACAAAGCTATTCCCACCACAGAACATTGTAATGGATAATAGTGGTATTATGAAATAGAAATTGTGTGTATGTATATATGTATGTATATATATATATATATATGTTAGTATTTCTTACTTGCCACAGACATTGCAGATCATCTGCTTATTTTTGTTTCTTGAACTATAAAAGGGAATCCAGAACTCTATCTCTAAAGTTGTCAGACTAACCATTTTCTAAGTCAGAGTTTGGCCCACTTTTGCTAAGCATTGTCTATAGTTCAGATGATTTATTTTATTGCAGAGATTGCATCTTCATTGATAGAGTCACTCACATGCCCCTTTGGACCTCAGTGACCTTTAGTTTAATACCTTCACAGAATACTCTCTCACTTTGTCATTGTAAGTTAGATAAGAAAACATGATAACCAGACAAGTGAACGATTGGCCACAGTTGTGATCCAGAATCTATTGATTTGTGTTCTCAGGTTTCTAGATGTTTTCTTCATTGAGATATTTTTTTTCAGGATAAGGTTTTGTAGGTGCTCTGATTTAGCAAAGGCAGAACCCTTTCAATATATCTTGAATCAGTTTTGAAATTGACTCCTGAACATAAACTAAACAAGTCACTCAGAAGCTAACAAAGTGGCATATCTCTTCCCTGATTCTCATTTTACTCTGCGTGGGGAAAGTAAATGCTCTATGTTGGTCTCTAAAATCTGCCCTTTCCTGTGCCCTAATTCCTCAGAAATTGTGAGAACATCCTGCTGACCCTGCTACCAACTCTAAACAACTAGTCTGGGTATGTGTTTTATGGAGACGATAGACTATATCACCAGTCTCCTATTTACATACAAAATGATGCCAATTAAAATTACTTTACTATTGTATTTAAAATGAATATATAGTATTTGGTTAATGCAATAGCGTAGTTAGCCAATTGTTTTGAATACTTTGGGCACCTAGCAAGTAAGGGTTGCAGATAATAATAGTCTCATAATTACCACACTCCACCTTTCCAAAACAATATTTTCATAATTTATCTCAATTAGCGGCTTTTTCTGTATCATAATATGTCCATCCTCAAAAACTACATTATAATCATGTCATATGTCACTTATTAACACAGACCTTCAAGTATTCACCCCACTGGCAATTCTCCCTTCTATAAGAGCCCTGGTGAGGTAGCGAGTTATACGTTGGGCTGCTGCTCAGTTGGCCAGTGATTCAAAACCACCAGCTGCTGAGTAATAGAGACCAGGCTTTCCACTCCTTTAAACAGCTACACTCTGGGGAACTGCACTTGTACCCTGTCCTATGGGGTCACTAAGAGCCAGAATTGCCTCAATGGCTGGGACCTGAACTGAGCCGCTGTTTCCAGTTATCAGCATCAGCGTGTAATAGATGCAGCAGGAATTATCTTAGGAACTAGGCTTTCGATTTCATGGCTTGCTAGATAATCTGAAAGTTTCCTACACTAATTATATCTGACATTCTGTGTTAGTTTGCATGCAGCTACGAGGTTGAAAGCTAAGCCACTGGTTGTTTAAACACCAGGAAGATTAGCTATAGTGAACAGAATTTGGCTTCCAGGCTACAACTAGAAAAGAGAGTCTGGTGATATGCTTTACAAGATGGTATAGGTCACATTAAAATATCATCCAAAAGGGGCTGGAACATTAGGCTTGTAGGTTCTAAGGCAGAGATGAATTCAGACAGGTCAGCAGTCTTGAAGATGGCATAAGGATGGGTTGGCTTTGATTTACTAGTCAATGGCAGGTCCACCTAGGATCCAAATGGATGAAAACTTGCAACAAGAAATCCATAATGCTCTTAAACTAGAGTAAAAACAAATTTACTGCAGTGGAGTCCATTTTGACTCAAAGCAACCCTTTGCAAAATTCATGAGGCCAGCTGAGCCCCGGTGGCACAGTGGTTGTGTGCAGGACTGCAGCCCATTGGGATGGAAGTTCAATTCCAGCAGCGGCTCCACAGGAGCAAAGGCTGGGTCTCCTACTCCCACCATCAGAGTGTCCTGGCCTGTGGGTTCGTAATTCGCAAGTCCTGGAAGGAGGAGCAGGAATTTGGGGGACAGGAGATGTGAGAAATGGAGACGAGACAGGATTCTGATCAAGTATCTCACTTATTGAGTGGAAGGTTCCAACTTACATAGGCCAGCAAAGAGGGGACAAGCTGCAGGTGTTTCCTGAGAAGGCTAATTGCAAAAACAACATATTTCTGTGTGTGGAAAGCCCCTGATATTTTTGGCCAGTTCACAATGTCAACACCACCCATAGTGGAACAAATTGCACCTGTGGCTGCAGAGTGGAAAATTACAGAGCTCAGGCACTAAAGATCAAGACAATGGCCGGGCCTTATGGCTCCAGACAGGCACGGTTATGGCTGGGCCACATGGCTCCGGACAGGTCCTCCTTTTTTATTTTTTCAAAGCTAAGAGAAACCCCTTGGGAACTGCGCATGTCTTAGGTTGTTGAGTCTCGAGATCATCTTTACCTATCATCAGTCGATAATCCTCTACCTGACTAAGACCTGTCTTAGGTCAGTATGACCCAGACTCAATCTTACCCATCATTGGCTGTCTAGTTCAGCACACAGGGGAGGTGGTCAGCGCTCATCATTCAGCAATATATAAGTGCCACCTAGATCACTCATCTCAAGGCGGTGATAGTGGACCTGTATAGGCTTAGCCTGTAGTGCCTCAATCTGTTGTTTGATGAATACCATGAGCCTGTTGTTGCTGCCACAAACAAAAACTGAACCATTAATAGCATAGAAAGGCTCTGAAACATTGGTCTCTTGACTGCAACGCGTAAAATCAGCCAAACCTACATCAAGTTCATTAGCACCATTAAAAGATGGGGAAAAAAGACAAGTAGAGTTTAAAAATTGATCAAAAAATTTAAATAAGTCATCACTCTTAACCTTTACTCCTCACGTCTTGAAACCTTCAGTTAACTGTACCACATATTCCTCAAGTAAACTTAATTCCTGTCCCATTATTGAGTGCTCTACCCACTTACTTTAATGCCGAAACTGCAGCAGGTTCCCGCAGTGGCTCTGTTATTGGATTTCAAAAGTCGCTAGCTAGCTTCCTCAAGCACTTTTCCTCACTGGATCCTCTGTGTCCAGGCCCTGCATAAGGGCACCATGTGTCCAGGCCTGCGGGTCCGTAATTCGCAAGTCCTGGAAGGAGGAGCGGGAATTTGGGGGACAGGAGACGCGAGAAATGGAGATAAAGACAGGATCAAGTCTCTTATTGAGTGAAAGGTTCCAACTTATATAGGCCAGCAAAGGGGGGACAAGCTGCAGGTGTTTCCTGAGAAGCCTAATTGCAAAAACAACATATTCCTGTGTGTGGAAAGCCCCTGGTATTTTTGGCCAGGTCAGAATGTTAACATCGCCCATAGCAGAACAAACTGCACCTGTGGCTGCAGAATGTAAAATTACAGAGCTCAGGCAATAAAGATCAAGACAATGGCCGGGCCTCATGGCTCCAGACAGGCAAGGTTATGGCCGGGCCTCATGACTCCGGACACCAGAGGGCAGTGATGCCCCCAAAACAAAAACAAACAAACAAAAAAAAACAAATGAGGCCATGGAGAGATCTTCATTTTCTCTTTTAAACACTGACCTTGAAGTGAGCAAATCAAGTCACTTCTATTATTTATTTTGGAGGAGTTTGATTGGTGTACTGGCCAATATTTGCATTCTCTCACCAACTAACAACCTTGCTTAAGGGATATGTCCTTCTTTACATGTCTTTATCCACAGTCTCCTATTTTCTGAAGACTTTCCAACAGCATATACATTTAAATTTTCCTCATTTTACAAACTTTGCCTTAGCCCTGCTTCCATTTCTAGCTCTTTTCATCTATATTACAGCTTTCCTTTTCCAACAAACCTCTAGATTTGCATACGCACATGCTCACCAGCTCCAATTTCTCTCTCCCATTCTCTCTTGAACTCACTTCAATCAGACTATTCATGGAGACTATTTGTTGCTAAGTTCTCCATGACCTCCGCATTGCTAAACTGACCCCACTTTCTTAAATCAGCTGTACTTCTTACCTTGTGTCACCTTTCCACACCATGTGATATAATTGATTACTCTCTTCAGAATTTTTTTCCTATTTTTTTGCTATCATCCAGAATTTATTTATCCTGGAAAATTTCTAATTATTGTAGTGTCTAAGCTCAATACATCGACTGCAATCAAACTAACTCTAACCTAAGTCTAACCCTAATTATAACCCTAAAACTAACCCTAACATGAATCCTAAATTGATCATCAACCCTCACCCTCAGCCCAACCCTAACCCTAACCTGTCTATTATTTGATTGCCATGTGATCTACCTACACTGCATTTGTGATCAACTAGCTGATTGTGATCAATATATTGAGCACCCGTGGTCCAAGGCTTAGCCCTTTTACCTCACTTTCATGTACATATATTTCTATCTATATCTATATATCCATCAACTCTCTATCTATATTCTCTCTTTTGATTTTTTATATCATCACCACTTGTCTCTCAATGTCTCAGTGTGTCATATATATATATATATATATATATATATATATAATGGTGGCTTGTGTATTGCTGTGACACTGAAAGCTATGTCATTGGTATTTCAAACTTGAACATTATTACTCAAAGTGAACGTTTCATCAGTGTTTCCATACTAAAAACAGTCTACTAAGAAGGAATAGAATGTACATTTCAAAGAATGTGCCCTGTCAAAACCTTCTGAATAACATAGAACCACATAAATTCCTAAAATTCCAATGTTTAGAAGCATAAACTATCAGAGATAATGCCAAATGACTAGATGACACTGAAAATATGGCCTCAGGGAGTGCTGCCTTCTCAAAATAGAATGAACCAACATGATGTGGGTAAAATACAGTTTGCAGGAGGAAAGCCTCCAGAACATTGGATTGTTGATAAAACACAACTCAAAAAGAGAAGAAACATCTGCAAACATCAGTGAATAACTGGAACTTGAAATGTAGAAACTATGAGTCTTAGAAAATAGAATGGTTTGACAAAGTGGTAACAACAATGGGTTCCAAGGTAAGAACAATAGTGAAGATGGTGCAGGACTGGTGGCAGGAAGCTTTGTTGTATGTAAGACATGTATGAGTCAAAATCAGCTTGTGGATACCAAACAGCAATGTCTAGAATATCAATCTTTATGCATTCTCTTTCAGTTTTTACAATTTCACATCTTTTCTATACCCATACTTTCTTTATGCCAACACCTAATTATTTTCTGATGTCTGTAGATGTTTCTTCTCATTTTGAGTTAGAATCCAAGAAATCAACTGTGTCAGTTGGGGTAAACTAGAGAAATAAACTCATAGACACACATAGGGATATTAGGAAAGGGTTTATATACAAGAGGAATGGCACATTGAGAAAGCATCCTAGCCCACTCCAGTCATAAAGTCATAAGTCGGATATTAGCCCATATGCTCGATATTAGTCTATAAAGTCTCTTTCCAACTCACAAAGTCACAAGTCATTGGGTGCAGAGTCCTGGCACCAGCAGAGGTCTTCCCATGGCTTCTCGCTTCCAGGGCTCAGGATCCATCAACAGCATCCAGTGGTGGCACAAGCAACTCAGTGCTGGCAGGGATCTCCACATAGCTTCTCCAGCTTCAGAGGTCTGATTCCATCAGGGTAAGTCCATGTGGCTTCTCCTCTGGCTCCTTCAGTTTCTCAGACGCTGCCATCTTGTCTTCTCCTTTGTTGGTTTTCTCTAAGACTAACTCCCAACAACTGGGGAGATAGCTTCTCATCTCCAGGAGAGGACTATCATGAGATTTCCCAGAAGTCTCAGGAGAAAGCCAGGCTCACACAGAGGTCTCATTGGTTACTCAATGGCTATCTCCAGATTAACAGGTTAGACTCCACCCCTACAACTCAATCATGAAATTAACATCATATGACCATCACATCAAAAAATAAAGGTCCTGAAGATTTTATTCTATAGGTTTTATCTATACTTTGATGGTCAACTCCACTTTGAGATAGGAACTGTTCTTTACTCATATTTTGAGTGCCTTCTGACAAGAAGGACTCAACTTTGGACACTATCTCTGAGAATGCTCTGCTTCTAATCTTTAGCTTTCCAGTAGCTGACAATGTTTCTATTCTATCCATAGAGTTTCTATGGCAAATTCCCCTGAAATGGAGAGCTTATTCCATCTTAGTAATCTGTTCTTAGTATGGAAGCTTTGATTAAACCTGTTTACTTTGAATGATTTTACTGGTCTTTGAAATACAAGTGACACTGCATTCAGAATCACAGCAACAGACAAGCCATCACTATACTGACTAAACATCACCAAAAAAACTGACAACTACTGGAACACATATAGTTCTGCTAAAAATGTTTTCAAAACTAATGTTCTTACAGTGATTCATTTGCTCCAGTATTGTGTGAACCTTTTGCTTCTCTAGGTGATATCCTTTAACCACTCAATTCATATCAGGAAAACCAATTTTCACATTTCTACAATGCCCCAGACACACCCTCACTTCAATAAGACAATCTGATACTACAGCTTCTTAATAATTTTAAGGAGCTCTGGTGGCATATGCATTGGTGGGGGTATGCAGTGTGATGCTAACAACTAGATCAGTTGTTTTAATTACTAGCTGATCTTCAGAAGAAAGACAAAGCTTGCTGGTCTTATAAACATTTAAAGCCTTAGAAACGCAAAGAAGCTGTTCTATTTTGCCCCAGAGTGTCAGATGCGTCAGAATTAATTTGATGACAATGTTTTTTTTTTTAATTTTTATTTACACTTTCTATTCTCAATGAATATTTCCTAGTCCTTCTACTAATATTAGAACCTCCTGCCTGACAGGGCCAGAGTAGCAAGGCTTACTGATTCTTAGGCACAACAGGCACTGGCTAATGGTAATCTTGGCAGACAACACTTTTGTGGGATCATCCCCTTAAAGGAGATAACTTCCTGGGCTCCTGTTTCTTCTGGATAAGCCTCTTTGCTGGTTATTCACCATAAACCTAACAGACTCTGTTCTATTCCTCTCTGCTCTGTTCAGTGCCAAGGGGTGAGAGGGCAAAATTGTTTCCTGGTACCCTAACTAGCTGAGTTCCAGTTGGACTCAGTCAAAGAAATACACCAACAAAATATAGAAGGGTGACGGGACCAGGGAATGGGGTGACAGAGGAGTATTATTTCTCCCCTATTCCTTTTCTACATAAAGGTTATATCTCAAATAGTCTGTTCCAAAAAGGGCAGCCAGAATGATTCTTAAATATAACTCATTTCATATGGCTACAATTGTCCTTTCCAAATTTTTAGCTCTCTCTATATCAAATCAAAGAGTTCTAGTGCCTTAGTGGCAGGCAACTCCAAACCAGCAGCTTTGTCATAGAAACAGAGGTTTCTATTCCTGCAAAGTGCTAGAATGTGAGAACCCCACAGGGACACATCTACCCTGTTTTATAGGGCCACGATGCATTGGCATCGACTCCATGGCAGTGTGAAACCAAGTCAAGGCAAAACCAAATAGACTCTTTGCCATTAGAACTATGCTGATTCATGTTGACCCGATAGGTAAAAGTAGAGATGGTCTCCAGTGTTTCTATAAATGTTTTAAGGAGCAGAGAACTCCTTCTCTCTCCCACAGAGTACCCCATAGAGTTCAATCAGCTGACCTCCAGGTTAGCAGCCCTGTGTGCAATCCACTATGCCATCTAGGCTGCTAATTCTCCATGAACTCTAGTAATTCTATATTCTTCCACAGAATATAGGATTCTGTCTCTATTCTCTCTTTGACCAAGCCTACCTGGAAAAGAGCTTTGGACACCCCCAGAAGCAGCTCCAGTTTGTCTGACAGGGTCATTAGGAGATAAAATAGATGACAACATTTTAAAAATACAAATTAAATGAACGAACAATGGAGCTTCCTACCAATTGGCTTCCTTTTTCAAAAGTGGTGTATTTTTTAGAAATAATTTTGAAATATACCATGTGACTTTGATTGGAAATATCATTCTGTATTACAGTCATCCTGTAATTTCATGCTGATGCACTATAAAGCTTCAGGAAATATGCCATAAAAATAAAAAAAATGTATGTGTGCAAACTTAAGGCACACATTTTTTTTTGCTATATTAGACCATATATAGTATCTTATATATGGTCTTTGAACTTGGGTGGTAATCTTTCTCCTTTGTCTCAAATCCCTTGGGGCCTCAGCTATATTTTGTTAATTCTCCATATGTTGCTTACATCCCTCTCAACTAGTCTAATATTTATCATTATTACTACTACTATAATTATCAGAAAGTCAAAACACATCTCTGTTTCCTCCCCATTTTAATGCATTTTAATAATTACCTCTCATTTGCTAGGCTCTCTGGAACCTAAGTACAGGAATTATCTTGTCCAGAAGAATTATATCGATTAATTTGAAATGAACTACAATTGCACAATATATAAATGAATTATCAAGATTTTTGAATATTCATAAAATATATTGGCATTTTTTATTTCAGAGGAAAAAAACATTTTAGAGCATATTTGAGTAAAATATCATTTCAACAAAAGAATCCTAATCATAGTACAAATTCAACAGTATTAAGCAATGCAATATATATAAAGTCTCCCTAGATTCAAGTGATGCCTTTACATGTGTAGAGAAACTTAATATTTCAGAAATTGGTCAGCATCTAAATTGGTTTCAAAGTGAACTTGGCCCCAATGGATGAGTACTCAAGTCTAGGAGCAGAAGTAACATCCTGCTGGGAGGAGGTACTACTAAAATATTTCATTATCAGAGAACAGGAAAATGGCAAAACTATAGGACATAACTATATCTTTCACTATCATTTTTACAAAATTGAATGGACTAGCCATGCATGCTTTTTTGAGTACTCAGTAAGCACTGAGTAAAAAGACATTAAATATTCACATTAGAGCTTATGAAATATGCTTTCATATGATTCATGCCACTTACTTCTGTCATAGGTTCATCTAAAGGTATTAAATTTTAAAATTTCGCTGACTTTTTATATGTAGTGCATTTATAGCCTCTGATTTATATAGCACTTTTCTTCCATAGAGCCACTTTTTGTTCTCCAATTCAATTGTGAATGTGGTTTAATATAGCAAAGTCTTATTTTTCTCCTCATCACCCTAAGAATCTCAGCTGGCTAAGTAGACTCCCAGTGTATAAAGATATGTAATTTTTATACAACACATACTTTAAGACAGCTATTTGGAATAGTATATTCCAAGAAGGGTTTGTATAGGTTTTCTAAAAGCTATTTCCATTATTCCTAATGACTACTATCTTGGCACTGATGGTACAGTACTATGAATTAGGATCTCTATAGTCAGAATGGACTCTGTTGATGTTGATAGATGTCATCAAGATGGTTCTGACTCGTTTTGACCTTGGAACAAAGGGTCTAGAAGGGTATATCTCCCAGTCCAGAATCATCCTCAAAATTGTTCTTATGTGTAAGTCCATTGTTGTAGCCACTGTGTCAATCAAACACAGATCTCTTCCCCTTGACTGGTCAAGTAGTTTTTAGCATGTCTAAGCCTATTTCTTATGTGTCCACTGGTTTATCAGCTTGCTAAATCACTTCTATTGGTGTTCTATCAATTCTTGGAATCTTGTTTTTTGCTAATGTTTGCAGTGCAATTTGGGTTTCTTCTTTCCGTATGCTTTGTGCTTGATCTGACTGTCCACTGGTCCTTTTTGATACAGTTACTCTGCATACTTTTTTCCATCTTCTTCTGATATGTCCTTCATCCTTCAATATTTTGGCTACAGAATCTTTCATTTTAGCTGCTGATATCAAGTATACCCATAGCATCTCCCCACGTGTCATCAGTTTGCTTTTTGTGTATCCCATCTGGAGAAGGCTATGTGTGCAAGCTCCCTTTTGTTGTTGAAAAAAAAAGGTATTTTCTATGAACAAGTTGTTGGTCTTGAAAAAGTCTATCATGGCATATCCAACCTCATTTCTATCACCAAAGTCACATTTTGTATCTTCTGTTCCTTTCACTTTGTTTTCAATTTCTGCATTAAAGTCACCAATATCTATTAGGACATCTTGAATGCATGTGAGATTAATTTCAAACTGAAGATTCTGGTAAATTTCTTCAATATCAGCATGGTTAGAAGAAAAACTGGTCAATCAACTTCAAAAATAATCATCCCTTTAGAACCTATAGAGCACAGTGCTATTTTTCTACAGATGGGATCACCACAAGTTAGGACTGGGGTTTAAGCAATTACTAAGGGGCACCACTGGGTGTCTTATGTCATTTGGAATACATATCCAAAGGAGCGGTTGCAGGGATTGGCAACTTCTGTGCGAAAGCCTTCTGATTGGAAGCCTGCCCTTATGTGAGTGGATGTGGACTGCACAAGCTCTATGATCGACCCCTTCTTAGGGCATCCTCGTCAGTTCATCCTGAGGGTGCCTCCTCAGCTGTCCTCCACAAACAGCTGCTAGAGTCCCTGCTTCAGCAACCTTAAAACAAAAGGGCTTTAAAAGTGGAAGGCACACTCTGCACTTGGTGTCTCTCCTCATTTGTCTTCACTGTGACATTCACCGGGGAACCCTATACAGAGTGGTAGCACATTGCTTTTAATGACGTCCACTCTCAGATAAGAAACCCCAAACTGAGTCCCTGCCATGGAGTTGACCATGAAGCCCACTCATAGCGACCTGCAGAATAGGACAAAACTGACGCTGTTCATTTCCAAGAGTATCACCTCTCTATGAAAGCAGAAAGTCTTGTCTTTCACCAACTAAGAAATTGAACCTCCATTAAGTGTAACAAAAAGAAGCATACATAAGAAACCTAGCTCACTATTAAAATAATTATACTGCCAAATAGGCTATGATACTAAAATGCAAAATGTCTTCTGATTACTTAAGACAAACCTCCAACTCCCAAACTGTAGGAAAGGAAAGAGAGTTTTATAGCATACAGAGATGGTAGCCTAGTCAACTCATTAAAGATATCCCGAGACATTGATGGGCAAAGGAGAAAGTCTGAAAAAGTAGACCCAGGGGACTTGGAAAAGCACACAAATCTAAAACCTCAGAAGCGTCAGTCAGTTCTAACCAGTCATTTTACTTGACTGCCATTGAACGACATTACGTATGCTTGCTTTATATCATATTCCCTTCAATATGGAGTGTTTCTCTTTCTTTAAAATTGTTGTTGGTGGTGTTGTTTGGTTTTTTGGGCATCACTGCCCTCTGGTGGTGGGAGTAGGAGGCCCCGCCTTTGTGCCCTTGTAGCTGGAATTGAACTTCCATCCCAGTGGTCTGCAGTCCTGCGCACAACTACTACGCCACCGGGGCTCAGCCCTCTTTTCAAAATTTTGAGTTGATATTGTAGCTATCCTGTTTGGTGTAATGGTAATGCATTAGACTGGAAACACATGGCTGACAGTCCAAAACCACCAGCAATCCTTGGAAAATGACTGGACTTTCTACTCCTATCAAAATTTTGTTCCTGAAAACCTATAGCGGGGCCACGATGAATGAGTGTTGACTCGATTGCAGTGAGTTTGTTTGCTTACCTTGTATCTACTGTGTGTGTAAGCTCAAGGTACGTATATTACTCATAGTTAAATTATGTGATAGCTTATTAAGAAGGGAGTCCTGAAGACACAGTGGTTAAGCTTGGGGCTGCCACGCCAGCAGTTTGAAACCACAAGCAGCGTTGTGGAAGAAAGATGTGGATTTCTACTTCCTTTAAGGGCTACACTCTCAGAAGGTAGCAGTGGTAGTTGTGCCATGTCCTAAAGTGTTGCTATCAGTCAGGGTTGATGGGGAGTGAGTGTAGTGTTTTATTTGTTTGGTTTCAAGAAGCCATACATGTATGATGACTTACAGATACATAGTTAGAGAACTATGTAACACCCAGGGAGACTGGATCATCTTGAGCTGGGTGCTTTGAATTGATGGGACCCTGAGCAAGACAGGCAAGGAGCACAGGGAAGCTTGCACACCACAACTGGTTGTAGCAGAGACTGCTACTGTGTAACCACAAGTTGTTTATTTCCCCACCATGTCACAGAGTTTTCACCAAAGGGATTCACAAGGGTGCAAAATCATCTGCCTCTTGGTCTTCCTATTAGAAACATGGTCTTTCCCTTCCTCTCATGCATTTTTTTTTATGCAACATTAAAGCCCCATGTTTCAGATTGTAGAGTTAAAGTGAAAGAAGTCATCAACTTACATATTATGGGTAAAACTCCATTATTATTTTTTATTTTTCCACTGAAATAAAAGAACTTTTCTTTAGAGATGTTGAAAGCTACTCAACTTTGATATCAAGTCCCCTTGTGTTAGCATTCTATAAAATTTATTTATAAACTCACTAACCCATCTCAGGGACATCTCAAATTAAATATTCTTAATGTGTGTCTGTGATCTTAGATGTACCACTAAAATTCCCATTGCAGAAGAAGAGAAGGCAGGAAGGAAAGAGGGATGGAGGGACGGAGGAGGAGAAAGGAGGGAGGAGAGAGGGGAGAGGAATGCTTTTGTGTGCTCGATACGCTCGCACTTAGAGCAACACTATGTGCAATAGAAGGCAACACTGCCTGGCCCTGGGCCACCCTCACAGTTGTTCTTTATCCTTTAATCTATCGTTTCATCTACCACGTCAATCTATCTTGGTGAGGGACTTCCTTTTCTTCACTGGCAGGTACCTATCAGTTTGTCCTATTCCAGTGACGTGTATGTTGCTGTGATTCTGGAAGCTATGCACCAGTATTTCAAATGCCAGCAGGGTCACTTCCAGTGAACAGGTTTCAGCAGAGCTTCCAGACTAAGAAGAGAGTAGGCCAAACATTTTGGAGGCAGCACGCCCTGAAAATCCTAAGTATTATTGATAGTGCCTGACATACAGTAGCCCTTCAATTAATCTGTGACTGAAAGAAGTAAAATCTCAGGTATGCACTGTATCTTTTTGGTACAACTTCCAACTTCCACATGGAAACATAATAGAATATCTGATACCTTTCATGAAAATAAGAAATTTCTAGCCTCACATTAAATTAAAAGCATGAACATATTAGTTATAAAACATGCCTAAGAACTTCCCCAATATCTTCAATTACCAACTCACCCTCACTATTTCTCACTCATTCTATAATGTGGATTTTATTTCTCCACCCAAAATACTTTTTTTCCCCTTTTGATTTGTGCTCCAGTTCACTTGAAGTTAAAATGAATGTTTGTGAGAAGGGAGAACGGAAACAATCAATATGTTTCACTTGGTCCATTTCTTGCTCTGTTCCAGGTCTCAAGAAATAAAAATCCACTTCTCACCACCATCTCGAATTCTTCTTTTCCCCCCCAGAGCTACAGCAGAGTAGTATTTAAAAAATAGCATGCAATAGAAGCTTGCTCATTCAATAACTATATATACATATTAAATAGATTTCTGCTATATTCTTTAAATAGTAACTATGATGTGTGCTCACTAATATGACATCGTATATGTCACTGCCAATGTCAAATCATCAAGACATGTGACAGCCTGTCATAATGTATTGCAACAGTCAACATGTTTTGGGGATGCACATGTTGCTGTGATGCACTGTGAGCTATGCCACCGGTCCTGAAAACACAGCAGGAGAGCGATTTTTCAGCAGAGAGTCTGGACAGTCAATGGTAGAGTAGAAAGAAGGGAGAGGTGGTGCTCCTCTGAAATACTAACTATTGAGATAGTCATGATCAGGGACATAAAATTGCCTAATGTGTATCTGATGATGAGCTCCTTAATTTGGAAGGCAGTCGAAAGGTGATTGAGGAAGAGTGCATTCCTCAAACTAGAGTTGACTTTAATGATTCGTGTGGAGCAAAACTTCCACCCCTGTCATTAGCTAGTGTTGCATAAGTCAAAATAAGAAAGAATATTGGGAAACATCTATTAATAATCAAAATCTAGAATGCTCACTGTATGAACATAAGAAAAGCAGAAGATCTCAAAAAAGATGGAAGACAGAAAAATTGATACCCTACTCATCAGTGAGTTGAAATGAACTAATCATTACCATTTGAACCAGAAATTCTTGAATTTCAGTGGACATATACCGGGTGCCAAGATCCTTGGCAGTGTAGTGGTTAAAAATTGGCCTGTGAACTGCAAAGTCAGCAGTTCAAAACCGCCAACGGCTCCGCAGGAAAAAGCCATGGGTTTGTGTGCCCCTGAAGAGTTACGGTCTTGGAAACTCACAGCACAGTTCTGTGCTGCCCTGTGAGCCGGCATGGACTTGACGGCAGGAAGTATACAGGGTATATTCAGGGTTGCATTTGACTCTTTTGGAATTGCTTTACTTTTCTTCAGCTCAACGTGAATGACTGATGGTCTGATCCACAGTCTGACCTTGCTTCAGCCCCAGATCGTGAGCTTTTCCATGGTCTCTGACCTTGGACAAAGTCAGTTTGATCTTTATGCGTTCCATCTGGAGAAATCCATGTGTGCAGTCATCACTGGTATTGTGAGAAATACATATTTGCATTGAACAAGAAGTTGTTCTTGCAAAATTTCTCCAGGGATTTCTAGCTTTATTTCCATCACTAATATCATACTTTCCAGTCACTCTTCCTTCCTCTTTGTTTGCAATTTTTGCATTCCATCACCAATAATTAATTATCAAAGCCTCTTGATGACATGTCTACCAACTTTCAGATGGAAGATATAGCAGATGCCTTTCATTTGTGCACTGAAACCTTCAGTAGTTGGTGATAAATTTGAAATACAGTATATTGATTAGATTCCCCTGTGTTTGGTAACCATTCTCCTACCATTGACAGCATTGCATTTCAAGATCATTCTTATTATGTCCTTTTTTAGAATGAATGCAATCATTCTTTTTATTGTGTCAACCTTAAAATAGTAAACCTTATTATTTCCTGATGAAAACTGCCAATTGTGATGACTTTCAGTTCACTAAGATCTAGGATATCAGTCTTCATTCCATTTAATTTTTGATGACCTCCAATTTTCCTAAATGCATATTCCCTTTATCCCAAATTCTGAAGGGTAATTTTTGCAGCTGTTTTCCTCTCCTTTTCAGTCATGACCCTTCAGCAAATGAAGTTCCCACATGCTTTTTTCTCACAGGCCTCTCTCCATTCACATCCTCATATTCTGCTTTGTGTTGAGAAGGCTGTTCAACCTTAGTCACATTTGGCATGCCTTCATGGGGGCCATCATAAGACACAGACCCAAACAACGTTCTGCTTCTATTCATTAGGCCTTCTGCATCTGACAATATTTCAATGATATGCGTAATGTTTTATCAGCTAGTTTTTTTTTCAAAGTGGACATTTTGTTTTTTTTGGAAATCTATTGATAGTCTGAAACCTGTTCCTCTTGGTATTTAAAATATCAGGGACGTACACAGCTTCCAACATTACAGAAATGCACAGGCCTCTACAATATGACCCATCGACTGAGACATGGTGAAAGAAAAAGGTACCAAACCAGAAAACTCACTGCCACCGAGTTAAGGCTGATTCACAGTTGCCCTATAGAATGGGTTAGAACTGCCCTTGTGCTAGTCAGCGAGTGTACCTCTCAACAGAAGTATAAAAACTAGCCTTCCTTCCAGGGGACAGCTGCTCATTTGGGACTGCTGCCCTGGCAGATCTCTGCATAAACACCATGCCATAACCCCAAACACACTCAGTGCCATGAAGCCAAGACTGACACAGTGACTCCCTGGGGGTTTCTGTGATTATGACTAGAAATCCCATTCTCTTTTCTGCGGAGCTGCCGGTGGTTTTGAAAGGACCATGTAGGTCAAAGCCCAACCTTTAACCCCTACACCGCTTTGTCATAGGAAGGAATGATTGAATTAAAAAAGCTGGTCCGAAGATTTCAAATAGCAGTTCAAAAAACCCAGGTAAAATGTTATTAAAAGTACATAAGCACCTAGTATTATAAAACCAAAAGTGAATTCTCATGCTGAAAGAATTGAGGAAAAGAATTGAGCGTCAGTCTGTAATATTTAAGGATTTTAGGGGAAAATATTAAACAATATGGAAGTTATGAAAAGAAGGTAAAAGGAACACACACATTCACTATGTCAAAAATTATTGTTCAATGTTCAGCCATTTAAAAATTAACATAGATGCAATTGTAATCAAAGAAGTACTGGAAAGTTTGATGAAGGCACCTTTAAAGTTGGAACTTCTTTGAAGGTATTGAAAACAGGGACAGCAAACAGCCAAACAAACAAACAAAAAAACAAACAAACAAGGAAGACTCAAGGAATTGACAGAATACCAACTGAGATGTTTCACTAAATAGATAGTGCACTGGCTGTGCTTCCTTATGTATATCAAGGAATTTGAAAGAGAGTTTCTTAGCCAAATGTGTTAGTCTGAGTAGACTCAAAAATCAAATTTATGGACACTCATATGTGTCTAAGAAAGAGTTTTATAAAAATAAGCAAGTGTACATTAATAAATCATCCCAGCTCTGTCCAGATCCAGTCCATGTATCCGTATTAGCCCATATTTTCACGACCAATCTATATAGTTCTCTTCAGGTTCACAAAATACATACAAAGGTGCTGAATACAGGAAGATCACAGGCCAGTGGATGAAAAGTCTAGTTATGCAGTGGCATTGTAAGCGTCTCTGCTCTGGCAGGGGTCTCCACATGGCTCCTTCAGCTCCCAGGGCTCTGGTTGCATCAGTGTAGTTTCATGTGGCTTCTCATAAAAATATCTCACAGGGAGTAAGCATGTATCCCATCTCCCCAAAGTTATTTATATCCTCAGTGTCTCCAAATGAGGTCATGAAGCTGTTACCAAATTGACAGGTTAACCTCCACCTCTTTTCTCTTATTCCTCTAAAATTGACAACAGATTATATAACTAACACACCAACCCACTAGAAGCATTTACTATTTGCACTTATCTGAAAAAAGGTGATCAAGAATGTGAAAATCATGTAACAGTATCATCAATATCATGTATAAATAATATTTTTTCAAACATGATTTTAAAACTGTTGCAGCAGTATATGGACACAACTTTGAGAAATTGAAGATGCATTCAGAAGATGGTTTTGGGTGGCAGGTCAAAACCTGAGTCTATTTCAACATCACCAACACCTTAGCCATTAAAAAATAAACTCTATGACAGACAGGAAGATGACTTGCATGAAAGAACATTACTGCCAATTTCAGGTGAATCTTAGCTGAAAGTGTATTATGTAAAATATGTTTATCTATGCTTTCTTGACTTCAAAACCATTTGACTATGGATAACATACATAATTATGAATATTAATATAAATTAGTCTGGAAAATTTCATGATATGTGCTCCTTCCAAGTCAGTTCATGTAGACCAATGATACAGAACAAGAAGATAATGTAATATTTATAATCAAGAAAGGAGTGTGTCAGTGATGTATGCTTGCACTGTGTCTATTTAATCAGCATTATGATAAAATAATCCAAGAAATTGTACAATGAGAACAAGACCACGACATCAGCTTTTGAGGAAGACACATTAACGACTTGCTATGTTAAATAACAGAATCTTGTTTAATGAAAGTGAGAACTTAAAGCAGTTACTGAGAAAGACTAAATTCCAGTAACTTTAACATGGATTACAATGAGGACTTTCCGAAAAACAAAGTAAACAAAAACTCCTCATATTTGGAGCATAATCAATAACAGAAGATTGATACATTCATTGATTTCCCTTAACTTGTATCCACACACAAAAAAAAACCCTGAACATAGCAGTTAAGAAATCAAATGACACCTTACATAGAACCAAACCAAACCAAACAACAAATCCATTGCCATAGAGGCAATGCTGACCCCTTGTCCTTCCATGGATTTCCAAGACCACACCTCTTTATGGGGTGCAAAGCCCAGTACTTCTTCTGGAGCAGCTGGTGATTTCAAACAACTGACCATGCAGATCACAGCCAACACATAACTGCTGTACTCCCATCGACAAAATAACCCTTTAAAATGTTCAAAACCAATGATGTCAATCTAACGGTTAAGGTGTACCTTAACCAAGCCATTATATTTTCAATTGTCTCAAGTGCATGTGAAATTTGGACAAGGAATAGGAAATACTGAGAAGAAAATGATGCCTTTGAATTAGGGTGTTGGCTAATCATAATAGTCAACAAAATGTGTTTCCTAGAACATATGGCCTCTCTTGGAAGTAAGGCCAAACTGTTTCTTAGAAGCAATGACAGTGAGATTTCACCTTGTGTACTTCAAACAGGCCCTCTGAAAAAGCCAGTCACTGGGGAAGGACATCTTCCCTGGTAATGTAAAATGTCAGTCAAGAGGAAGAAGCCCCTATATCTGATGGAATGACACATGACTACAGCAATAGGCTCACATAAACAGACCACTGTGTAGTTGGTGCAGAACTGGGCAATATTTCCTTCTGTTGTCTTTAGGTTCACTACAAATTGAAACTGATTTTAAGGCACCTAACAACAGCAATTCAAGGCAGAGAGTGCTAACTAATTAATTGATTTTTAATGAGTTCTATCACCTTACTGAATGATCAAACCAAAATATCAAATATACTTATAGTATTATCTGTTATGAGAATCAAACTACAAGATATAGATGACTCCTGGTGTTAATTACAAAAAAATGATTTATTACCCTAGTCTAAATTGTCACTTTTTTCACTAATTTTAGACCAACTTTTAACTAACTATATAGGAACACCTGAAGAGATGTGGGATTATGTACTATTAAAAATACATAATTGTCCTTTTTGTTCCATAAATCCATGACTCAAACATGTCCATATTCTCAACCCCAACCTCGTTAATGCTGCTACATACAAGGGCACAGACATATAGAAAACACATATATATACTCCCAAAGTTGTTGTTTGTGTTTCTCATTTTTTCTTTGACATATTCGTTAGATTTTATTTCATTTGGAGAGTTGTTATTGAAGGCCTTTCTGGTTATACCTATTAGAACTTCATTTATGAGTGGGCATCAAACTGTTCATGGAATATTTCCATTATTCTTCAACTCCATTTTTTCATGGATGTTTTAAAGGTCCTTTCATTTGAGAGTGAGTTGGGGGTAAGTATTGTTAGATAAGTACATGTCTGATACCAAAGGTTCTTGTGAGATTTTCATGTATCAAATGGCTTTGGAATGAATTAGTGGATGAATAATTTTTGTCTTTCAAAAAAATTAAAGTGAATTTCTTTTATTCCATCTACAATTCTTACAGGTCTTTTAGGACATTGTCAGAAAATAGGGTTACAATGATTTTGAGACAAGAAGACACTTCGAGGAAATTGGTATGAACCTGATTACTTCTGCTGTCAAAGGTAAACTAAGAAGGTGACTAATGAGATCATTGTGATAACAATACTGTAAGGATAAATAGGCACTCAAAAGGGCAGTGGATTTATGTGAAGGAGGAGAAACAACTCACAAAAGGAAGTAATTTGTACATTGGCTAAAGAATATAGCTAATGCCACTGAATTCCATATGCATATTCTGCCTTGTATAGTTTCAACAACAAAATAAATGTATAAAAGGTAATGTCTTGAATATGATGGGAAATCCTATTAAACTTTTGATTTACACACACACACACACATTTCCAATTGAGCAAAAGGAGGATACTTGTTGAGGATGAGCTCACAGATTGAAAACAGAAGTCTATTCTCCTGTGAGAATTTGCCATATTGATATTTTAAAATATTATAGGGAAAAAAGGAATTAGCCCAAAAGAAAATTAATACTTGATGCTAGACCCACCTTAAAATACATTTTCAAATAAGGAGGGATTAAAAATATATGCATTGCTATCGGAAAATAACAACTGCAGAATATGAATGCAATGGAAGCATCAGCTCTTAGAAAAAATTTAAAAACAAATAAACTAGCAAAAAACACCAGGTATTCTTTATGCTAACACAATTATCATAGAAAATGTCTTTTCTTTGAATTTGATGTTAATAATATTTTCCTTTGAGTTTATCTTTTAGAGAGTGGCTTTGGATTCTAATTCTAGCTGGACAATTCAATGGCTAAAATATTGTGCTGATCATCTACTTTGTTCCATGGGAAGCATTGTAGCTAATGATAGTGTCCTCTCACAGTACTTGTGAGAATTAAATTGACTCAGGGTGATAATGGGTAATGTTTATATTTCCCTAATGTCTAATTACCTTATCTTTCATCACTTCTCAGTTTTGAAAAACTGAAAGTAAACAAGTATTCCCTTTCAAATGAACTGATGAGAAAAGAACAATAACCTAGGCAAGCCCGATTTATACATCTTTCTATAAAGTTATCTGTTCACTGTCAAATATTAAAAAAATACTCTGAAGAATGAAATATGCTCCATCATGAAGCTAGATATTTAAGTGTTAAGAATAATATGACCTCCTCAGACTTGTCAAAACTAATTCTGTAGAGAGAGTTCTTGAGGAAGAAAGTGCTGATGCATGATAAATAAGGAAGAATGTGGAGAAAGAGAAAAGAGCAGGGCAAAGATTCCTGGAGGCATCTTCTCTAGATATGTAAAAGAAAGAAATGGACTGTTATATTTTCCGCAATTCTCTGTGTTACTTCTGTTGAATGGAACAAGTAGAGTTTCTATTCTAGTCTTTTTTTCAAAATCTCAGCATTCCCCCTCTTTTTTGTCACATCAACAACCTGATGCTATAACGAACTGTACTGAAGACATAACACTCTGGAGTTTAAATTTATAATCCATTCTTCTGAAACATCAACACTAAATAATTGAACAAGAAAGAAACTCCCATAAGAGAAGTAAATAACTAGGATTGACCATGGAAATGTACCCAAGAGATTCTTAAGACTTGACTTTAAAAACTGAAAGACTTTTTGTGTCTCTAGTCTTTGTGCAATTACAGAAATAAAGAAGACTGAAAAGACAGGGCTTCGGGGGCTCATCTCTGATCTCAGAATAAGAGTGAGTGGATGTAACTGTGAGTTTGGGAGTTAAACGGTGTGCAAGCCTTCATTTGGCACACACATAACAGACTGAACAAAGAGTGAATCTGAGATCTCCTGAACATCTTAGGAGGGCACTTCATGATAAGGGTCGGGCATCCAGAAATGAATGATATGGACAAAGGGAGTCTGACTGGACATAAGGATAGGTATCTTTTAGCTGTTTCTGAAGGAGTCAGACACCTGACAGTATGAGGAAACTTTACATTAACATCTTTTCTTTTCTTAATCATTTTATTGGGGGTTCTGATCATAATCCATCCATCTATCCACTGTGTCAACCACATTTGAACTTACGTTGCCATCATCATTTTCAAAACATTTTCTTTCTACTTGAGCCCTTGGTTTCAGCTCATCCCCCCTCCCACCATCTCTCCCTCATGAACCCTTGGTAATTTTAAATTAATATATTTTCATGTCATACACTGACCTATGACTTCCTTTACCCACTTTTCTGTTTTCCATTCCCCTGGGAGGGGGCTATATCTTGATTATTGTCATTTGTTTGCATTTTCTCCTCCCACCTTCCCTTTCCCCTCCTGATTATCACTACTCTCATTATTGGTCCTGAGGACTTTATCTGTCCTGGATTTCCTGTTTTTCCAGCTCCGCTCAGTACCTGTGTACATGCTCTGATAAAGCTAGATTTGTACAGTAGGAATGGGGCTATGCTAGTGTGGGGGGGGGGGCATTAAAGAACTAGAGGACAGTTATACGCTTCATTGGTGCTATACTACTGGTTCATTTCTTCCTTGTGACCTTTCCATAAGGGATGCTCAATTGTCTATAAGTCGGTTTTGGATATCTACTCCATAGACTCTCTCATTCACATTGATATGATTTTTTTTTTTGTTCTGGGTCTTTTATGCCTGCCTGATACCTGATCCTAGCAATAATATCTCATAGTCACACAGGCTGGTGTGCTTCATCCATGTGGATTTTGTTGCTTCTCAGCTAGATGGGTGCTTGTTCACTTTCAAGTTTTTCAGACCCCAGATGCTATCTTTTGATAACCAACCACCATCAGCTTTCTTCCCCACATTTGTTTATGTACCCATTTTCTCTTCAACGATCACATTTAGAAGGTGAGCCTCATGGAAAGCCAAATTAGAACAGTGTTCTTGCATTGAGGGAGTACTTGAGTAGAGGCCCAATATCTATCTGCTACCTTAATACTTAACATATACATATATACATAGATCTATTTCACTATCACTATATAAAATATATTTACATATGAAAATGACCGTATCTTGACTTCTATAAAAGTCCTCTGCCTCCTAGTTCTGGTTGTTAACAAACCCAGGGACAAGGAGAGGGTAGCATGCCTGGTAGCACTTATCAAGAGAATGTAACTGAGAGGAATTACTGAAACCTGAATGAAAGCTGACCTTGATAATGGGACAAGTGAAGTACATTAGCATCTTAATGGAGGGCAGTTGGGGAGAAAATGCTTTCTAGCTGGAGAATGTCTGTTGTCAACTTTATTTATATCTTCCTCACTGTGTAGGTTTTTCCTCTAGCTCTCATCTTTGGAACGCTGTGGTCAGAAGTATACAAGGAAGCCACTTACAATTTCCTCCCGTTTCTCAGTTTCCTACATGAGATTATAAAGTTTCTTCTCCTCTTCTTCTCCCTTTCTCCTTATTCTTCTCTATTCTCTTTCACTCTAGACTTCATACTAAGCCTATGAGAGATTCTTTGAAGAAAAAAGTTCCTGAGAAACAAAAACTTAAAATCTCAAGATGCCAATGTTTTTATTCTTTCAACATACAGTTACTTTTAAATCTCCTTTCTGCTCTCATACCTGACTGTACCTTGGGACCAGCTGTCTGGACATTACTTATTGTCCCATATCCTATTTTCTTGCACCTAGGAACTGTCTGAGAAATCATTTTGAACTGATGTTTTACAGGAAGATAGCTATCTGACTGCTGTTACACAAATTTATTATTTCTTATATATGTGAGAACTTTTCACTAGTGAAAAAGAGATGAATATATTGTTCCTTTGCTCTAGAAAAATCATGCAAGAAAACTAGAGCTTCATGTTAATTTTATGTCTTATTTTACCTTAGTATCCACATCCTCTTTGATCAGATGGTAGCTGTTGTTTAGAGATAATACAAATTATTCAAAAATAAACTTTGAAAGTATTTCTTGCTACTGTTAGCTGTAATGGGTGACACTATGAATACTATGTAACAAATCACTACCTGGACCTGCACCAACAGCATGATTACTGTTCTTCCTATTGTGGTGGTCCGTAGACTTATCATTGGATGATTTTTGAAAGTTGATTACAAAGCTTTCCTTCCTAGCCTGTGCTAGTCAGGAAATCTGCTAAAATCTATTCATACAAAAATCCAAGTCTTCACTGGTGGTGATTGTCTTTCTCTGGATTACTCCTGGAATTTGAAACCAGTTTTTCCAGATGGAGAATGCAAATTTTACCATTGAACAACCTCACATTCATCAGAAGTAAAAGTCATAATAATGAGTAAAAACATCTCTATGAATATGCTAAAATGAAGAATTTGTAGTATGGAATGAAGTATCTGGGTTAAATAGGCACAGAAATCACTCTTTTATTTTTAGATCATAAATATTTTGATGAACTCACTAATTTATAAAAGTTATTTCTTGCCCTATTTCCAGGCCATATTTATAAATGATTGCAAAAACCCATGACAAAGAATCACTTTAATTGGAGGGAGGGAAAATGATCAGTATTTATAGAAGGAAACATATTTTTATTTTTTGCTCATTCATTTTAAAACACTTCATCAATTCTTACCATATGCATTATGGGAAGAGTGTGCAAGTCAAAAGAATATTATATTTTTATAAACAGAGGTGTATTAGTCTGAGGAGATAAACAAATTCATAGAAACTCATATGGGTCTATGAGAGAGTTTAATGTAAAGGGTAATTGTACTTTAAGAAAGCATCCCATTCCAGTTTTTTACAAGCCCATAATTCTGATACTAGCCCATATGTCTGATACCAATCTATAAAGCCATATTCAGATTCATGAAGCACAGGTAATGCCGCCGAGTGCAGGATGATCACAGGTCAGTGGATAGAAAGTCTTTTGATTTCAGGATATTTTAAGCCTCTCAGCACTGGCAGGGGTCTCCATGAGGCTTCTCAGGCTGATCTCAGAGATCTCGTTACATCAGGGTAAGTCCATGTGACTTTTCCAGTAGTTCCATATGTGTTGTCAACTGCAATGTCTCCCAGGAAGTGGAATAGTGCCTCCCAGGAAGAAATATTGGATTTCCCAGAATTCTCAGGAGAAGGCCATGCCCACCCAGAGGCCTCGTTGGCTCTGACACGACTGACAGGCTAGACTCTACTCCTACAGTCTTAATCATCTCAAATGCCAAATTGACACCAGATTATGTAATGACCCCAAGGGGATATATTGAAAAAATTAAAAATATGGGCAGAAAAATCAGTTAAACACCCAAGTGTAGGTGCAATGTTTATTAAGAACTGTAGCTTATCTATGGGAACCTGATGGTGCTGAGAATTAGAAATTTGGCTGTTTACTGCCAGTTGATAGATCATTCCAGCCAGCAGTTCAATGGAGAGAGAGAAGATATAGGCTTCCTTAAAATATACAGCCTCAGAAGCTCCCTGGGTCAGCATCAGCTCTTTGTGGTTTAGAGTGATTGGGGGTGGGTGGTGGCTTATATAATCGGAGGGGTGATATGCTTTAGAAAAATGCAAAATTAAATGCATACATATTTATTAGAACTGATAAAACAATCTATCTGTTATTAATTTTATCAACATTACATTTCTGCAAAACATTATAAAAGTAACTTACATTAATTATTTTGTTGAAATTCCTCTAATATAATTGCATTTCCGTCAGTCTCACTAAATTTTCATTGAATGAACTTTTCTATGATATATTTCTATAGCAAAAAGGGTGAGTCTCTTAGAATAATTCAGCCATCATCTGTTGCTGTTCAAGGTGGTGCAGTGGTCATTGTCAGTTATGTCTCATAATAATCTTGCAACATTGTCAAGAGCTACTGCTTTGCCCATTTGAAAATGTACAACCTAATACATCATTATCAGGTGAATGCCTTAGCTTTTCTTTATAATCAGAGTCAATACCTGGAATTAAATTCCCCATCCTTAATGAAAACTCAGGCTCTACTCTACTATATTGTTAAGAGACCGAAACCTATTTTGGCTAGTCTGGTTATAAAATAACGATGATAAAATAGCTGCAGATCATTGCAGCACTGGTTAATATCCATTAGATTGCATTTTCCAGCAACATTAATTCTTTAATAGTTACCTCCAAGTTTTTCTTGATCTTGTACAAGTATAAACAAAACAAATGCACATAAAATTCAGACATCTATTCTACAGTGTTGAATTCCCACTCTCCTACTGAGGTGATGGTCCATGAAAGGGTGTGCTTTCTGAAAAAGAAAACAGCTATCCAATGCTGAAAGCCAACCCTTTGGTTTTCTTGAGACATAACAAAATTGATAACTGCTGGGGTTGTCAAACTGATACACAGTCTTTTTTCTATCTTAAAACACTTAAAATTATATATATATATATATATATAATTTTAGAACTCTCTGTGATACCCTTGTTCTATTGTCTTTATAAAGTCATCAGTCATTGGTTTCATATATTGAAAAATGGAAAAACAAATAACACAGCTTCAAGAGGGTGACCTCCAACTTGTATGTTTTAATGTATATTTTAAAGTAAAGCTCTTGATTTTCAGGGTTATTTTAAGAATGGGTGGGTGAGATTCGATTGGGACCTGAAGAAACATGATCTGGGAAGACCCAAAGGAACATGTAAGGGAAAAGTAGGAATGAAGACATGAAAACTTCAACATACTGCCAGTCGGGGATCACCTGCATTAAGTATTTTTGGGGTGTCCCCAAGGAAAAAAGGTGATTTAATTTTTCATTAGGAATTAATATCCAGTTTTTAAGTGAGAGCAGAGAATTCAAAGGGGGTGGTACTATAAATGCAGGGGAAATGAAATTGTAAAATGTAGACCAAGATAATATTGAGAAGCATAAACATGCTCTTAGTAGAGGCACCAAACAAAACAAAGACACAAACTTTTATAAAAAGGTGTGTCTTTTTAACTTTGGAACAGTATATGATTTCCTATGGCACACAGAACATATGCTTTCTTTGCTGTTTCTGTAGTTGTATGACATGGGACCCATTCTAACTCACAGTGACCCCATAAGACAAAAAACAATTGCCCCACTGGGGTGTCTCTCTCCCTCTTTCTCTCTTTCTCTCATGTATTATAAAGCTTTAGGTGCAGACCACCAAGTCTTTGTCCCATTAGGTCGCTGAGTGAGTTCAAACTGTACACCTTTGAATAAGCACCTCAACACTTCACCAGCTGCCATACTTCTATAATGGCATTAGAAAGCCAAGTAAGAAGGGTGCTCATACATTTTAAAATGAGACATGAAAAATATTCAATATAACACCCAACGTCTGTAACCCCATCCTCCTTACAGCAGACATTTTTGCTGCTATAGGTTTTCTGAACAAATAGTATATATTATGGAAAGGGATAGAAGCTGTTTTTATGGTAAGTGATTTTCAAAGTCAACTGTGATATTCATAGGACTAAATTTTCAAGTGCTAGCTTTATTCATTTAATACCAATTAATTTCCCCTTCAGTTGTTCCTTAAAATTCTTGGCTGGATGGAGCAATGCTTCTAAATTTTAGATCCGCCACTGAATATGAAAGCAGACGTCATTTTACTAGATTACACGCAAACCCTGAAGCAAGGCATTCCCTACCTATCATTATACAGTCAATCTACTTAGAAGACTTTTTACTTGGATGGGTGAGAAGGAGAGCAACTCACAGCTGCTCCTCTACTCTTGAACCTTCGCTGCTGCTCTGGGACTAGTATTTTTTCACTCACAACGACTCACTCAGGATCACACCAGCTCTCAACAGCTCACACACACCCTGCTTCCCCTCTGTAATTAAACGTGGGCAGGTTCCTCCTCTCCCCGCCCCCCACTCCCAGGGGATGTTTGAGTATTAATGAGAGCCAGGGTCTGCCTGGCCATCAGTTTCTAATTACAGAGTTTATTGTTATGATGGCAATTGTGGAGATTATTTACTGACACTTGCAAAAGAGGCTTATGGGATTTTCAGGCTAATTTGGTTTGACCTTCACTTTATTACACCATCAACCACTTTTTGACCCGTATGTGTAGGTAGTTCATTGGTATTCTGACACAGCTGTTACATGTTATGCTTATGAAAATGAAGAGGCTCAGATGTAGATGTAAACGTGGAGAGCCAGAATGTAAAATTGTGTAGACAACTTTGGAAAACAATTTGGGAATTCCTTTCAAGGGGAGACATAGTTATCAACTCATTAAAAACCCAAAACTGCTATCACGTTAATTTGTAGCCATAGTGACCAGAAAGGATGGAGTAGATCTGCCTGTGGGGTTCCCAGACTGTAACTTTTTACAAAGGTAGAAAACCTCGTGGTTTTCCCATGGAGCTGTGGGTGGTTTTCAACTGTTGACCTTGTGGTCAGTGGCCATCTAGGCCACTAGCCTCCTTACTTACCTCATGACTCAGCAATTGGCTCTCCTATTAATATACTCAAAGAAAGTTTAAACATAAACACACACATATTGTATACAGGTATTTGGGCACTTCAAAAAATCCATGAAAAATCCCACGATCTTCGCACCATTGTTTCAGGAGCTTTCTGAATCCTTATAGTAGCTTTATTAATAACAGTCAACAAGAGAAAGAAAAATCTGGACCAACCATTGAAGGAATAATAAAATGTCATATATACTCCCCATGAATTATTCAGCAATAAAAATGAATAAAGCATTCATATCACACAAAGACATACCTTGAACATGTTTTATTAAGTCAAAAATCCCTGTCTTAAAAGTCACATACTGTCCAACCACTTTATAGAAAATGTTCAGAAGAGATCAATAGAGAGTGATAGAAAATAGACTCCTGGAACTGGGAACTGGAACTGGGAATGATAACCTAGTTATCATTTAACCATCCTATGGTCATTTGCATATTGTCATGATGGCAGTCTTTCAAATGGCACCTGAGTCACTTATGGTCAAAATGTTTCAGTGGAGGTTCCAGATTAGGACAGACTAGGAAGAAAGACTTGCTTCTTAAAATCAAATAAAATGAGACCTTTTCCTTGTCTTGGACACATCTTCAGGAGAGATCAGTTATTAAAGGAGACCTTCAGTCTGATGAAACAGAGAGCTTCCAAGGTCTATGAACATCTTGTTGAGATATACTAGCACAGAAACCCTAACGATGGACTTGAAGGCTCTGGCTATCGTGAGGAAGATATACAGCCAGGAAAAGTTTCTTCTGAACTATGGTCTCTGATAGTCAAAGTCAAGCTGCCATTCCAGAACCAGCATTAACTAAGCATCCCTATTTTTGCCTAGTCTGTGTTTCTCTACTACATCTCACCCTCAAAGTGTATTTTTCCCCGACAATATGAATTAACTAAGGATCTGTGGAAGGGATGTGGGCTAAGCTTTGGGCTGCTAATCTCAAGGTTAGGGATTCAAATCTACCAACCATTCCACGGAAGACAGATAAGGGTGTCTGCTCCCACAGACATATAGAGTCTCATCAATTCTAAGGAGTTGTCCTATGTTGTCTCTCTCCTGTACAGGGCAACATTTTGAGTTGACATTGGCTCCATGGCAATGGTTATGAATGACTATTGATTCACCTGGGAATGTGAAGCAAAGTTTTGCTCTGCCACTGACTATTTCAAAAGTCTCAACCAAGGAACTTAGAGAACAGGTCATTTTAGAGAAGCAGGAATAACTGTCAGCAAATTTTTCTGTGTTTTTGTAGTCTTTCTGCTGCTTAGACTGACATCTGCCCAGAAGTTAGTGATGCTAGGGTAAAGGTTGTTTCTTTCAATTCAGAAAAATGAACGATTTTATTCAATAACTTATACCACTGCTATCTTTTGAGGGATTATGTTTTATTACTATCAGATAATAGAGTTTCTTCTCTGTTTCTTTCCATCTGACCCCAACTTCTGCGGAGTTTTATTGCTGACCAGCAGCAGTCTCTATAGTTTTAAAACTAGGACACTTTGAGTCAGCCCTACTTTGTGCCCTTGCTACCTACAGATCCTTCCAGGAAATTCAGTTTTCGTAGTTCTTTATTGACACAGCTCTATCTTTCAGAACAACCGTAAAATAAAATTGAGTGTAAGGCTATAGGTTCTGAGGAAACAGACACAGACATCTTTTTATTTTTCTTTTTTGATTTTGGAAACAAAATTGGATATGGGGAGTAATAACTGTAATCTTCTGGGGGCACAACTAATAAAACATCTTCTTATTACAGGAGGTAACCCTTGTGACAAGACTGGAGGTCCTGCCAAGTTTGGCAACATATTGGCTCTCACTTCTTCCTTTTTTTCAGTTTGTTCAAACAATTTCATCTTTCACGACTTCTTAAATGATATGCCATATAATTACATGATCTCTCACTCATCTGTGTCAAACTCACACTTGATAACTGGCATCAAAAATAAAAATAAAAGTAGATAAAGCTCATTTTTAAAAGGATTTTCCTTCTACTATAAACTTTTCTTATCTATACCTACACAGCTATTTATTTATCTACCTATCCTCTCTAGCTCTCTCTCACCATATATGGTGAAGATAGAAAGCCAGCGCACATCACTGTCTCTCAGAAATGCAGGGGACTTATTTATTTCTCTGTTCCACGGGTAATTACTCCATATTATGGTTTAATAATTTGCAATTTAAGGTTTTTGGGTTCATTTGACAAGGGGTCAAATTGTCTCAATTTTGCATTAAGATACACACTAGTACTTATTTTATTATTATTTCCAAATAATAGAGGATTATTATTTCCAAATAAAATCAGAGGGTTTTACTTAGAAACTATTGCTGTGGGTGGTAGTTATAAAATCTGGTGGTAACTTGAGACCATTAAAAGTGAAGGGGTGGGAATTAGCCTGTCAATCAGGTCCAGCATGACCACCTCATTTGGAGGCTCTCAGGAGATAAACAGTTCATCGAAGGCCACATCTACATTTTCTGTGAGACATTCCTGTGTATAAGCCACATACGGCTATACTGACAGAGCCAGAGCCCTGCTGCTGAAGGAACCACATGCAAACCCATGCCAGCACTAAGATGCTTACACTACTAATGGATCCATAAAGCTCTCGACCTGCTGGCCTGTGATCTTCCTGTTTTGGGCATCACTGTCTGTGTTGCATGAATCTGAATAGGGATTAATAAACTGGTATCAGGCATATGGGATAATATGGGACTTATGGACTTGATGTGCACTGAGCTAAGATGCTTTCTTAAGATACGATTGCTCTTTGATGTAAAGCTCTTTCTTAAACCTGTATGAGTGTCTATGGATTTGTTTCTCTAGTCTACTCGGACTAACACATTGTGTGCCTTGCAGATCATTCCCTCCCTACTTTACTGTGGCTGCTTGTTTATGTGATCTGCAATTGTAATTTGATGATTATTAAATTATATATGCAGAATTTGTTCGACTATTTCTCTTTGACACAGAAACAATGGAGTACGATGATTGAGAAAGCATGTCCTTAAGAGGAAACATAGAATTTAACCAAAGAACATTCTTTATTCCAAAGTTTGAAGGTCTTTTGGACAACCATGCAGGAGAATTTCAGAAGTGCTTTCAAACAAGGCCTTCTGTTTTTTCCCTCTATGTGTGATCTGATCTTAATCCACCAGTCTCTGTAGGGTGCACTGGGTTGGGAGACAGGGAAAACATTTTCATTATGATTCTTTAATCTTTGTTCAACAGAAGTCTTATTTGTATCTGTTGTAGAAGCTATGATATGATTCTGATTAGACTTATGAGATATTTTCTTTCTCATGTGAATGAGTAGATTTTACATCTAGGTAGAAAGTGATATTTATGATCAAAAGGGTAGACTACATTAGATTGTACTATGATTATCTTAGATTACTTTTTGCTGCCACTGTAAAATATACACCCTAATTAAATACCACAAGAATTTCAATACTATCTTGCAATAGGTTCATATTTCCCACATCCTAGACATCAGATTTGAACATGGAAATGATTTGGCCAGAAGTGCTACTATGGGTTATATCTGAAAAGAGTTCAGATGGATTTTTCTCTCACTGTTATATAAATGGCAAGCCCAGATAAGAGCTGCTTCTTCAGCCTGGATCTCTAAGTAAAGACAATGTGAATCTAAGTCAATGGGACATGAGGACAATTGTCATAAAGAGACATATACTTATCTGTTAAAGGTATTTTCAGTATTCTTCTCCAGCATCACAATTCAAATGCATCAATTCTTCTTCAGTCCTCTTTAATCAAAGCCTCACTGTTTAGAAGGCTACACATCTGAATTCCAAGTACAGGCTCTTTGGTAGCATTTTCTCTTTCATTTGACTCTCAAAGAATATCCTTGTCTCTACTGATACTTTGGCTGGGAAATCTTCATGTAACCTGGCATCTCTCTCCCCCCATCTCTGCTTGCTGACTTGCTCACTTAATTTATCTCAAAAAAGATTGCCTAAAAAGACACCCTTACAATAGCCTTGCCTCACAAACTTAATGAACACAGTCCTTTATGACTGAGTATAAACATAGGAATAAAAATTAGAATTAACCACAGCAAAAAGTATAACAGATGCCCATTATCTTAGTTACAATTGTGGCAGGAAAATGATCACAATGTTTGAGGAATGCATCAGAAAACTCCAGAACATAAAAGAGGCATTCTTCTTAAGAGTTTGTGTTGTAAAACTTTAATCTTGCTTTCTCATCACATAAAAATTAATTTGAGAAAAACTATCAGTAAAAGTCTGGGTTGGCTGAGCTCTGGTGGCGCAGTGGCTAAGTGCAGGGCTGCAGCCCACTGACTTGGCGGTTCAAATCCAGGAGTAGCTCTCCAGGAGCAAGACTGGGCGTCCCACTCCCACCAGAGGGCAGGGATGCCCCCCCCCCCAAAAAAAAAGTCTGGGTTCATTTTCTTCATTGCAGTACTCCCGATAATACTGTATGTGTATATATATATATATATATATATATATATATATCTCCTAATACAGTATATTCTTAATTAATAAATCATTTTATAGGAGCCTCCTACAGCTTTTATAACAATCCTTACATCCATTGTGTCAGGTACATTTGTATGTATGTTGCCATAATCATTTGCAAAGCATTATTGTGATGGATAGGTTTGTTATGCCAACATGGCCACAGAAAATTGGTGGGTCTGTTGTGATGGCACGGCCAATGAACACACGGAATGAATTGAAGGGCAGAGATAGGAATGGCTCAGCGAGTACCGCCCTCTCTCTTGCTTCTGGCTCTTCGGACCAGAGAGCTGCCTTCTTCGTCCTGTTCCTCGACCTCTAAGCAACACTAACTGTGGGACAGCTAATCGTGGACTGTGTTGCTGTGAGTTGAGGTTCCTTCAAGCCCTTCTTCGCCATTCTCCTGGGATATACATCCCTTGAGCTGGGGACTCTGTCATCTGGCTGACTGTTGGTGACCTGCTCTGCTGTGTGCTGCCTGTGACCAGATATCCTGGATTGCTCTACAGAGGACTACTTAGTGGCCCTCAAGTCTTGAAGGACTGCCAGTCTTCTAGCTGCCTCATGCAAGTGAGTTGCACCAAGCAAGTTGTACTGCTTTATGATTGTTAACTGTTTCTTTCTTATCTTTTATACCTTTGTCTATATATAAATTTATAAAAAGAATTACTAATGTCCTGATTTTATTTCTCTAAGAGAACCCTGCCTGACACAATTATATTTCTACTTGAGTCCCTGGTAACAGTTACTCTCTTTTTTTTTTTTTGCTCTCACCCTTCCACTCTCGTCAATTCCTGATAAATTATTATTATTTTCATATCATATGCCTTCACCCTCATTTCTGTTGTTCATCACCCTGAGGAATGGGTTACATGTTGATTATTGAGGTCACTTCCCCCCTTTCTCAACCCATCTTCCCACACAGTATTGTTGCTCTCATTACTATTCCTGAGAGATTTAACTGAACTTGAGTCCATGTGTCCAGGGTTCTTATCTGTACCATTGTACATACTTCTGTCTAGCAAGATTTGTAGGATAGAACTGGGGTCATGATAATGGGAGGAAGAAAGCTTTAAAGAACTAGTGGAACATTGTGTGTTTCATTGGTGCTATACTGCATCCTGACTAGCTCATCTCTTCCTTATGATCCTTATATGAGGGGATGTCCAATTGTGTGCAAGTGGGATTGGGTCTAAACTCTGCCCCCTCCCACCCCATGTGCATCAATATGATTGTTTTGGGTCCTCTAATGTCTTATCCTCTCAACACTTCATGATCACACAGGTTGGTGGTCTTCTTCTATGTGGGTTTTGTTGCTTTCCTACTAGATGGGTTTATCTTCAAGTTTTTAAGACCCCAGAGACTATATCTTTTAATAGCCAGGCACAATCAGTTTTCTTCACCACATTTACTTATGCACCCATTTTGTCTTTAGTGATTATTTTGGGAAGGTGAGCATCACAGAATGCCAGGTCATTAAAAGAAGTGTTCCATATGCTACCTTAATATTTAAGATATAAATATATGTACACTGAAACCATTATCATTATGTATAATATAGTTACATATGTGTGCCTATATTTATACCTTTATAAATATATTTTGGCGCCTAGTTCTTTCCTCTATTTCCTTCTCCTTTCCTCCTGTTCCACTATCATGTTCAACCTTCATTCAGCTGTAAGTAATATTTCTCTGCTACATTGCACTTGATCAAACCACACGAGGCATTCTACATCCTTCTTGCCATGAATTTTAAATCATTCATTGTTCACTTCTCCCTGGATTTGTTGGTTTCCTCCTCTTTTCGCCACCGCTCCCTCTCCATTGCCTCCTTGTAAGTGTTGGTCCCTTTGTTTTCATCTCAGCATTATCTATCTTGATATATATATATATTCTATAAATCAGGGGTTCTCACACTTTCTCAGCATGCAAGCTACTTATAAAATGAAGTCAAAGCAATCTACCAACAACAATGTAAAACATATATTTTTATTTACATGTGTATTGCAGTTATTCTTAAATGCCTTGAAAATTCTTTATATGTATAATGTGTATTTGTATACCTTGCATAAACACATGAATCCATATTGCACAACACATTGCAATTATCTATGTACATTTTTCATCATTATCCGAGTTTACTCTGACGATGTGCACTGAATGGAATGAGCCAGGGATGCATAGTCCAGATAGTAGCTGCTGACCGTCTCAAGCACCCCTTCTAAATGATCATCAGTCATGGTGGAAGAGGAATTGGACTTAATGACCTTAATGTGGGAAAAGGTTGATGCACATCAGTAAAGTAGAACTGAACAATGCAGTCTAGGAGGTAGCATATTTTCTCAAGTGTGTGTGGTTACATTCTGACCAGTAAGTTCCAGAATTGGTCAGGCCCTCCGCCCTTCAACTGAATATCTTGCAGTGTCAAAATCTCATCTTCCAGTCCAGAAGAGTTCAGATGAATCATTGAGGCAATTTTTGATGGAGTGAATCAACCTCAGTATATTCCTGAAAAGGACAGCACATGAATACAGCCACTGACTGAAGCAAAGAAAAGTCTTGAAAGCATTTGACTTTTCAGTTTTGCTGCACTTAATGCCGTGTTTGCACAAGCGTCTGAGACTTAAGATTGCATCTGGTAGACTGAGCTGTCTATCATTGAAGTGAAGGAGTTGATGAGAGGCTGACCTCTATTATTTTTAATGCCATGTAATCTATTCACCCTACATTTGGGATCAGCTAGTAGATGACGATCGATGTATTGAGCACCCCTGCTAGAAATAGTTCCAGGTCTGTCTGTTCACCCTGGTGAATATTTTCAGATTCAGTCTGCTGTGGTACTGAGCCCTGCCCCCCCAATCTACTTTTGGGATTCCGTGGGGACGTCATTGCTTTGCTCTCCTTGCTGCTCTGTTGTACTTCCTTCGTGTGGTGCCACCGTGTGTGTCTGGGTGGGGGATGGGGGTGTCGGACTAGGCATGTTTCGGCATCTTAATCCAATCATCTGTGAGGTGCTCTGTCAGTGTAGTGCTTACACTTTGGACTGCGAACAACACAGTCAGCAGTTTGAAGCCGCCTGCTACGTGGTAGAAAGATGCGGCTTTCTGATTGCCTAGAGTTACAGTCTCAGAAATTCACAGGGCAATTCTACCCTGCCCTCCAGAATTGCCGTAAGTGGGAATCAAGTCCGCAGGAGTGAATGTTTTGAGATAAAACCGATACAAAATAACTTATTAGTCCCAGAATTTTCTTATCACTCACAGCACTGGCCTTTTGGACCTGTGTTTGTCCTGCTACCTTGTAACCACTCTGTTCAATTAATCTCTGTAGATATTTTCAAACAAATTTCTTGAGTCTCCTTTTCCTAGAACTACCTTAATTCCTGTAAATGAGTTCAATAACACTTCACACAAAAACCTCTAAATACTGTACATCGATCCCAATACCCTGCCTAAGACACTGGGACTCAAGGCATTATTATGTTAAACATTTTAGTCAATATCACCTGGAAGCGGAAAGTTGTATTTTTTATTTGATTAATCCTGGAATTGAGGTCCAATAATCATTCATAATGACCTCAACAATTTTAACATGAATACTATACAAAATACATCTTCAGCATTTACTGATATAATATCAAGCCAGCCTTATGGATACTAAAGGAGTATTTGTAACATAAGAAAAGGCTGTGAAATTCCTCGAACCAAATCTCTTAGGCTGGCAAAAAAGAAGAAAATGACCTTAAAAGACAATCATCAGGAAACAAGGAAAGATATTTTCCAGACTGAACACAGAGTTAAGCCAGGAGAGGTTTTAAAACACAACTACACTCCATTGTCTACAAAGAAGACCTTCAAGTACCTAATTAATTTTTCATTTGTTTTATAGCTCTAGCAGATGCTGCCTTTTTTCCCTTTCATAGATTATTTCTTCACTGAGGTGATAGATAAAAACATCTCTTTTTGTTAGATTTTAAATTGATATTCTGAATATGACATAGAAAATGATTTCTGCATTTCAGATTGCCCTCGTTATCCCATCTCACAATATGCATTTTAATATATAAATACCAATGAGATATTGAGAAATATTTTGATGATGAGAAAGTGGTTCAGTATTAGGACTAGATTTCTATTTCTATTGTCATTTTGTAGATAAATCTATTAGCTCAGGTGAGTGCACATAATTTTACTGATTAGATGATCTATATGTTGCTTCTACCAATCATCACACAAAGAAACAGATATGTATGGCCTTGAACTCCAAAGAGTTAGAAAAGAAGACATTGAGAAATAGATAGGATCTGCCAAAGGCATGCCCTAGGTAGCAATCTACAAAGATCTATGAGCATCCTGTAAACTCTACACTGTAAGTCACAGGCTTGATGACATGTCATATAAAATGGTTGCTGTGCTATTTCTCCCAGAAAGGGAAGTCACTTCTTTGGAAGCTCTCTTATATATGTCTCACCTGAATAGAATGGGAGTATAAGTAAAATGGTTAATATATTATCTTTGTCCCAAATCCCTTTCAAGGAGGACTTGTTGAACTCAGAGACTGGTAGAAAGAAGCCGTTGTCCCATGTAGTCTTTTGCCACCACTTCTCATTCTCCCTCTTCCTGTAGCCAAAGGACCAGGGATCATTGAAACAGAGGCGGACATTGCAACTAGATAGTCCGAATCAGGCCAGAAGCAATTAGATTAGTTAACTGTGTGCTCTATATTTTGAAGTGCACATACTTTGGGAGACTGGGATCTGAGATGATTCAGGTGAAGTTATTGGTACAGAGAACAAGCTCCCCTTCCAAGGTCAGCATCAGCATGTAACTTTGTACTTGATGGCATGTCACTTGCCATGAGCAGCTCTTCTAGGGTCTCACCACTTTTCTAAACTTGTATCTGTCATATGCCTTCAACAAAACCCTGTTTTGTCCCCTGAAGCTGCTCCCCTGGATGTGACCATAGCAAAAATAAATCTAGTTTTGCTTTATGGCACTATTTTTTTAAGTGGATCTACTGACATTTAACACAGAAATTGTGAGACAATTCAACACTCATTTCTCCTCAAAAGCAACCATTGCAGTCCAATGGATTGTGAGCCTGGAGGACAGGGTCGCTTCCCAGACTGTGGTTGTGAGGAAGCCAACCGCCGCATCATTCTCCTATGGAGGGGGCGCTAGCCTGGACCTGCCAATCATGAAGTGATCATCTGCATGCTTGACCGTGACAAGAAAAACACTCAAAACAGGGTCTTGGATTTTTTTCATCATATAGTTACATGATAGAAAAAGACAACAATGTCTCAATTATATGCCAGGGAACACACCTGGGTACCCACATACATTGTGCATGATTTGATTTTCACAACCACACAGCAAAGGAAGTGTTACAATGCAAGACACCTCCCCATCCCAATAAAGGGACTGAGACTTAGATGTTTCATGGAAGTTTCACAGCTAGCAATAAGCAACCCTCTGCCCACACAAACACAAACCAAATATCAAGAACTTATTTTCTCAATATTACTTGAATATATACACACATATATATATGTATGAATGTATGTATGTATGTATATATTCAGATAGATTTCAGCAATAACTTCCAAATTAAACACACTAGGAAGAAAGATTTGGAAGTCTGCTTCTAAAATTATCCAGTGTAAACCTTAAGGATCACAACAGAACCTTAAGCCGCTCATTTACTTTGTCCATGGCATGATGTCTTAAAGGACATCATGTTTATGAAGTAGAGAACCCAAGAAGGCAGGTAATAGCCTTACTAGGACAGATTGCACAATATTTAAACCAATAAAAGATAATATGCCATTGATTTGGGGGATGATAAAATACTGGATAAAATTTGTTCAACAGATAACATAATGTATAATATATGTCACAATAATTTTATCTAAACAAATACTCAAAATACTCAAAATACTAACATTAAAGATTTGAAATGACTTGTGTTTAAAGTAATTTGATTGACAAATAATTTGAAAATTGGGTTAAATCATCTAGAAATCAGCAGAAAGGATAAACCATGCAGAAATCCTGGACAACATAATAGAAATTTTCATTAGGAGGAAAGGTATAGGCTTGAATACCTTTGTTATTAAAAAGATAAAGGATGTGTTCTTTGGTGTTTTTTTTCTTAAGAAACTAAGTAATAGGAAAATGTATTGAGGTATACAATGTATAACCTCCTCTGGGTGTTCAAAGTTGTAGACATATCCAACTCTTCGTCTGCCCAAATATGATTCCAATGAGGCAGAGGTCAGATATCCCTCCTCCATGCTTCTTTATTCTACTGTAACAAGAATTGTCCTCATGGCATTCTTCTGTAGCTTCCATAATCTATTTCTAAGGTGAAAAAGAACTTTCAAATGATATTTGTGATTCTGGCACTTGTTAGGAAAGTGGTTAACTGTTGGGCAGTTAGCCGTAAGGTCAGCCATTCAAAACTACCAGTCACTTCCCAAGAGAAGGGCAAGATGTCTTACCACCATAAGGAGTTAATCCTGTAAATTCATAAGGACAGTTCTCCTGGGCCCGTAGCATGGCTACGAGTCAGAATCAACTTGGTGACAATGAGTTTGGTTTGGTTTGGAATGCATTCCAAAACATTAGTATACATTTATTACCATAATTATTTATTATCCCACAGCATGTCTTCTTAGCCATGTTAGCAGACATGCCTTTAACATCCTCTGTCTCTTAGTCATACAGTCCCTTGGACTCTGCTTTGCTTGAACAAGTGTTACTGAAGTCCTTCAGTGCTGATAAATATCCAAAGGACACCCCCACCACCTCTAACACCTCTGCAATCCAGAATCCTGAAGGAAGGGGCTAAACTTTACATTGCAAGGGCTAGGAAGCCCACTAGTTTCTGCCTAGGGTCTCAGCACTGCTCCTCCATTCTTTCTCAAGGTCTGGGGCCTCTGCTTTCTCTGCCCCTTCAAGCAGAGGTGACTCATTTCTTGATGGTGATAGGATTATCTTGATAATCATGATCATGGCCTCATTTTTAGACGAGGGAAATGGCAAAACTAACCGATCTCTACTGTAATATCCTCTATACCTGATTTCTGTGCCACATTCAGTCAATGTGTGGGAGTTATACATCCAATGACTAGAAGAACCATATCAAGCTAATTCCCATCACTGGAATGTCTACACAAACTAGTAAAATGATTTAGAGGGAGCCTGGTAGTGTAAAAGGCTACAAGTTGAGTTGCTAACCACTAGGTCAGCAGCTTGAAATCACCAATCTCTCTGTGAGAGAAAGAAAAATAGTCACAGTCTCAGAAACCCCCATTTTCTTAAAATTTTATTCAAATTATTATCACTTTTATTATTATACATTTTTCTATGCTTATTCTTATATCTAGATCATGGCTCTACTTTCCATTTCCATTACGCTAGTTTGCTGTAATATCTCCTGATACATTCCACTCACTTTAATTTGTCTTCTAAGAAGTGGAATTTTTTCTTATCCTCCCTTCTTCATGAAACTCTTCCTAACCACTTTAACTCTCAAAAGATATAAGTTGATGAACCAACATAGTCTTTAAAAATTGGAAATGAGTGTATTTACAGTTATTTGTTGGCAATACAAGAACAATTTGTCTGGTTTACTTCAAGCATGTATCACACATAGTTCAATTGATATTGATATAAAGTCTTGTGGAATAACAGTGCTTCCTGGAATAATATATGGCTCTTTTTTAAAAATTTTATTGGGAGTTACTACATATACCTAGTTCTATTATATCAAACAGTATTATACAATTGGCATCACAATCAGTTTTGAAACATTCTTTCCCTTCTTGGACTTTTTAACAACAGTTTCCTTTTATCACTATATCCACCTCCCCACCATTGTATACTACCCCAGAAATCCTAATTCAATTTTCTGTTTGTATAGGGTCATCATTCCTGGGTTTCATATGCCAAAACACAGAAACATATTTAAAACAAACTCAAGATGGTGTCCCCAATGGCATAAAACATCTGAGATAAACCCAAATATGAACAAACAAAGAACAAATATCAGGTCCAACATGTATCAGAGGAGATATAAACTGACAAGGTTTTAACTATTCAAGTCAGGTTTATCCCTTTTTTTGATTTTTGATAGTCATCTCTTCAACGCCCTCTGTTTAGTAACCACTTTCCTCCTATCCTTCTATTATGGAAAATGTTAGATCAGTGAAGGCTTATTTCTTACGTAGGTTCCACAGATATAGCTTGGGCTCCCGCTGTCATCAGTAACCTTCCGCAAACTGGATTTTTACAATTTGTTCCCACCTTTGACGTCAGATCTTTTGAAGACAAATTCCCCAAATTGATACCTATGCCACAATCATTTTGCCAATTAATACTATTAATGATGGATGGGACTTAATTTCCAGTTATTCCTATTCACACTTTCTAATATCAAATATAGGAAATTGCATGTTTTATTGTATTATAATTGTCCAGTGTTCTATATTACTGTTCTGTAAACTGCTGTGGTTGGGATTTTATGTGTACGTATTAGAAGTCATTCGTCAGCAGGGGTACGGCTTGATAGGCTCTGGAAGAATTATGAGAAGACCGGAGCACAGATCAAGAGGCACAAGTAAATAAGTATATAGAGCACACTAGATCTCTTATGCCAAGGTCAGTGCATGACTTTGAAAAGACAATGTTTGTACTGTGCAATGTCCTTATGGCCCTCTAGTCAATTCAACTCAAAGACCCTAGAGAGCAGTGTAGACCTGCCCCATGAGATTCCCATAATAGAGCTGCCGTTGGGGGTACAATGCCCTGTGTCTCTCCTGCAGAGAGGCTGGTGGTGGCCAGTTGGTTGATCATTTAGAGAGCAGCCAATGACGGCACTACCCCCAGGATCCTTCATACTTAACATCCAAGTCTAAAAACACTTTTCAATCACAATTTCCTCAGACATTGGAAAGTCATTTGCATTTTAACATTTTTTAAGAAGCAAAATTGTCCAGGTTTACAAAAAAAAAAGACTTTACACTTCTAAAAACATTTTTTCTTTGATTCATGAAGAAAACTGATAAAACCTTATTTTTGTGTTGTTATTAAAGGTGGAGGATTCTAAGGTGTGTGTGTGTGTGAGGGTGAAAGTGGAAAGGCTTCCGAAATGGCAAGGTGTGTTTTTGAATGAGTAGAACATCAATCCTGTTTATATTAGCAGGTCTAAGCAAGCTTGAAGCTCTGCTTTTGTTCTGAACAGATAAAATACATCTGGTAGTTGCCATAAAGTAGTTTTGAGGGAAGAAGAGGAAGGGTATGCCCAACGCAGAGCACAACAATATAATTTATTCTCTAAATGGCCTGTGGGAAATCTCCATACTTTACATCAACCAAGGAACAATATTTCTGTCAAATTTACTTCAATTGGCCCTATAAGGAGGAAGACTGCACTGTACTGTTTTCTTATCTGAATGCTGTGCAAATCATCTAAGACACTGAACTTTATAAAGAACATGGCATCCTGACTGGAGGAAGACACGTTAAAAATAAGTGACATGTAGTCAACACTACCTTCCTTGTTGGGAGCAAAGAGGATTTGGAAGAATTCCTGAGGGAGAGAAAAGTCTACAGTCTTCAATTTGAATCAGAAAGATTCAACATAAACTTCAAATCCTCACACCCAGACCAATAAATGACATCACAATAAATGGAGCAATAATTGAAGTTTTCAAGAATTTCATTATACTTAGATCCACAGTCAATCCTCATTGACACAGCAGTTAGAAAATCAAACAACATACTGTCTTAGGCAAATATGTTGTAAAATATATTTAAAAGCAAATCATTCACTTTTAAGATGAAGTTGTGCTTGGCTCAAGCCATGGAATTTCCAAATATCTCATGGATTGTGCAAATCGGTCAATGAGTAAGACTGCCTGAAGAAGAACTGCATTTGAGTTATGACATTGGTGAAGAATGTTAAAGATGCCACGTGCTACTAAAAAAGCAAACACATCTATGCTGGAACACATTCAGCTGAAATATTCCTTAGACGAAAAGGAGGTAAGGTTTGGGTTTGGGATGTGTCTGTAGAAGGGAGAAATTCCTGGAGAAGAACATCACTCTTAATACAATAGAAGACCAGCTTAAAGAGGAAAACCTTTAACTAGAGAGAATAATAGCACAGTATGTGCAAGCATAGGAAAGATTATCAAGATGGTAGCATTTTTTGCAGTTACATATTGAGTTGCTGTGTGTAATCGACTGCTCCTAACAAATCTTTCTGGAAGCAGACAACTACATCTTTTCCCTGTGAAGCAGCTAGTACTTTCAGACCCTTGTTCTTTTGTTGCCAATAAGTACTTATCCACTGAACTACCAGACTTTTTCCAAAGAAATGTTTATCTGACTAAAAATAAAGCCCTTCCAAGAATGTTTTGAAGACATCGCTAGTTTCGTGTTATTCTTCTTGTCTAAGGAAGACTAACTTGGAAAGAATGCTTTTAGTGGAAATTTACAAGAGGTTACACTTTTTTTTTTTAAGAGAGACAGAAAGGAAAATAAGTTACAGTATCTCAGAAGAGGAAGAGCATCTCAAACTTCTGCAATGGGTTTATCTGCTTATGCAATGATACGGTCTTATGTTTAAACCACAAACAAATAAACAAACAAAACAAAACAGACTTACTCCTCTCATGAAGAGGGACAATCTCAGAAAAACCCAAGGGCAGTTCCATGAGATCTTATACAGTCACTAGAAGACGTAATCAACTCAATAGCAGTCAGTTTGGGTTTGTTCTTTGATCTTACACTGGGTTCTTTAGAGAAGCAAAAATTATGAAGTATATATGTACATATGTGAAAGTGCTTCAAAATTTAATTGACATAATTACATTATCTTTTAATTCATTTTTTCACAACCACTTGAAACCCCTATACACAGAGATATATCTAAAGGAAATGGATGGTGCAATTATAGAATTATGTCCAAGTTGAAGGGTCAGATGTTAGCTTGGAAGCTTCTCCTGACTTATGTGACTACAGGAGCCAACACACTTAAGATCAGCTGTTTGAATGGCAAGCTGTTGGACGCAGAGATAGATGAATCTAGCAAGTAAGGTGGCAAGCTGTTGACTCACAGACCACAGAGACTAATGACTCTTTGGATCCCCTAACAACATGGCAAACATCTGGCTGAAGTCCAAAGACCTGCATGTCAGATGATGAGCCAAATTCAAGATCCAAATTCAGGAAAACCCAGGAAGATTATATAGAAAGGCTTCCTCTATTGGAAGCAAACCACACTTCAGAGGAAATACACTTTCAATTATTAGGCTAGTCATAGCAGATTGCACCACAGAAGTAATGACATTACATTCAATTTCATCAGGATGACAACTACATCATATTGCAAAACCACTGAAATTCTCATGGCCCAGTCAGGTTGACACACAACCTTAATCATTATAGATACCATCAAAGACAAATTTGCCTTTGTTCTCTCTGCCTGCCAGTCTGTTCTCCCCAACATAAGGCTGATTCTATCTGTGGTTTCAGGTCAGCTGCCAGCAGCAACCAATTCTACTAGCTTCCTAAATCATGTCAACAGGAGCAAAATGTTTCTTCTCCCCATTTTCAGACAAAAAAATAGTGCTCTCGATCCATTCGTTAAAACTGGTAGATTCCCCAGCATCACACAGTAAGAGATGATGGTTCAGTTAACAATACGTTACTCTTTTGTGATAATGTGTTGCCAAAAATCAATAATCATTTTTATATTAGAAAGAAGAGGAAATTTCTGGACAATATTAACAGGAAGTTGTCAGAAATAGAAAGAGAGATGCCAGCAGGAGAAATCCAACAGTAAGAGAGGAGGAGGGTCAGGGACAGCGACAGAAAAGCTTGAAACATGTCAGACTTTCATTCCCTGGAGAAACATTCTGGAGGAAAAAGAAGACCATAAGCTTTGAAATTAAACCTGAATTTCTATCCCTACTCAGCCATTCACTGGATGTGTGCATCTGGGTTAAGCTTCCTAAACTTTATGACTTTCAAAAGTTAAATGGAAATAATAGTCTTTGATCTTACTTCCTTAAGCACAGTATCCAAGCACAGATTTCAAGGGTCAATGAAAAAGAGTTAGTATCTTGTAAAATCAAGAGAAGAAAATACTTACCTTTTATGTGAAAACAAAACAAAATAAAAAATGAAAACATGCATATTTTGCATATAAATATTTGCAAAATTATATATCATATGTGCATTATAAAGATACATATATGTGTTATGCAGATATATACTTGTGCATTTTATGCACAAATATAATACAATAATAAATTATACCTTTTAATATTTTCATAAGGATGCTATTTATGAAGGCAGAGTCATAAAAAGTAACAATGTATGAACTTTTTGTAATTATGGGATTAGGAAACAGGATTCGGTAAATTACTGTGTCAGGTTCTTTAAGCTATTGTCTATCTAAAGTTTATTTTTTGAGCATTTTTCACCCAAATTACTATGCATCTACCCTCTACTTCATGAATTACCCTCTCACAGTCTTTTTACTAGCTTAATCACATATAAAACATATCTTATAGACAAACAATGAGAGAAGAATAACTGATCACTCAATTATGATCTAGGTGAATAATATTGAATGTGCCGTGGACTTTCAATAGAATGAATAAATCAGTCTTAGAAAAATTACAACAAAATATTTCTTAAGTGTGAAGGTGGCAAGATATTAGATTGCTTGTTCTGAATATATCGTGATTAATTGGAGGTTTTATAAAAGTCAGGGATCTCCTCAGTAAGCGTGATTGTCACAGCATGATATAATAATAAAGGTTGCAGGTGTATTTCTTCTTTCTTTTCAATTTCTATGTACTGTGTTAGAAAATGGATTTGGATTTATTGTGCACTAGGTGACATTCTAAGATATGTAGCTCTATATGTTCATTAAATTCTCACGATACCACTATAAGAAATTAATAATATATTTTTTACAAATAAGAAATATGAAAAATGGAGATTTTAGTAACTTTCTCAGTTTCATATAATAAGAGGCAAGGTTGATTTTACACCTAGGCAGTCAAATTTTAACTAGAGGGAAAGGAAGTGGGTGTTAACAAACCTAGGGACAAGGGAATAAAAAGTGATCTGAAATCAATGGAGAAGAGAGTGTTGGAGACCTGGTAGAGCTTGATGAAGGGCAATGTAACTGAGAAGAATTGCTGAAAACCAAATGAAGGCTGAACATGATCGTGGGACTAAAGGAAAATAAAAGGAAATCGAGCAAAGGACTATGAGGCAAAGGGTACTCATAGAGGTCTAAGTATAGGCATGCACATAAGTAAATATATTTCTATATAACAATGGGGAAATAGATATATGTGCATATATATATATATATATATATATATATATATATATGGTTATATTAAGGTAGAAGATGGACATTGGGTCTCTACTCTAGTACTCCCTCAGTGCAAGAACACCGTGTTTTATTAACCTGGTACTCCATGATGCTCACCTTCCTTACACAATCTCTGAAGACAAAGTGGATGTATAAGAAAATGTGGTGTCCAGAAGCACAGAGCAATTGATCTGGAGAGACCATCACAGTGTTCAGGTAGCCTGTGTGGCTGATGTGGTTGATTTTCAGTTTGCAATTAGCCAAGTTCCACACCTTGACCAACTTGTCCCAGCCACAGTAGACAATGATGGGATTGGGTGGGTGAGAAGTACACACACAACACCCATTCAGAGTGGCTCTCATCCTGTACGGTGTACTTGCACACTCCCAGAGCATTCCACAGCTTGATGGTTTTGTCTCGGGAGCCAGAGACAAGGCAAGGATGGCTAAGCCATGCTGTGGGACCTCAATGAAGGTATGCACCTTTATACACTCGATAGAGGTGACATCATCAATGCCCTGTGCTTCAGCTCCAACCACAACTGGCTCTGAGCTGCTACCGGCCCCAGCATCAAGATCTGGGACTTGGAAGGCAAGATCATTGTCAATGAACTGAAGCTGGAAGTTATCAGCACCAGCAGCAAGACCTAACTACCCCAGTGCACACCTTTGGCCTGATCTGCTGATGGCCAGACTCTGCTTGCAGGTTACACAGATAATCTGGTGTGAGTAGTGCAGGTGGCCATGGACACATGGTAGAAATGTGACACAGCAGTTTTGAAATTAAAAGACTGGCTTTCTGAAAAAAAACATAAAATAATGTGGTGAAGAAAGCTGATGGTGCTTGGCTATAGAAGTGACCTGAGAAACAACAAAGCCCAACTGGAAGAAGCACACCAACCGGTGTGATCATAAGGTGTTGAAGAGATCAGGTATCAAAGAACAATAAATCATATATTTGTGAATGAGGGGGAGTGTGGAGTGGACACCCAAAGCCCATCTGTAGGCAGCTGGGTATCCTCTTATAGAAAGGTCACCAGAAGAAGAGCCAGTCTAGCTGCTTTATAGCAACAGTGAAAGGCACAACTTTCCTCTAGCTTTTTAATGCTTGCTTCCCCCAACTATCATGATCCCAATTCAACCTTGCAAATTTGGCTAGACCCGAGGATGCACATTGGCACAAATAAGAGCTGGGAACACAGAGGACTCAGGAAAGATAAACCTTTCTGGACCAATGAGAACTGCCATAATAGGAGATTAAGCAGAAGACAGCATAGGAAGGGGGAACCAGTTACAATGACCCACATATACCCCCCTCCCTGGGGGTAGACAGCAGAAAACTAGATGAAGGAAGATATTGGACAGTGCAAGACATGAAAAAATAAGAATAATTTATAAGTTATCAAGGGTTCATGAGGGAAGGAGGAAGGGTAGAAAAGAGGAAGGGAAGGAGGGAGGGAGGGAGGGGAAAACATGAGGAGCTGATACCAAGGGCTCAAGTAGAAAGAAAATAGAGAAAGATGACAACAAATGTACAAATGTGCTTGCCACAATGGATGCATGTATGGATTGTGATGAACTGTTTCAGTTCCCAATATAATAATTTTTTTTAAAAAAATTGACCTGTTAGACATACCTGATTTTTCAGGAATTTCCTGTGCTTTATGCACCCTCAAAATTCCACTGTCATTTTCTTGCTGAATCTATTGTATTCTTTACTTTCATCTCTCTGTCTCAGATACAGGTGTGACTGCTAGATATGGATTTATTCTCCTTAAATTCTCTTAGAGCTTGCTAAAATATTATGGAAAGATCATAGACCAAAATTGTTAAACACAAGTAATATTTTGTCATTCTCCCTTGCCCCCTCAAAATCCGTACTATGCCCACCATCTGTATTGCATCATTCTCCTGTTCTGGTTATCAGTAATGTCATCAAAATCCACCACTATATGCATTAGTAAGACCATGTGGGCATATGTTTTGCTGCACATCTGGATTGTTCTATCACAAGATCAACTTTAAGGCCAAAATGCCATTTTGCAAATCAGACATCAATACACAAAATCTCTTTTCCCCCAGATATGTCAAGAGACCCCCCAATGGAATTTAAAGTAAATTAAGAGTTTAAAATATGACCTGTCTCATTAAAATTCCCTCACTTTTTGAGAAACAAAGTCATGAAAATATGAAGGTTTATTTTCTATGGAACAAGCTATGCCATGAATTGACATCAACTTGTGTTTGAACCAAACCACTGAGTTATTATCACCAAAGATGTAACAGTCACTGAAGGCTTAGTATATGCCAGACCTGTTAGGAAATTTACCTGGTACTACCTCATATTATTTCCATAGAAAGCTTAAGAATCTGCTCCTTTTTCTTTTGAAAACAACTGAGCCAGAAACTGACCCTAATTCCCTGCATTTAGACACTTTAAATATTCTAAACTTTTTCCATTTGTGGACCCTCTGCATCTGAGAAAAATTGTAACCGCAGATATATATATATATGCATATAAAATAAGTGTACACATCAAACATTTGTGGATAATAAATTCTAAAGGAATCTATTTTAAATAATTTTGTTATATGTATAAGTTTTGTAGCTATTGAAGACTAAAGCAAATTCACATACTACTGAGACAGATCTACCTATTTTTACACAAAGACAAATATTGGCGGGATAAGGCAGTATGAAGAACATCTTCAACATTTTTCAGAGTTAGTTGAAATGCTTATTTTCTAATCTTCAATGCTGATAACATTGATTCACACACACACACATGCACACAAATTCTCACTGCCATCAAGTCAATTCTGACTCAAAGGGCCCCTATATGACAGGATAGAATTGTGCCTGTGAGTTTCTGAGACTTCAACTCTTTATGGTTGTAGACTTTATCCCATGAAACTGATTGGTAGTTTGAATTGCTGACCATTTCTATAAATGAGTAGAATACAATGGCTGGAGTATGTTTAGGGCTCTGACCCAGACATTGCTGGAAATGCTATTCCAATCTCAAAGGAAAATTTAATTATCAACTTTTTAGGAAACTCAAATTTTAAACCTGGGCCATTTGATAACTTGGCATAGTCATCTTAAACCTTTGATGAAAGATGCTTCTTAGTTTTTATTTCGTTGCACTATGGTATATGACTCCAACATAACTTTTTGGAATCAAAATTTGAAAGGGGAATATTTCTGAAACTGTGACTCTAGCAACTTCTGATCATCAACTATAACTCTTATCATGAAATCTTGGGGTAAGGCTTTTGTCAATTATAAAATCCTCTGTAGCTATAAACATTTCTAAAGAACCACCTTCTACTCTATTCTTCATACTTAAATTTTATAGTAAAACTTTTAATTTTGTCTTTTAACATAAATAAGTTACACTTTTCCCTTGATTCCACATGTTTGAATCGTTGGGAAAATATCTGATAAATAACAGTGGAAAGTTATAGCTCATCATGAAAAAACAAACCAAACCATATGTCTACTCAGTCAAATATGTACAACTTCATCTTAAGATCTGTGTTAACAAAACTTTTACTGTTACTAAAAGTTTTGCAACATCTGCACTCAGGTACACAACCCCTAGAGGGGTCGTGATCCACAATTTGAGAAGTTTTGCTCTAGACCCTAAAGTTTAGAGTGCTTAAAGTTTTCTCATTTTCTTCTTCTTTGCCTCTTTCCTCATCTTCAAATGAAAATCAGTGCAAATGCAAATGCAAAAAAAAGCCCAGTAGGACATAATTAAAAGAAAATGCTTTGCTTTTCAGTGAGAATGATTACGAAAATTAAAAAAAAAAACATTTAAAGACAGATGGGAGTTAAAATTTCATACAGATCTGAGTCAGTTTTGGAATGCTAACAAATAAAAATAAATAAATGACCAGTTATAAGAAATTATTTGGCAGATTCATGTACACTAAGAACCATAGATCTGGGAACATATGGAAACATCTAAGCTAATAATCTTCCATTTCTCATTAAATATACATGCTTGGATATTTGTCTAGTATATTCCATTTAGCGGAAAGATCGAAATACTACCATCTTCTCTTGCAGAATAATAGTATTAAATATCGCTACCCATTCAGTTCTGAAATATATATATAGTCTATGTATCACTTAGAAGGATATTTAGAATGATAATGTTCATAACTATGAAGTGAACTTATTTACGTATGTCTTTAATTTACTTGAAATTTTTCTTTCTGTAACCACATATTTGAGATTGCATTAGAAAAGCACCTGAGTCATGTGTTATCTTCCTTTTATTAAAGTTTAGTTTGGAAGTTGGATATATATATATAATATATATATGTGTGTTGTATATATATACAAGTGTGTGTATGTATATATATATATATATATATATACAAGCAGAGCATGAATTCAGATAGAGCATAGTAACTAAATCATAAAATGAATTGACGAAATCTTAGCATCTCCTCCTCTAGCCAGTATGCATAATGGCAAAGGGAAAATTTATGCTCAAGAGTTTTAAGAAGAGTTGTGGGCAGCCCCACCCACAAGGTCGGCTCCCCTGTCAGATCCCAGCTGAGGCTTTAGGTCCGGTGTGTCCCAGGGGGAAGAAGGGCAGGGAAGAAGGGCAACTGTGGCTGCCCTGTGAGCCAGCACTGTGGCCTCTCTCCCCCAGCATTCACCAGCACCAGTCTGTGGGCCTCTCTCATCCCCCACAAATACCAGGGGACAGGGCACAAGTTTCAGGCTGGAATTCAAGGTTTGGAGAGTTATGATGATGTTCCAGAAGAAGACGACTTAGCTGCATTTCAATAAATGTAGGTTGTTGTACTGTACTTAAACACACACACACACACATCCCCTGAAAATAAGCCCTAAGGTGTCTTCTTGAGGATAAATAAATATAAGACCCTGTCTTATTTTCAAGGAAACACGCTATCTATAAAATAATAAATAGGCATTTTCTTGAATGAGCAACAAAACAAACATTTGGTATAATCATCTCCTATGCTGTTTGCTTCCTTTTCCAAATTTACTTTTCCATTTTCCAAATGACTGTGAACTTGTATAAAGGAAATCACATCTTCACATTGACTCACAGTAGCCACCTTTCCCAATTATGTAGGTAATGAGGTCAGGAGCCCTGACCCAGAAAACGGACGAGAGATCCCATTGCAAACGCATGATGAGAAATATTTTGGTACTTTGACAAATAAAAATAAAAGGCTCTAGATCTAATGATGACAGATCTTTGCTGTTAATTAATCAACTTGCCTCAAAATAGAGTTCAGCAGGTGGAAATAATTATCAGTTAATTGTCTTCTGTTTATTGCCCTTTAGAGATATAAATCCAACTACTGGGTTCATTTTACAGTATTTACTAAAAAGATTAACAAGTAATACATCAAAAGCATGGATGTTGTTATAGTAACAATATTTACTTGTTTTCTGAAACAATGCAAACAGTATAAAATAACCATTTATTCATCTATTGGCCAAGTGCATGTATTTGCCTTTTATATAAAAAGTTGTATTTCTCTTTTGTATTTTTGATTTCTCAACTGTTTAAGTAATTTTTAGAAAACATAGTAATGATTTTGAAGCATAATATACATTTTCCAGTATAAATCCTAACAAGAATAAAAGGAATGTCATGGTATTTGAAAGTGATGACAAATATACTCCAAGTACATACACCTTAATATACAACTCCATTTTCACTACCTACCTTTAGCAATAAAAAAAAGTACTTTAAGTGTATGGATATTCTAATTAAATGCATACATATTATTATCACATATTAATATGTGATAATAATATAATAATAATAATTAATAGTGTGATATTAATTCTAACTTTGGAAGTTACTCGTTGTGAAACCTCAAGGTTCCTGTTTATGAAATAAAGATAAAAACCATCTTATGAGATTATAAAACAAGACTTCATCTAAATACCTAATGTAATTCTTAGCATCTAATACATTCTCGGTGAAACATTTTTAGTATTATTATTATTCAATATTATTAGTTTCACAAACTAATCTTTACCATAATCATAATGTTTTAAAAGTTGCCTATTAGGAACATTCTTAACTTTATCCCAAGAAATTAAAATATTCAGAACCAATCAATGACTTCCTATCATTCATATTTTCTAAGAATACAAATGTAAAAATCAAATAACATAAGTGGACATGAGTACCACTGACATACATAAGCAAGTACAAACAGTTCCTACGAGAACTGTGCTGCCATTTTAAAAATTTACATCAAGGCACAACAATAGCCTGCTCTTTCCTCAAATAAAAATATTGTGCCTCCTCCTCAGTATTTTATACTATTATTTTATTTGGTAGGAATTATTTAAATAACAAATATGTTGGCTCAATATTTGTGAATACAAACACACAGAAAAATATGAAGTAGAATATAGGATCTTTGCACTAAAAGAAGAAAACCTAAATAAGATTTTTGCCTTACTCACTCTATAATAAATTAGTTGGACTATGAGAATACATGTGTGAAATATACAATGGTTGCTTTGAATTATTAAAAGTTTAAAATGAAAAAGATATGGGAAAAATAAAGTTTTTTGGTATTGTTTATTTGAACCAATGGACATTAATTTGTAATTTCTTTCAAATAAACATAAAATCTATTCTCTTGATCTAAATGCTCATTACTTATGTAATTTTATGATACATATCAAAACTAACAGACAAAACCTTTCTATTCATTTTTACAAACAATCTCATTGCCACTAAGCTGATTATGATTCATAAGGGTCCTTCAGGACATCATAGAATGACCCCGTGGGTTTCTAGACCCTCTGGTAGTAGAGCCTCATCTTCCTCTCTTGTATTTACTAGCAGCATAATATTTGTAGCATAAAAAACAGTATTTCTGCATCGGTACGAATTTCTTTTTCTCTTAGCACACATTATGTCTTGCTCTAAAGGAAATATAATGATATATTTCATAGTAAACTATACACCATAGTTTATTAATTTAATTCAAAATTTTAAATGGACAAAATAAATGTTTTAAAATATATATTGGAATTACTGTGTTGGTGTAGTAGATTTCATATCTTTAAGAAAATATGAATATAAATGCTGACTTGAGTACTGCTTTACATTTATCGCCCCTTTAGTTTATCTACATTGAATATTGGTATCTTTTCATTTGATAAATGATTACTTCAATCACATTATAGGATTTTTATAAAAATCCCTCAATGAACTATATATAACTACATAATCTAAATATAATAACATCTATAAATATAAATATAAATAACTACATCTACATTGTATATACCTAAAATATTTTGTATATACATGTTTCCACATAATTATGCATATACACATGCACATACATAATATCATATACATTAATATGTATATACCAAACTACATTTAAAAATATTAAAAATAAAATGCTATTTTTGAGATGATTGTAATAAATATGCATGCTTTTTTCTTTAATTAAGAGATAATTTTATTATCTCCTACAGCTCTTATAACAACCCATATATCGATTGTACCAAACATATTTTACATATTTTCCATCATTATTTTCTAAACATTTACTTTCTATTGAGCCCTTGTTATCAGCTCCTCTTTTTCCTTCCCTCCTACCCCAACCCTCATGACCCCTTGATAAATTATAAAGTATTATTATTTTCATATCCCACACAACCGTTGTCTCCTTTCCCCCATGGTGTCTGTGGTTTTTCCCACTGACCATTGGAAAACACATATTTCCGATGATCCTAGGAACTGATACACCACTCCTCTATCTGTCTCCAGGAGGGTCTGATGTCCACATATGAGTACCTACAAAATTTCATGTATTTATAACTAGAAATAAATATTCCACAATATATAATTACATGTTGCTTTTGTGATTAATCACTGTTATTTTCAATTTGTAACAGTGAAAAAACATCCTGCATATCAGATATTTACAGTATAATGCATAACACTAGCAATATTACAGTTATGAAGTAGCAATGAAGATAATTTTATGGTTGGGGGTCACCACAACAAGAGGAACGGATTTAAAAGGTCATGGTCATGAGCTAGACCCTAGAGTGGCACACGAAGTCCAGAGGATGATGCCCTGCATGAAGTTGCTAAGGCACAGGGAGGAATGGAGGACACTAACAGTTCAGGACATGGTGTGCTCTCACTGGAGCATACTGCAATGGAGGAAAATACTGGGGACACATGGTGGGGAGCTAATCCAGTCTGAATACCCCACAGTGGGGCAAACCAAGAAGGGAACTTAACTCATTTGCCATGGGAGCAAAACAAAGCCAAAAACCTGGAGGAGCCCCCAAAGCAGACCTCAGGAGGGGCAATTCCCTGAATGCCCCAGGACCAGTGAGGAGTATGTCATACATGTCTGCATACAGACCTGGAACTATGAATCCTTTTTTGTTTTGTTTTTTGCTAGCTCTTATCATTTTTTTCTCTTTTTATCAATTTTTTTGTTTTCATTTTGTTTGGTGTCTGTTCTTGTTGGTTTGCCGACTTACCATATACACTCGAGTATAAACCTACCCAAATATCAGCTGAGGCAACTAATTTTACAGTGAAAACTGCATAAAAATGTGCTGAAAAACTCAATTTATACATGAGTATGTATGTTACATGAAACAGGCATGGAGGGCAGGCGTGAGGAGAAAGCCTGGTGGTTCTGGAGGAATCTGTGGAGAGAAGGAGGTGGGGAGGGTGCAGTGAGCAAACAATACCATAGACAATGTAACAACTAGGAAATGAAAATCAACAGTGAAGCGAATGTAGAGATCCTGGTAGTAATGAAGCAACAGCAATCTAGCTGAGAGGAATTATTAAGAGGCAGAGGGTGAGCATGATGATGGGACAGGAGAAAGGTCAAAGGAAGCTAGCTCTTAGAAGCAAACCTAAGGATATTGGTATAAGCATAGGTATATTTTCTCTTTTAAAATAACTTTATAATATCATATTAGGTTGTTAAAATGGAGTGGTGTTCATTCTTCTCTGTCAAAAAGTTCCCAATTTCTAGAAATAATAGTTCTGCAGAACTACAATAAATTCTCCTTTGACACTTTTTCATTATTGTTATAATTGTGGGTGTTCTTAGATCCCATAATATCATGCCTCTGTAAGGTTCTTACACACACTTTCATCCATTCATGGCTGTCAGTCGCTTATAAGTTCTAGATAGGTCTGCAGTTCTCAGAAATTGTTTGACTTCTGACATGTCTTATTAGTGGAACTTTCAGATGCATTCTCTACTTTTATACACGTCTCCAATCCTCTCTGATTTTTTTTTATTGATTTGTGCATGAACCTTTTTCACTTTATGTGATTTGTAAGTATTCTGTAATCTTCTTCCTTAATTTTATCTTGTAGAGCATTGGTGACGCATGTTTAATGTGTAATTTTTAATTATCTATGATTTTTCTGTATTTGTTCAATCTATCACTTTTAAGGTTTACTTTGTAAGTCTGAGGTTTTCTTTACCTAGGCATGATGATTAAGAGTAAAGTAATAAACGAGTGCATTTGTAGGAGTACATTCCTTCACTGTAAAGATATACACATATATATGCAGCTGGGTTCTTGCAATCATATTTTAGTACTTTATTGAGGGATTTTCTGGTTCTCTTTCTATCTCTCCAGAAGTGATCTTGCAGGCAATAATTCTGTTTGTCTGTTGGAGATACCATTTTCATCCAGAGTAATGACTCATTTTGATCCCCTCCCCTTTTGTTCTGTCTGGCTTTGGACTCTGCATTTACTCATCCAGGTGCCCCAAAGTCCTTAGTTTCTTTGGTTTTCTCTACAGAAATAAGAGTATCAATCTGCAAAGGGTGTCTCAAGGGTGCCCACTCAGCTGCCCAAGCTTTTTTAAGGTGGTTTTAATCTAGTCCAGACCTTTCCATGGCTTTGAAATAGTTGTCACCTTTTCAGTTCTGGAAATCTCTTTACATTTGCTTGCATTAAATCCCCCAAGTCCAGAGATTGGTCCTGTTCTATGGGGAGTATTGTAATGCCCTTATACATATTTTAATTTCAACTTCTTCTTCTCTTTTAAATCAGATATAATTTCTCCAGCAGGTTTCCCACCTCTCAGATATTGACTTCCATGTGGTATTTTCACCTTTTGTACTCTTTCTTTTGTCTTGTGTGTTTATCATTAAAAAAAAAAAATTGGTGTTTGTTCCGGGGACATTCTAGCAGGAAGTAGGATAAATGCCAGAATTTAATCTGTCATATTTTATTCAAGTGTGAAGAATATTACTTTCCCATGAAATATGGAAAGATTACTGAAATGCTAGTCACAGTTCCTATAATGCTCCTTCACTATCAGGCGATGATTAAGTTTCTGATTTGAAGTTTGGGAATAATAATCTTAATAATAATGGCTGCCCTTTTGTGACAGTAGCATGCAGTGGGTTAGACAAGTGGATTTGCTGCCAATTAAACCCTCCACAACAATAAAATTGCAATTTCAAGCTTCAGACTACCTAGGTTAAAATGGAAAATATGCATCTAAGTCAATTAAATGTGATGAATTTGTCGCTTGCATGAAAACACTGGTTTATTCCATGAATCAAAGTGCACAAACATCGTCTTGAGTTCTGGGAAATGAGTGGTTGGGTTTGGTCCACCAGTAACATCTAGAGAGACTGTTGTGATGACTAGGGATCATGGGTGGAAATTAGCATGAAAAGTAGAATATTGATGTGCAGTCGTGGGGAGCAAGGTATATGAGGGAAATCACTCAGATTATACCATGCTAGAGGATATAAAAATTACAACCTTGGGCTGGGCCCCGGTGGCATAGTGGTTGAATGCAGGACTGCAGACCACTGGCTTGGCAGTTCAAATCCAGCAGCAGCTCTCGAAGAGCAAGGCTGAGCCTCCCACTCCCACCAGATGGCAGTGATGCCCCCCCCAAAAAAAATTACAACCTTAAAAATATTGACACAGTAAATTTGTAGACAACTGGACATTCCCTTACAGAAGAGACACAAGGAAGAGATTAGCCAACGAGAGTGCAGTAGAACTCAGAGGACCCATACAACATTCTTCTAGTGCTTTAATGCTTCCTAGCCCCCACTATCATGAGGACAATTCTACCTTACCATTCTGACTAGACCAGAGCATGTACACTGGAACAGATAAGAGCTCTTGGCACAGGGAATCCAGAGCAGACAAGCCCCTCAGGAACATAATGGGAGTAGTCATCTCATGAGGTTAGCAGGAAGGTGGAGAGGGGAAGAGGAACCAATCACAATGATCAACATATAATCACCAATCACCACCCTTCCCCCCTCCCTGCCAAGCAGGACAAACAACAGAACATGGATGAAGGGAGGAAGTGGTTGGTATAGGTTATGAACATAATTATTTGCAAGTATATCAAGATTTCATGAGGGAGGGTGGGAAAGGGAGGAAGAAAATGAGGAGCTGATTCTAATGACTCAAGTTGAAAGAAAATGTTTCCAAAAGGATGACGGCACCATATGTACAAACGTGCTTGACACAATTGATGTATGGATTGTTACAAGAGATATAAGAGTCCTCAATAAACTGGAAAAACAAAAACATCTGAATAAACCAAATGCAAAAAGAAAATTGATGAACAGTTAGATGTGTAAATACTAGGGTAAGTCTGCCTATTTCATGTCTCAGCAGGCACACATAGCAACTTCATAGATGGGAGACTGAAAAAATGGGCACTGTATCACATCAATTTCTTCATTTATAAAATAAAGATAATAATTGTGTATAATAGATGAGCCCTGGTGACAAGGTGGGTTATGTCTTGATCTAGCTGCAAGGCTAGCAGTTCAAAACTACCACCTGGTGGTAGAAAGATCACGTTCACTACTACCCTCCAAGGCTGGCCTCTCAAAAACCCACCAAGGCACTTCTGTTTTGTCCTGAGGGGTCGATATGAGGTGGAATAGATTCCATGGCAGTGGTGGGTGAGTGAGTATGAAGGTTATCCTTGTTAGGTGCCATTAAATCCGTTTAGAACAGTGGTTCTCAACCTCCCTCATGCCGTGACCCTTTAAGACAATTCGCGTGTGTGGTGACACCCAACCATAAAATGATCTTCATTGTTATTTCATCATTGTCATTTTGCTAATGTTATGAATCATCATGTAAATATCTGATATGCAGGATATATTTTTCATTGTGACAAATTGAACATAATTAAACCACAGTGACTAGTCACAAAATAGTAAGTAATTATATATTGTGTAACATTTATGTGTATTCTGATAGTCTCAGGCAACCCTTCTGAAAGGGTTGTGGGACCCCAAAGGGGTCATGACCCAACATTGAGAACAACTGGTTTAGACCCATAGCCACCATATACACAACACACTCAAACACTGCTCAGCCTGTGTAATCCTCCAATTGTTTCTCTGCTTGATCTTTATAGTCACTGTGTCAATGCCTTACTCATAGGGTTTTTGTTCAGTGAATTGGGCCAAGATTCCCCCATGATGTGTCTAACACCGTGCAATCAACTACAATGGAATATTCTGTGAGGAGCTAAGCCACTGTGTGTATTCCTTTTTTGCTTCATCTCCTCTTCTCTCTTTTAATATGATGACTTTGTATTTCTCTCACTACAGGTCTGATTATACATCTTCTATAATTGATTTTTTTTCAATCTCTGACAATTCTTTTTTTTTTAAAATCATTTTATTGGGGTTTGTATCACTGTTATCACAAACCATACATTCATCCATCCTGATAAGTCAGGGTATGTTCAATGTATTTTTGCTAACAATACAATTTCAATGTGCATTTTCTTTGTGAATTTCTGTTTTTCATTGTCCAAATTCAGTGTGCATAAGAAGGCATTGAAAATCTAATGGAAACTTATCCATCAAATTGGCATCTTTCCATTTCCAGTACAAGCTGCCATTTGCTGCTGCCATGGGCATTAATTATTGACCCAGATGGATATAATTAAATTCTTACAATTGTCCCCATTGATGTTGATGTTTAGAATATGTTTGTGATCTCCATGTTTGGCAGTAATCTGAGATGTAGTCTTTTATCTGTTTCAGTAAATACAAAGAATTAACTTTTGGCAAACATGCTTGTATCATATGCATTATCATAAAGTGTTAGTGATGGCACATTCTCAAACAATTTAACTTCCCAGGTTTTTAAGTATGAAGATTGAGAGAGTAAGGTAACAGAATATAATCTATTTTCAAATTTGAAACAAGTGAAATATTTTTGTGTTACTATTTTCAATATCTTTTTGTATGCTCACCATCTAGTACAATTTTGGAAATAAGTGCTGGGATCTGAGAAAAAATCAAATACCTCAACAGAGAATATTGATAGTGTGTCTTATTAAAGTTTTCTGCAGGGAACAAACATTGAACATATCAGTATACAAGAAAATGATTAAGAAAATTTGCTTTGAAATATATTTTCAATTCATTTATGTATGCTATCTCTTTATTTCATGCCCCACATGGTTTAGAAAGGAATTTCCTGAAACAGAGCCATCAGGAAAAAACTTACTTGGACACTTTTGTGTGTTGTAAATTTAAAAAAAACAAAACTTTTCTTTACATTATGATTTTTATATTTGCTAGTGTTCTTGATCTTTAATCATTGGGGGAGGAAAGCATGTGTAGCTGAAATGAGTTTTTGAGAGTGGCAAATGTTTTAAGTTCAAGTTGTTGTTCTTGTCTTTTTCTTTAAATGAAACGAAGAAAGTTATTTTTAATGGTAATTGTGTGCAAATTTGATGTTGGTGGAGTTGGCGGAAACTTCCATTATATAAAAAATGAAGCAGACCAGGTTGGAATATTGCAAAGGTTGTAATTTTATCTTTAGGCTCCCACTTGCAATTTATGACTTCGACAACTTCAATGGAAATTACAGCTTGAAGCCCACATGGTGCACTTTATTTTCTATTCTTAAACCTGAGAGGGTAAGAAGGAGCTGAATTCATGGCGAGGAACCCACAGTTGTTGGAATAAAATCGTTAGGTGTACAATTTGCTAGAAGAATCTACACAGTTTCTTCCATTTGGGGGATGAATTTTCCTCTTTTTGTTTTAACTTCCTGTTTACTTGCTATTTTTATGACGGTCATGCTGAAATTAGAAACAGTCCATTTTGATTCATAGGGCTTGAGTATTAGATAGAAGAGAAAACTACAATGATGCCTGATTTTATTTTAATACCAAATTAGATGTCTTAAAAGTGGAATTGGTTTTGCACCTTCCTGTAAAAATATTTTTATGAGTAAAATTGAGAGACCAGACACTCCTTTGAAAGAAAGGGCCAAGCAATGCTGGTTGTAATTTTTCTGATACCAACAAGTAGTTGTTCTTGAGTTCAGTTCATTAGGACAATCTTTTCAAGAGAATGCTATCATATATTTCTGCTTCTATTCTGTGAAAAAGAGCAATTTCTTGCAAAAGTTGACCAATATAAGTTTGCGATCTGATGGCATATATCAATGACACATTATCTGGATCCCAATGTACAAATGGATTATATTTGGGCCAGTTTAAAGTAGTGTGTCCTTTAAAAACTGAAAATTTCAATTTTAACTTTTGAACAAGCATTTGCTACTAGCTACATAGACTAAGTCTCTGAATAGCACAAACTGATGAGTTTTGAACTGTTGATCCAAAGGTAAGAAGTTAGATTCCATCAAAAAGCACTTCAGGAAACAGTTGTGGTAAGTTAATTCTGAATAACCAGGTGCTGGAAATACATGGGAACACAGTTCTGCTTGGTGGTCTGTATGGGAAGCTACCATAAAAGTTGGTATATGGAAAGTAATAAAAGAATTTGCAGACTTGTATCGAGAATTAAAAATATATGTGGTTTCAAAAGTTATCCAAATAAATAACTCAATAATTTTTTAAATTTCTAATTTAGAAGCTGATTATTGTAGTATTTATGGATTGAGTCATGTCCCCCAATAAGGTATATTGAAGGTCTCTCCTTTGTACTGGTGAATGAGGATTTAAAAAAATAGGGTTCTTTCAGAATATTATCAGTAAAATAATCTTGGAATCATACCTAATTCTAATCCAATCTGATGAGTGTTTTCTTAGAGCCAGACACGCAGTAGGAAGAAACATTCATAGACAAGATAGAGGCAGATGTGATCTCTAAGAGCAAAAACATTCCTGAGGCTACTAGAATCAACAGAGACCGTGATCTTCTCTGAGAACTGACTTAGGTAGAGGCCAGCCCTTCTGATGGCCAGAATTGGCACCACCAGCCCTCTAGTTTAGGGGTCAGGGTGGTGTAATGAGTAACACACCGGGCTGCTAATCACAAACTCAACAGTTTGAAACCCAGGCAGCCCACTTGGTCTGTGAGAGAAAAGCGCAGTTTTACTCTGTCGTAGAGGGTCACTGTCAGCTAGAATCACCTGGATGGCAGCAAGTTTGCTTTCTTGTTTCTTTAAAGCTTGTATTATGTTATGGTCATCCTAAGAAGCTAGGGAAGTAGTATCATTTATTTTGCAAATGGTGAAAAACAATTTCATAAAATAAATATGATTGTTTAAAACATTGCATCTTCCTACTCCCACGACCAGGGCAGTGATGCCTAAAAAAACAAACAAACAATTTTTTAATTAAAACATTGCATCTTTCCTCAGTATAGGGCAATGACCTAATGTTATGAATGATTATTTTATTTATTGCTTACTCATAGAAAAATTACTAACTATGGAGTGATAAATAAAAAGTTTCTAATGAAATTGTATAGCCTGTATAATTACAAATTGATGTAAAACCAAAATGGAGAGGAATTGATTCAAATAACTGACTATATATTAGTTTTATTTTAGGGGATTGAATGTGGTTAATTAATTTTGCTTGCCAATGTTCGATGCATTTTTATGACTATCTATTTCTTGTTTGTTACCTGAATGTGAAGTAACCATATTTATTTATTTGATTAGTTCAATATTGCCTTTTAAAACCTATTTATTTTTTTCTATTCTGCCCTTTTATATTCTTCAATAGGATTACTTTCCTGTTCGCTCTCAAGTATTAAAAAGATAAGTTCAATTTTAGAACATAAATATCAGTCCATTTTGCAATTTGCAATTGTACAAGCAAAACAAAACAAGACAATTCACTTCCTTGCAGACGATTCTGACTCACAGTGACTCCCTAGCTCTTGTGTCATAGTGGGTCACACATGGAATCATGGCATTTGAACTCACCAAGTACTCCATGTATTGGATGAAGCCATGTATTTTTATCAAGATTCAGTCTTGGATCACAGAATTGGAAGTTCTATTCTGATTTGTCCAGATCTCGATGAGTTCCCTTTTCACATGGGTCAAAATAAGTCACTAGAGGATACCGACTATAGAGTAAGGGCCATTTGCTTTATCTAATTTTCCAGATGTTATTTTCCCTTTAATACTCATCATGGTCCCTTTCTTTTCACCCAGAGCAGATGGAAATGGAATAAGAAACAGCTGAAGGCAGTTTTATTTAAGGCAGTTACCTTCTTTGGTGGGTGGCCTATGATGAGGTGCATTCCCTTCCATGTGCTGATTTATAGGGTCATCAAATAGTCCTCCCTTCAGGATACCTTTTCTGTGAGGAGTCAAGCAACCCTTCATTCATCATATATGACCTCCCTTCTGAGCTTCTGAATCTCTAGGTTGAAGCCACCTACCACCTCAGGATATGTCGTAGCACAGTGGTTACAACTGGGCTGTAATCCTCTTGGTCATTGGTTTGAAACCACCACCAGTTCTTCTAGAGAAAAGCTGGGCTTTCTTATTCAGTAAATAGTTATAGTCTTGGAAATCTACAAGAGTCACTAAAAGTCAGCACTGACATGATGGCAGTGAATTCTATTGTAGAAACCTTTCCAAGTTTGGATAATTTTCATAGACGCTCTTTAATCAAACATAAAATTGCATGTAAGATTATCACTGTCTCTCTAGAAGACTATGTTGTTTCCCTCCAAATCCTTCTGCTAACTATACAAGCAGGGTGACCCTATTCTCTTCTGGCCCAATTGTCACTCTGCACCCACCAGCCTTCAAACTTGTTTTCTGGCTCACTGACCTTGTGCCACAGGCATGACAATGAGTCTGAGAGGGATTGATGGACTAGCATGAGATTTGTGGGCTTGAATTGAACTGAACTGCAGTGCATTCTTCATCTTCTTCATTACTCTTTGATATAAAATGCCATCTTACACATAGATAAGGAGTGTCACTGTATGTGTTTCTCACAGAAGCCCAGTGTACCACACTGTTCTAGGGTCTGCTTGCTGTTCCAATCCCAGATTGGAGGAAGTTTCCCGTTATACTAATTGAAAGGATTCAGGAGACATTCAGTCCTCACTTTAGTAGAAGAAGGAGCCTTAGTGGGATGGTAGAACCCCAGACTTTGATGCTAATCCTAGTGGGAGCCTCTGGAAGCATTGCAGTTGAGTTCTGAATCAATTTTTCCCATAAGAAATAACTGAAAATGGATTGTTCCATTCTCATCCACATTTTTACCCTACCGTTGCCTTTTTATACAAACCATTACACAAAATTTCAAAGTAAATAGGTTCTGAGTTAATAATTTATATAATAAATACAACATTTCAAATGTATTTTTAACAACTAAAGTTTTTAACAAACTATACCTTGAGATTGATGAAGATATGGATCTATGGACACAGATATGGAGAGAAGATATGGAGAGAGTGATTGTTTGAAAAGGGAATGTTCCTTCCATAAAATCTAGCTGCTTTTCAGGAGTTTTTCCCCTTCTCTGCCTTTTTTCAGTAGGACCTGGCTGGCTTTCTCTTAAAAAAAAAATCTCTCTAATGTGGTTTGCTGTTAGTCTTCCCTTAAATGTTTTCTAAAAGGATAACCAAATTACCCATCAATAATATCAAGAACATGGTTAACCAGTTTCTATCACACCTGATTTTTTTTATTCTAAAACATCTACAAAAAGCCACACAAAATGAATAATATTATAGCAAACTGCATAGAACACACCTATGAAAGGTTTAAACAATGCATACTGCTAACAAGATCAAATAATCCCGCATGACGGAAACCATAAACTGCTTTTGTTTACAAAAGTCACACGTGGCAGGTCTGATAATGATGCATTTGTTCAAGTGCCAATGCAAAATTTTTTCAACATTTCTTGTTAAAGTCCAATTATGTTGAGTACAGATGCAGTCAAGTATCAGATTTCTACTGTATTGCGACTATGCATGACGGACAGCACAAAACCGCTAGCAACTCCTCAGAAGAAAGCCTGGGCTTTCTATCCCAGTAAACAATAACAGTCTCAGAAACCCACGTTGGGGCCCTGTGAGTCAGCATGGACTCCCCAGCAGCGAGGTGGGTTGTTTTTCATTTTAGTAGAAGATGTGAAACAAGCCATCCCCTTTTGTTCCTTTGGAGGCCCGATCTGCTGCGGGACAACAACTGTGCCTGCATCAAAGTCATTCCTCTATGTAGCAGGGTCACCTCAGACACATAACGGATTTCTCGTACCTATCTGAAGAAGAACCACCAGAACAGCACTGCAAAGACAATGACACACACCCAGTCAAACGGCATTTGAAACTTCCATAGTTCCTGTCCCAATTTTCGGGTCTTCCATCCCAGTTGGCTTGGTTGCAGTTTCCAGATGTTGAAAAAGTAGTGAATTCCTGAACAGTCAGTCAGCTGTGCAGTGCTTATTGCTTATTTCCAGAGGCCCAGATTAGAATAAAGGTATCTCATTCTCTCAGTGAATTCAGTCACACAACTCTAGTATCCGTTAATAACTTTATATTAAACATGGCTGCGATGTTGTGTTTTGTTTTGGTTTTCCTTCACTGTGTCTGCATGATTTTTCTTTTTCAAACCTCTATATGGAAATGAATCCAAATACACAACCATTGAGTCAATTCTGACACCATGTATCTGCTGAGTTTTACTTGGAAGAACTGTGCAACACAGAACTGCTTTTATTTTAAGAACTGCTTTTTTGGGAGCAGTGTATATGAGACTTTGTTATTTTCCATTCTGAACTATGTTAGGCTGGGTTGTCTAGAGTCAGTGACACTCATATGTGTGCAAAAATAGCTTTATGACAAGAAGTAATGATATCAAAAAGGTATCCCAGCACAATTCAACTTAAGCCCACAGGTCTGATGCTAGGCAGAGCCCTGCATTGAACTTCACAGGAATGGGAAGGTTGATGCAAGAAATCTCAGGGTCAGTGGCCCACATGGAACTGCCTTTAGAGGCAGGGACAGACTCCCAGTAAGCAGGAAGGTGAATGGGCTAAGAGACAAGGGAATGGTCACCAGGGTCTCTTTAGTAAAAGGTCATACTTCCCAGGAAGCCGCATCAGACTGTGACCTGATTGATAGGTTGGACTCCACCCCTATACAAGTCTACCCAAGTGCATGTTGACTTCAAATCTAACTTCTATCTGAACCATGTCCTCGAACTTAAGAATATGGAAGCCGTTTTTGGTTAGAAGACACTCCAAGCTCGTGGTTACTTGAGTAAACATCAGAGTATCCAGTTACTTATTTGCCATTCAAGTAGAGTCGTTAATGAGGTATCCTCGGGCCAGGACATGGAAAACTAACACATCACTGAAGAATTGTTCAAAACATAGATGTATAATAACCAGATTAGTGAAAAGACTGAAAGATTTAATAAAAGTAGGCTAAGATAATATTATGTATTAATTTATGTATAAATATTCTTATCACAATCAATCTTTCTTTAAAAAAAATCCCTGAATTAACTCCAGTCAGTTCTGCTGCTGCATCCTAGAGCACCCTCATGGCCCAGCCTCACAGCTTGTTAGGGGAGAGGTGAATCAGTGACAAAGTTACCTTTTATCAAGGTACTTAAAATGATTAAAGCTAGTAGTCCTGCCCCCCTCTCCTTTTTCCTCGTTCTAATTCCCTAGGGTCATTGACTCTGAAATGAGCTATCGTCATTATTAGACTTAAGGGAAATAGAACTCTGATTTAGAAAAAAAAAGTACTGAAGGAATAAATTGTTTTCTTTTTATGCAGAATGATCTACACATACTTATACAAAACATTTTATTATTTTTCATTCTGCTCAATTTCATTTCAAACAGGTTTATGCTAAAATCAATTATAGAGTGGCAGGTGTGTCTTTTCTAATATGGAAAAAAAAGTTTAAACAATTCCCCAGGATTTTTTTCTCAATAAAACAGCACTATTCAGCCACCTGTCAACTTCTCTACCTCTGAGGGTGGGCTGTGGCCTTCTAGTCACTCTTCCCCCTCACTTTCCTAAACATCGCTGACAGTGACAGCCCCACCCCTTTGAGATAAATGGCTTTGTTTTTCTTTTATTTCTGTAAGCCTTTCCTATATATGATGATTTTTAAAAATCTATTTATAATTAGTCTGTTTTAAATTGATCTTGACTTCTACTATCTGACATTATGAAATTTATAGGATGCATGCATGTGTGTGCATACGCCTTGGGATATTCTACAGGTAGCACCATATTATTTGTAAATAAAGACAGTTTCACTTATTTCTTTCAGATTTGCATCAATTTTGCTTTCTTTCTCTCCAGATTACTTTGGGAAGAGGAACTTTACAAGGATGAATACAAGTGAAGAGCATTCAATACCTCAGAAATACATCATTTCTCTTGCCTTTTTGTGCCTCTTTCCAATGTCCACTGCTACCAGCAGTCACAGGGTACAGGTACAGGGTAGTGAGCACCACCCTCAATAAATAGTAATAGTGAGTGTTCAGTCCGCCTTGACAACATACCTTTTTTATCCAAGCAGGCTACCAAGCCAACACAAACTTCTCTTTGTGTTATACTTCACCTACTCACCCACGAGGTAAACAACTTTCTTATAAACATACCCAAAGTGTAAACACCTCCCTTAACAACCCCCCAGGTGCTTTCTTTTAGTGCAATAGAACATTAACAAAATGTCTCAACACATCTAGCCAGTCCCCTTGCCTCCCAGTTACTATAGTTCCTCAGTTCACCATGTACAGACAAGCAAAAAATTTAAATGGTTATGGAACTCACTCAGTCTAGTCCTCAGTCACAGCATGCAATGAGCTAATAGGACTCAGTTTTACTTCCTTTTTCAATGCAGCCAGTTTGACTGAAATAAACCAATAGGACAAATTATTATTCAACTTTGTTCCTTTATAAAATGCGATTTTCTATACGTTCCATTTCTAACTCTCGTTTCCCTCCAAAAATAGTTAGTGCCCCCCCTTTTTTTTAACAATTAACAGTCTTAACACAAGTCACCCTATAAAATCACTGAACCCTTAATTTGTTTTTTTTTTTTTTTTTTTTTTTCTTTTGGGGCATCACTGATCTCTGGTGGTGGGAGTAGGAGGCCCAGCCCCACTGCTGGAATTGAACCTCTGTCCCAGTGGGCCGCAGTCCCGCGCACAACCACTACGCCACCGGGGCTCAGCCATGAACCCTTAATTTGTTAACAACAGATAAAATGTCAGTGGGACACATCCGGCCCCCCTTGTGGTTTCAAAATTCTGTCTTGTAGTAGATTATGCCTCTCATCAAGTCTCTAATAATAATTTGTGTACTATTACTTTTAACTCTTTGTGTGTTTAAGTTTTTGCAGAAACAAACAAGAAACATCTCCAACTCAATCCTTAACCAGCTCTTGCTTCACCCCTGCTGTGGGTCAGCCCGGGCCCCAAACTTCTCAACTCTTAATCCTTCCCACTTGTCTCACACCAGCAGGAAGTAGTTAATGAAGAATGCAAAGACCATTTCCATTATTGTTAAACAGTTTGGGATGTATGGGCCAGGGTCCAATCAGGCAGCCCCTGGACTGGGCAGAGCCTTGCACCCTCTGCACCAGCCTCACAAAAAGGAGATGAACAGCTTGCTGAACTTTGTAACTTCTGCCTTGGGAATCTAACAGAGCTGATCTCCCCAGGTAGGGCACAGTCTCTACCCTGGCAAGGATTAATACATTTATATCTGTACACTTCCATCCATTGCTTCGCTTCCTAGGTTCTTCTTCTGTTTCCTTTTACCTTCCAGCCCCTATTTCTGCCTCTTAGAACTTCTTCCTAGTTGCCCACACCCCCCCAGAATCTCTAGCTCCTCCTTGTTTTTGACTAATTCCCTTGCTGTTCTCCTGTCTATGGCACTGCATGCTCACCACCCCCTTTACCCACCTCCCTCACCCCACAGGTGTACCCTGACTCAGGAACATTGGTCCTGCTGCTTTCTCCTTGGTTACTCTAGTCCTGCTTCTCAAGACTAAACCGGAACATGTATATAGGTATAGAGAAGAGACAGGGCTCATGACACATAGAATTCAGGAACAGGTGTGGGAATAGTGAAACCAAAAGAGTAGGGATAAGGGGGAGATAGGAAGGGAAAAAGAGGGAGCCAAGTATAATGCAACACATGTCCATGCACTTCTCTCCAGGGAGAAGAACAACAGGAAACACAGGGGAAGGGAGACAGAGGTCATTGTAAGAAATGGAGGTGATAATAATTCATAATCTATCAAGAAGGCATTAGGGTGGGAGAAAGAAAGACCTGATACCCAGGACGCAATAGAGAGTCAATGTCCGGAAATGAATGAAGGCAGTACATATGCCTGATGCAATCAATGCATGGATTGTAATAAGAGTAGTAACAGTCCCCAATAAAATTATTGTTTAATAAAAAAATAAAGTTCAATTAAGTGTAAATAGGTCATTGGAGCTGAAGGAATGCACAACTTCTTAAGGTACATATATTGAAAAATCTGCTAAAAACGACTTTATTATGTCTTAAAACTTAAGTCTCATTATCTGACTTTCATAGAGATTCCTTTTTAATCATCTACAATCTTCAAAGAAGATTCACTAAGCCAATGTATCTGGATTCTTCTTTGAATCTTAACAACAAAGACTCCACCCCCTTACAGAATGGTATCTGTCAAACAGGATTTCACAGGAGGATCCACTCCTTAATGGATACTGTGAGAAAGAAGCAGTGTTCTCATTTTCTGGAATGCATTCAAATTAAACTTGAAATGCCAGAACTACCTTCATAGAAACAGAGGAACCAAGTAGTCTTTACCTCATTTCCTGGCTCTACCAGTTTTCCAAAGGGAAATGTAAAATGCAACAATATGCAGGGAGATTAGATTAAGAAAAGAAATGTGATGCATTGAAAATAAACAAGTTGTCCAGTAAAGTCTAAAACTGATGACTGCAGCCTGGTAAGATCCTGACCAGAGGACTATCAGCTATGTTTAATTGATCATTATTCTAAGCTCATCTATTCACTGACATCCAAGTTGCTTCTCTGTATTTCTAATTTGATAATAATACCCTACAGCTATTGTTAACTGATGAGGTGCTAGTTTAACATTATAGTGCTTTTCCATGTTACAGGGGATGACTTTGTAGGAACTATATTCTCTCAATAAGCAAGAAATGGCCTGATTAAACAAAAACAAACAAAAAACAGAACCTTGAGGAAACACACATTTCATTATCTTGTATCTAATGCTGATCAAAAAGAAGGACAGATGACAGTTTCAGGTAGGAACTAAGAAGGAGGAACTACAGTAGAGCTTGAACTTTAAAAAGGAGTTAGAAATACTGGCTGAAAAAACATTAGCCTATTTCCAATACCCAGAAATCGTGTGGTGCATATGGCCAAAAAAGTAACAGGCTTGGAATACTACTTTTCCATTTTCTCTTTCTCAGCTTTTCCTCTTCATAAATTTATAGAAACTGTGAGGCGATGTGCTGTTGTTTTTGTTATCATAGCATGCAAATGAAAGACAAACATTTCAAATGAAAATGACCCTCAGCAGGAATGATAAATTGTGCAAACATTCTATTTGGTGCACTTGGATAAAAATTGTCAATGAAGCACATGGTGTATGACCCTCATGCCTTCATTTCTGCATGAAACAATGAGTCTTTCATATGCTTCAAAATTCTAAACCAGTATAAGTAGCAAATCTATGTATACCTTGGCCATACAATTAATTCCGTCCATGAGCCCAAGTGATAATGTGTTTGAGCTGAGGCTTAATCAGTATGGTATTCACCCAATCTTGTGTTGCTACTGTTCCTAATATACTCTGGAAAAAAATGTGGCTCTCAGGAAAATGAGAGATATGGAGCAGAACTGACCAAAAAGCACTCTGTGGGGCTCAGCCCGGGCCAGCGTAGCCTTGATCAATCAAGTTCCAGCTGAACCAGACAATCACAGCCTGAAGTTGGCTGTCCAAATTAAGCTGAGAACACAAGAATAAAAACCCGTTGGTTTAAACCAATGAGTTTGGGTTGACTCATTACACAGAATAATTGTGAGCATAGCTGACTGATCCTGCTGGTTTTAGCTATTCCTTTCCAAAGTTATAGCTTTCTCATGCATTATTTCTTATCTCATTGATATGTGACATGATGGAATATCTCTTCCTCCCATTATTAGAAAAAGTAAATGCTTATGAAAACTAAGAGGTTTTGTATTAGACCAAAGTACAAATGATTCTAACATTTTATTTATTTAATATTTGGTTTAATCAAGAATCTAAGCATATTCTCTAGAGCAGAGAATTATGTTTGAAATTATGACATATATCACCTGCTGTCCCTGCTACTGAGTAAATTTTGACTTGGGGAAGAGTAGAACTACCCCTGAAATTTTCTGAGACTGTCATACTTTATGAGAATGAAAATCTTCATCTTTCTCCCAGCAGAACAGCTGGAAGTTACAAATTGCTGACTTTGTGCTTAGCAGCCTACCCTGCAACATAGTATGACAGTGAGGACTAGAGCACTTTCTGACCAAGATCAAGGATTGGCAGATTGTTCAGCATGGATTAGAACTTGATACAAGAGAAACAACAACAACAAAACAAAGCCAAATCCTCACAGGTGAACCAGTAGGTTACATCATGAAAAACAGAGAGAAGATTCAACTTGCTTAGATCCACAATCTAAGATCATGGAATATAGGACACTGAGAACCGGGAAAAGCATGTATGCAGGCAAATTCTATATTCTGATAACTAAGAGTCCAGAAGACAGATTCTGGTGGAGGAAGGCTTTCATGTTCATGAGTTGGAGATGATTCCATCACCTTATTCCCCACAATGCCACCCTTGCCCCCTGTAATAATGCCAATTTTAAGATGCATCTTGCAAGCACATGGTTACTTATTATACATATGAATTTTAACTGCCTGAGGTTGCCCTATCAGATCCTATTGTCTGCTGCACTCTAAATATAACTCACACCCTTCTGACACTGATCATAGACTGTTCCCTGGAGAAGAGCTCAGGGATACCTAAGGTCAATCCAGTTCAGGGATAACCAAGGCTAAGTGGCCATATTAGCTCTAGGACCTGCCCATCCTGTGATAGGTATACCTTCCTGTCATGTGTGTGCCCCTCATACCTTCCTTTCCTTTATGTGTATACCTCCAGTACAGTGGTTCTCAGCCATCCTAATGCTGTCACCCTTTCATACAGTTCCTAATGTAGTGATGACCCCCCAACCATAAAATTATTTTCATTGTTACTTCATAACTGTATATTTGCTACTGTTGTGTATTGGGCAACTCCCAAAGGGGTTACCACCCACAGATGAGAACCACTACTCTAGTTCATGCCCTTCTTGTTACTTATTTGTAAGACAAAGCTTGCTTGCCCCAAGATTATATATGCCTGTTGGAGAATACTTTCCTTCTCTCTGGTTCCATACACCATGGAAGAGGTAAACCTTTGCATGTTTTGTCTGTTATACTTTATTTCTTTCTTTCGATTGAATAAACACTCCTCCCCCACCATGAAAGATCAAAGGTCACATTACATTAGGTAGTTCTGCTTCACAAGACCTTTTTAGAGTCTTGAAATGTAAGGACATTTCAAGAAGTAAGTGCACCTGACTCAAGCTATGATATTTTCAATTGCCTCAAATACCTGTTATAAGAGACCAAAGCAGAATTGATGCATTTGAATGATGGTACTAATGAAGAACATAGAAAGTACTCGAACTGCCTGAAAAATTAATAAATATCACTAGTGTGGCAGTCATGTACTTATGTTAATTTTATGATTGAAATGTAGGGGTGGAGTCTACCCTGTTCATCTGGAGATAGCCATTGAGTAGCCCATGAGGCCTCCATGTGGGCATGGCTTTCTCCTGAGACTTCTGGGAAATGTAGCAATATTTCCCTTGTGAAGATGAGACGCTATCTTCTCCAGTTGTTGGGAGTTAGTCTGAGACAATTAATCATAGACAACACAGGATGGCGGCATCTGGGAGGCTGGAGTAGCCAGCAGAGAGACCACATGGTTTTGCCCTGTTGGAACCAGACCTCTGAGGCAGGGGCAGCCACATGGAGGCCTCTGCCAGCGATGAGTTTTTTTCTGCCACCATGGGGTGCTGTTGATGGACCCTGAGCCCTGGAAGCGAGGAGCCATGGGGAGACCCCTGTCAGTGCCGGGACTCTGCACCTACTGAACTGTGACTTCGTGAGTCAGAAGGAGACTTTATGGACTGATTTTGGGCATATGGGTTAATATCAGACTTGTGACTTTGAGCTAGACTGGGCTGGGATGTTTTCTCAATGTCCTGTTCCTCTTGAATGTAAATCCATTCCTTATATCCATATGCATGTCTTTGAAATTTGTTCCTCTAGTCTACCCGGACTAACACAACTAGGAAGCAGTACAGACAGAATGCTCCTCAGAGGCAAGGATGGGAGGATTTCACCTTTTACTTTGTAAATATTTTCAGGAAAGATCGGTTCCTGAGAAGGACAACATGCTTGGTAAAATGAAAGGGCAACAAAAAAGAGGAAGGCCCTCAAGGAGATGATGAATACTGGGACCGCAACACGGCTATCAAGTCCAAAACAACTGGGAGGACGCCGTTGGAGAGGATGGTGTTCCTTCTGTCGAACAGAGGGTCCGTGTGAGTTTGAAATGACTTGACAGCCCCTAACAAGATGATCTGCTGTTCCAATAAACAGCCATGGTGTTCAAAGGTGTTTCTCATCTCTTTCTTTTGTCACTCCCAACATTTGAACAAGATAGAGAAACCTAGTGAGAAAAAAACATGAAAAGTAGGCTGGGTGGTTTTTACAGTATATTGATCTTTGATATACATTGATATAATGTTTCTTACAGGTAATAGGGGTAAACCAGTAAATGTTTAAAGGTAAGATCAAGGATTCAAGGCTCCCTGGAAGAAAATTGAAGCTATGTGTAAAGATCCTCTGTGGAGTATCATGATGAGTAAGGACTGACTCACGGGCAGGGCTCTGCTGTTGTTTTAGTGTACTTCGTAAGGCTTAGTTTCTTATCATCTTAAATATCTTCTCTATGTCAATGGAGTCATATAACTGAATGTGCTCAGGAGCTGACGTCAGTCAAATACAGGTTTAGAAATCTGAGAAAAAGTGTCAGGCTCTGAAAAGTAATCTCCACACTTAACATATTTATCTGTGTGCTGTTGTTTCCAATGACAAAAATTTTAAAAAAGTTTTACTTTCATGTTATTGTATTTCTCTCATATTTGCTAGTTTATGTCTTTTTTTAAATTTCTTCATCTATTTGGATTTTCATTTTTATCTTTTAAATTCTAGCTTTATGCATTTTAACAGATTCATCTTTCCACATATTATGGCCTTAAAATATAAATTTTCATTCATTCTGTTTTATTTTACTGTTTCTTGGTTTCATTAACTTTCGCTTTTTTCAGAATCTTGCATGGACTGAAAATCAGGTAAAATGATAAGCATCATGCATTTTCCACTCTGTCCCCAAAATGTGCTACACACAGACTATTAATAGTCCTATGTATTTTTAAATTTTCCATGTTATTCCAAGTAAAAATTCAGGTATCAGAACATCTTTCATTTATTTTTTCTGATATTTTGGAATATACTTTATTTTTATATTGAATTGATTAAACACCCAAATATTCACCACCACAAGAACCCTCATCATTTATACTTCTAAGATATTGATACAAAAATGTCTCACCACATTTTTCCATTTTTCATACATCTGTGGTCCCTGAGTAAGTTTAAACAAAAATTCACACTTGTCCCTCATCACTAATAAGATGAATAATATTTAGTTTCTATAATGTGCTTGCCAATCAGTTTACATATTTGTGTATTTCATGTCAATATTATTTGTATAGTATGTAAAATTTTTGTGACAGACATTTCATTCCTTTATTTTTTCAGCTTTTTAAATATCATGTCCTGTGTCAGAAATTGGGATTTACTTGTTTACATAATATCCCATTGGCTATACACATTTGGGACATTTCTATTTTCTGTTCACTTCTGTTGTTTTTGCTTTGAGGTTTTAGTGAATGGTGTTACAATATGCATCGTGGCTCATGTATTTGTTCATTTCACTGCTTTCAAGTCTCTTATTGTGAACACATATATGTGAAATTGCTAGTCTAATTAATTACACATCTATTTCCAACTTTTTGAAGAACCACTGTGATAGTCTGGGTAGACTAGAGAAGCAAATTCATAAGCACACATATGTATATAAGGGAGAGGTTTACATACAAGAGCAACAGTATATCAAGAAAACATCCCAGCCCAGTCCAGTTCAAGGCCATAAGTCCAATTTTAGCCCATATGTCTGATACCAATCCATAAGTCCTCTTCAGACTCACAAAGCACATGCAGTGACACAAGAACAACCATAGGTCAGCGGGTGCAGAGTCTTGTGTATCCAGTGGCGGTAAAGGCATCTCAGTGCTGGCATTGGCCTCTTCATAGCTTCTCAAGCATCTCACTGCTAACAGGGATCTCTATGTGGCTTTTCCCATCTTCAGAGAAATGGTTCCATCAAGGTAAGTCTGTGTGGTTTCTCCTTCTAGATGTCTCAGAAGGAGTCAGCTTTTTGTCTTGTCAGTTGAGCATCTTCAAGGAACGGAGTCATTAGACTCTGACTTCCAAGGGGAAAATATGACCAGATTTCCCAGAATTCTCAGGAGAAATCCATGCCCACACAGAGGTCTAATTGGTTATCTCCAGATTGACAGGCTAGACTCCTCCCGTACACTCCCAATCCTGAAATTGACACCAGAATAGTGACTGACACAACCACCAACCTTTTCCATAGTGACTGCATTATGTTACAATCCCACAGGAATGGATGAGGAATACCATTAAATTTTATCAATTTTGTATCTTGAAACCCAGATAAACTTTCTTCTTAGCTCTAATAGTTTCCTAGTGGGTATCTTCAGATTTTGTGCTTATTCTGTCATCTGATATTAGGTATAATTTTAAATTTTCCTTTTTAATTGTCATATTTTAAAATTTTCTTGCCTCTGTTAATTATCTTAGGCAGAATTTGTAATACAATGCTCATAAGAAGAAGTATGAGTGACCTTTCTACCCCCCCCTCCACACACACACACAAAAAACACGCTGGAGTAGTGCATTTGCTCCAATGCCACTCTGGTGGGGGAGTCCATGTTTTTCTTAGCATGTTCCAGTCATGTGTAACTTCAGAGCTAACCGACTATGAGTCTACAGACATACCTGAACATTATTGTGCATCTGGTTCGAGATCATTGCAACAAAGCAAAGCATGCAATAGAGTCACGCTGACTTTGGGGTTTCCCAGTGTGTACACAATTGATATTTACACTATATTCTAATCTAATGCACGTGCAAGAGCATGGTGGAAAGGTTTGACTTATTGTGAGAATTACCGATGTGTAACATCGGTACAAAGATACAAAGTGAGCACCTATTGCTGGGAAAGTGGCTTGAACCAGTGTTGCCACCAATGCTCAATTTGTGAGAAACACAGTAGTTAGGAAGTGCAACAATGACAAATGCAAAAAATGAGACATGTTCGTCTTCTTTGCCTGATTCACCTGCTGTGCCATGGCCTTTGAACGAAGGCTGGGTAAGAAAGAGAGTCTTGGACTAGGACAAGGAAGGGTGCAGAGATGAAGCAACAGCGTGGTAGCTTAAATTCCATAGACTTACTGCTCTTAATGAGATTTAGAAAGATTTCATGAATACATATTTTTTCCGTTTGAAGGACATAAACTTGAAATGATTACTTTGGGGATTAAAAACAACCTAAACTTAATTACTTTGAAAGGGAGAAAGTCTTACTGTGCTAAATGACCTTCAAGAAGAAATAGTATCAACACAGATATAAATGGTCTGGCTATTTTCTTTTCCTCCATTGCTTTCCAAACTGCAACCTTTCAATCATAGATCTCACTCTTTCACGGCCATCAGGGATGTACTACTCACTCTGGAGTTCAGTGTGAAAGACTGACTTTTATCTAGGGCAGACTCTCAGTCATTGCCAGAGACCATTGCTATGATCCAGAGGAATCTCCAGAGTTCTCTACTTCTGGTTTTGACTGCTGTTGCCTTCACTATCCCAAATCTCACTACGTGGGCTGCCCTCCCACCCCATCCTGACTACTGCTTGCTTTCTGAATAGCTATGAAAGACATTCCTTTAAAATGTGTCATGGTGCAAGCTCTTCTTGAAGTATGCCACTTTCAGCAACTTATCCAAACTAAACTTAAAAAAGTTGCCTATAGGCTGAGTTTAAGTTCTTTTCATTTGCTTTTCTCTGAGTCTTAAACTCCCACTGTCCTCTCACTTGTTCACTTAAAAAGAATCTTTCATATATTTGCTTTCTAATCTATCTTTCAACTGCTTAAATACTGAAAGGAATTTTCTTTTCTCTTTTAAGGAGATCATTACATATTCATTGTCCCCATGAATTCCTTCGTGTCCAGCTCCATTTGCCTATTCACATTTCAGCAGCCCCTGAAGCCAACAGTCTGGTAACTCTGTGCAAACAGTTGAGCACATGAAAATATTTATCCTCTTTAATTATTTTCATGTACATTCTGCCACCTTAGGACATCTATGCTTATATGAAACCATGGCAAAATTAACAATATGATGACGAAGGTGAATCTGATTTTATTCTATCAATGGAGTACCTAGGAAAAGCACATTGGCAAAATGTCAGAAATGCAAGTTATTTCTCAGAAATAGTTTGCTTACTCTTCTCTGGAAATAGCATCATGTAGAAGAAAATACATTAGATTATTAAGAAATGTGAATTCTTATTCAAGCAAAAAAACTTTAGAATCTCAAATTAACAACACATTGGAAGACAGAAACATGTATTACATCTAGTTGTCTTACATTGTGCAGGCTATTTAATATAATTGAGGCTATATTTCCACTTCCACAAAATGATAATAGTAAATCTAGATATAGCAGTGGCTACACGTGCAGAGTTTCCCTATATGCAAAGTTCTCTCCTCTCTGTATACTAGAAAATCAACAAAACTGGCTAGCCAATATTGACTGGATGGTGTCAGACACTGACTTGCTTCATTGTGGAATGGCCTTCACTTCCAAACCCTGTAGTATATGGAGTGTCCTCTGGAGTAAATCATACTTGGAAGCTTTTGACACAGCTTGCTTATAGATGGCTATACAACTTTTTACATCAGTAACGTTACTGTCAGTAACTTCCTCTTTTCTTGCTGTTCCATTTTTCAACTTTTCAGTAAAATAAATGTAACCTAGGTCAGTCATAGAATTCAATTTTCAAAGAGGGGGAATTTGATATACTTTAAAACTTAATACATCATGTTTTGCTTATCTTTTCCCACCCCCAACATCCACCACACACAACCTTTTTAATATGTTCAAGACTGATCTGTTCCAGCTTGAAATTAGGAGTGGAGGGCTGGTGGAGCCAAAAGCAACACTGAAACTAATAAGGAATCCCAATTTGTCAAGTCAGTGTAACCGTTTGCCAAACAATGTTTTAAATGATTTAAAGGCCCAGCGTGCATCATAGATTCACTCTTGAGTTATGTTAACCTGTACGCTGACAAGTTATGTGGATTTTCACATACTAATGTACACACTCACTACAAGAGAATGAAGGAAGAGATGTATCTTTTCATTCCTTACAAGCAAGTTATAGAATTATTGTACTCACAACACATTGAACTTGGTACCACATCAAGTCAAAGCATATCTGCCATATTAGTCTCTGTATCATGTTACTTTGAAAACGTCTCCATAAAACACTCCATAAACAGTCTCATATGTGTGTCATAAACCTGTGTGATATTTGCCAGGTTGAGAAAGAGCAGAGGAACTCGGGGGGAAGGTCTTGTAGTCCCAAGTCATTTGTTCATAGTTCAGTCAAAGGATGAACAAGGCTGTTTGGGAGAGAGAAGGCTAATGGATTCAACGGTGTTATTTACCCAGGAGACTCATAGAGCTAGATGCCACTTTGAACTAAAAAGTGAGAAACCAGAAATTATAATGGGCAGCCATCCTTCGGCAGGTAATGAGTGGTCTGTGTGTGTTTCATTATTCAGTACAACATGGAATTCTTACAAGATGTATGCTGCTTTAAGGGTGGAGATCATAGAGCACTTATAGAAACATTTCTTAGATCATTAAGATTACAAAAATTCAACCTGAACTTAAAAAAAAATGGAAATAACCATTCTTGATCTTGGGAACACATTCCATTACCAAAGCAGAAATGATCGTGGCTATCAATTAGGAGTTGATGCCTCAAAATTGAATCTGTTTTTATCAATTTTGCACACTTTAGAGATATGACAAGAAGGCACATACCTGTTAACACATACCGTATTAATAGATGCCACAGATAATAGCAGCATTTGTATAGGAATAAAATATCTACTATTCCACCTGTCTACAGCAAAATTATAGAAAGTTAAATGCATGGCCCTTTACCAGTCAAGGATTTTAAAGGTCTAATTGCCTCTGAAGGAGCTCTGATTGATGGTGCAGTGCTTATGCAATGGGCTAATAATCTCATGGCTAGCATTTTGAAATCCATACCTGCTACCCAGGAGTAAAATTAAGTTTTCTACTCCCATAAAGAGTTACATACTTGGGAACCCAGAGAGGTCGTTCAGCCCTGTCATTTTGTGTTATTATGAGTTGAAATCTACTTGATGGAGGTTTAGTATACCATGGCTTGTGTATGGTGCATTTTTATCCTTGAAATAACACTTTTTGCTTTTCTACACTTTAAAGTGTCCCAGTGCAGTAGATTTACATAATGCGATGCATCCTTTGGTCTCTTGACCGATGCTTCCACAAGCACTGATTGTGGATCCAAGCTTGTGGATCCAAGCAAGATGAAATATTTCACAACTTTTAACATCACAGAAAGAAACTCTTTGCATGGATGTGTTTTTTTCTACATAAAATACACAGAAATAAACTTGAGGGTATCAGTAGAAAGAGATTATGGAGATGCTCAATACCAGCAGCTAAAAGTAGGCAAAGTGTCAATTTTGGGATCAATCATCAATTGCTCAATCTAAGGTCAGGTTGAATTTAAAGGCAAAGCAAAACACATCCATTAAAGTCAGAATACAAACTTGAGGTCAGTTACAGTCAGAGATTTTGTTTTTTCTAGAGTAGAAGGTCTCATCTTTCTCTTTTAGACCAACCAGTGGTTTCCAATTTTTGACCTTGTGGTCAGTAGTCCAGTAGGTTACTCTCTCACCTCCAGTACTAATCCTCTCATCCTATCCAAACAACTCACTGCCATCCAGCCAATGCTGACTCATTATGATACCCTGTGGGTTTCTGGACTGTGAATGTTTATGGGAGTAGAAGACCTAGTCTTTCCCCCACTTCATACAGCTAATATCTAATGAGAATGCATTTCACATTTTTGATCTATATACACTATATAAAATGTATGATATAGACATACACATATGTTAATGGGTATCAATTGTATATATGAGATGTCCCTTTTGTTGCTAAGAGCCAGTGAGTTGGTTCCAATCCATAGTGAACCTATAAACAGGAGAAAAAAACACTGCCTGGTCATGTGCCAACTTCACAATTGTTATGATTCCATCTACTGTTACCGCCATGTGTGAATCATCTTGCTGAGTGTCTTGTTTACTCTGCCTCTACTTTAAATTACTATTTTTAACCAGGGGTTGATCCTGTCTGATAATAGACCTAAAGTATATAAGATGAAGTCTCACCATCTTAGCATCCAAGGAGCATTCTGAATGGATTGAAAAGATACATTTGTTTGTTCTTCTGTGACTCCATAATACTTTCCATATTCTTTATCAACAGTATATTTCAAATGCCTGTGTTCTTCTGTCGTTCTCACTCCTGGACCAGATTCCTTACATTTTTCCAGCTTTCTCATTGTCATGGAGTTTATGTCAACTAGACAGTCCTGGGTTCAGGTAGGTGTGGAGCCCAACCAATCAGTCAGGTGACAGTCTGATAACATCTCCTTTGTAGGGTGGTGTGTGTGTGTGTGTGTGTGTAATCTTTTGATTAAGAAAGAGCCTGTCAGCAGGATTATCCTATTAAACCTTCACTTTGCAAACCTGACGAAAAAAATAAAAAGAAAGAGTTCTTATGATCACTGACAACAAATGTGTGCATAAACAAATGTAGTGAAGTAAATTGATGGTGCCTGGCTATCAAAATATATAGTGTCTGAGGTCTTAAAGACTTGAAAGTAAACAAGAGGTCATCTTGCTCAGAAGCAACAAAGCCCACATGGAAGAAGTACACCAGTCTGTGTAACCATGAGGTGTCAAAGGGATCGGGTATCAGGCATAAAAAATTATATTATTAATATTATATCATTATAAATAAGGAGGAGTACAGATTGGGGAACCAAAGTCCATTGGTAGGTGAGGTTATATCCCCTTATAGAAGGGTCACAGGGAGGAGATGAACCTGTACAGATAAATTATAACAACAATGAAATATGCAATTTTCTTCTAGTTTTTAAATGCTTCCTTCCCCTCACAATCATTATCCCAATTCTACCTTACAAATGTGACTAGATCAGGGGATGCACAATGATAAATATAAGAGCCAAAAACATGGATAATTCAGGACAGATGACCTCTTCAGGACCAGGGGTGAGAGTGGTGATATGGGGAGAGTGGAGGGAAGATGGAGTAGAAAGGGGGAACCAATTACAAGGATCTATATATAACCTTCTCCCTGGGGTATGGACAACAGGGAAATAAGTGAAGGGACATATCGGACAGTGTACAATATGACAAAATTATGAAAATGTATAAATTATTAAGGGTTCATAAGGGGGTCTAGGGAGGGAGGGATGAGCTGATATCAAGGGCTGAAGTAAAAGGGAGATGTTTCCAGAATGATGATGGCAACAAATGTGCAAATGTGTCTGCATATAAGAGCAGTATGTATTGATCTTGATAAGAGTTGTATGAGCCCCAATAAAATGATTCTTTTTTAAAAGAAAGAGTTTTTTAGGCAGAGGTGAATTCTCTTTGATCTTCACCTACTCTTGAAGCTGGATTCTGTGTCTGGTTCATTGATCTGTTGCTTCCTTTGCTGATGATAGGATCCTTCAGTGGAGTTCCAATGTTGGATTCATTTGACTAACATTAGAATATGAGAAGGGTACCAAAAAATGGATTTTTTTCAAAGCTCTGGATTTAATTATTTTTTACAAAACAATCTTTTCACCTTCAAAGTACTCTCCATTATACTCGATTCATTTGTCAAATCTGTATTTCCATTCTTGAAAACATTTTTGAAATTCATCTGCTTGGATGACTGATAGCATCTCCCTGCTTTTTCTTCACCTCTTCTATTTCATCAAACCACTGTCCTTTCATGTCCCTCTGTAATCATGAAAAGAAAAAGAAGTCTCACACAGTGAGGTCAGGAGAATAAGATGCATGGGGGCAAAAGGGGCATGCTGTTTTTGCCCCAAACTGGCACACTGAGAAGGCTCAGTGAGCAGGTGCATTGTTGTGATGGTAAAACCAGTCCCCTGTCTGCCACAAATCAGACCTTTTTAGTTGAACACTGTTATATCATGTTTTTAGAAGGCTTAATTAGAAATCTTGATTAAAACTCTGGTCTGTTGGAACTAATACCAAATATACTATGAATCAACATTTTCATTCATTCTTGAAGTTGATAGATGTCCAGAATGAGATTTATCCTCAATTGACTTTTGACGTTTTTTAAAATGAGAGAACTTCTAGTATCTTGAATTTTTCCTATTGCACTGTCCTTATAATCTGTGTTGAGCAGCACAACAGGTTCTGCGGCATTTTTCCTGAGCAGGAGACAGAATTTCACAGCTATATACTGTTCTCTTAAATCAGCCATCACAAAAAATGAGCTTTGAGTGAAACTGCTTTAAACAAAATATTCTCTGTGACCATGAAGAAACTTCCCAGAGACGTCACTAGTTGCACTAGATCATCCACCAACTGGTACCTCAGTCTCTTCATCACCATGTTTATTGTTCAGCTACTGCAACAACTATATGAGCTGGGAGAAGCTGGAATTGAACTAGGCTGGATTATATATTTCTACAATGGTGTAAGTCATTTCTTAATGTAAATATCCTTCTATGTATAAAGTTTTGTTTCTCTAGAGAACCAACTTAACAGGCTCATTCGTTTGCTGCAATAGAAAACAGCATGGAAAGGATCAGGTGTACCTTGGAGCTCTTAAGTTTGTTATGGAGGACTTTTTTTTTGCAGATTACTTCAATGCAATTTGTCATTTGATTTCTTGACTGCTACTTCCATGATTGTTGGTTGTGTATATAATTAAAATGAAACCCTTAAAAACTGCACTCTATTCCCCATTTATAAAATATAATGATTGATTCAGTTATAAACATTTTAAAGACATCTGATGCAGTCTTTGCACTGGTCTCCCCCCCCCCCCCCAAAGAAAACATAACAAATACATTGCTTCATCTCATAGTAATTCTTTGGGCAGAGTAGACGAATCCTCATGGGTTTTAGAGATTGTAACTCTTTAGTGAACTAGAAATCCTTGTCTTTTTCTCACAGAGCAGTTGGTCATTTCAGACTGCTGACTTTGTGCTTAAGAAGCAAAGGCTTAACCAGTGTTCTTCAGTCTTTGTACAAGCAATAAACAATTGAACTACAGTGTTGTCTGTAATACAATAATATTTATAAACAAACAATAACTTCTAGTCAATACAGATGTTATTTAAAATTATGCACAAAGTACTACAATGAAGGATAAAGAAGTTGAAGCATTTTAACAACCTGTTCAGGTGGAAACTGATCAAATATGCACTTGAGATGCATTGATAATTATTAGCAAATTGAGTGTAAAATTGGAAACAAAGCAGAAAGAATAGTAGTTGGAAATATGGTCTTCTGATAGAAACGAAGCTGGATAATGACAGAATTTTGGAAGATCAATGCTGGTCTTCATAGAAAACAGCTTTTCCAGCAACACAAGCTGCAAATGTACATGTTGAATTCTCCAAATGGAATATATAGAAATCAAATTGACTACGTCATGAGATGTATGAGAAGAAATGTTGGGTAGACTCAGTAAAAATTCACTTATATCAAGTTGATCTTGACTCATAGAAACCATATGGGACAGAGTAGAACTACACCAGTGGATTTCTAAGACTGTAATTATATGTATGAATGGGAAGCCTAATCTCTCTCCATGTAGCAGCTGGTAGTTTTGCACTGCTGAATTTGTGGTCAGCATATCAACACAACCACTATGCTACTAGGATTCCCTGAGAAACTCATTATCAGTTGATGAGACAAGCCAGGATCTGAATGCAAAAAGATAATCAATTGCTCATTCAACTTCAAGTTAAAGATGAAGAAAATGAAAATAAATCCACTAGAGGCAAATTATTCCCCCTGAATGTCAAAAACCCATTTGATACCATGACATAAGGACAATATAGAGGAGTAGCTGTGAGATGGCCTCAAGAACATCATGCATGAAGAAAGAAAACAGTTATTAATAAGACAGGTGAGAAACCAAATCTGGGCTGAACCCCGGTGGCATAAATGGTTGAGTGCAGGTCTGTGGCCTGGGGGCTTGGGGCTGGGTAGCTCCCACGATCACCAGAGGGCAGTGATGCAAAAAAGAAGAAGAAAAAGAAAAAGAAAGAAAGAAAGAAAGAAAGAAAGAAAGAAAGAAAGAAAGAAAGAAAGAAAGAAAGAAGAAAGAAAGAAAGCAGATCCTGGGGAAATCACAAATGGCTGTGAAACTTGTTCATAATCATATAGGAGATAAGACAAACAGAAGAAATAATGACACTAAAGAGCTACACAGAAAGTCTGAAAGGCAGCTCAGTTCGAGAAAGCAAATAAAACATTCTAATGAAATGCGCACAGCCTTAGAGTTAGAACACCAAAAAGGGAGAACATGCTCAGCACAGCTTCACCTGAAAACACTGAAGAGAAATTTGAAGTTTTGAGTTGTCATGTTGAAAGATTCTATGCATTGAATGATCGCAAAAGCACCAAATGAAAGTGGAAAGAATACAGTCACTTTACCAAAAGAACTAGTGGGAACTCAGCCAGAATATATGCTCACAACCCAATGGTGCTGAAAAAAAGGGTGCGAGTTGCAGTAACAGAATGAGCCAACAACAAGGCTCCAGGAATTCATGGATGACTAATTAAAAGGGTTTATCAAACTTATAAAATACTGGAAGCCCTTAATTGTCTATGCCTCAAATTTGGGAAGGTAGTTGTTTGGCCAACTGACTGGAAGAGATCAATTATTAGACTGATTTCAAGGAGAGATGGCTCAATAGAAAACTCAGCTTATCAAACAATAAACCTGATGCCACATATGAATAAATTTTGCTGATGATCATCCAACAATATTGTCAACAGTACATTGAGAGGATCCAGAGATTCAAATCAAAATCAGAAGAGGGGACACTGAAAAGGATATTGTTGGTGAATCCAGATGAATTTTGTTTGAAAGCAGAGCATATCCAAAAGACAGTTTCTTGTGCTTTATATACTATGAAAAGGCATCAACTGTGTGGACCATAAGAAACTACGGCCTGCCATATGTACAATGGAAATTCCACCACATCTCATTTTGCTCATGTGGAATCTACATGGATCCAGAGACAGCTTTGTGAACAAAACAAGGGACTGCTTCATGGTTTGCAATTAGAAGTAGTGTGAGTCAGAGTTGGGTCCTCTCACTGTATTTGTTCAATCAGTATGATGAACAAATAATCAAGAGTAATGGGATGATATGCACAAATCAGCTTTAGGATTGAATTTACAAATGCCACAACCTTGGTAGCTGAAAGTAAGGTGGACTTGAAGCACTTGCTGATGAAACTCAAAGATGATAACCTTCAGAATGTATTCTACATCATGAAAAGAAAACCAAAATCCTCATCACTACTCAAATAACTAACATTATGATAAACTTAGGAAAAACTGAAGTTGCCAAGGCTTTCATCTTGCTTTAGAACCAAATGAATGCTCATGGACCCAGCAGTCAAGAAATCCATGGACACATTACACGTATTATTTCTTCTTCCCAAGACTTCTTTAAAGTGTTGAAAAATAAGAATATTACTTTGAAGAATAAACTAACCTAAATCAAGTCATGGTATTTTCCATTGCCTCATATGCACATAAAGGTTGGATTGTAAATAAGGAAGACTGAGGCAAACTTTATGCATTTTATTTGTCAGGCTGATAAATAGTATTATAAGCACCATGGACTTCCCAAAGAACAAACAATCTGGAAGAATCACATCTCAAATGTTCCTTGGAGGTCAGGAAGACACAATTTGTCTCTATACTTTGTATATGTTATCAGGACCAGTTCCTGGGAAAGAACACCCTGCTTGTTAAATTACCCGGGCAGGTAAAATGAGCAAGACCTTCAACAAGATGGATTGACACAGTGGTGGCTAATGTAGGCTCTAACAGCCACCTTGTTAGGAGGGTGAGAGACTGGGCAGTGTTTCCTTACTGTGCTTCTGGGTGTCAGAACTAATTGCAATGCACCATCACCAGCAACATATATAATATGCAGATAAGTACATACCAGGGAACTACATAAAATTAGTAACATTTGACTGCTTCTGATCTATAAGAATGTTGTTTCTACATCCTACATAGGCACACATATACACACAATGTATACACAAACACATTTATTCTCTCTCTTTTCGTCAGAAATGACCATAGCAGAATATGTCAAATTAGATTAGAGCTTCAAAAAGAAAGGGGGTGGACTTTTAAAACTGTATTAATTTTATGCTGTCAAGGCTTTTTTGAAGGAGAGCATTCTTCCACCGAGCTTTTATAAAAAACCCAATTCACAGGGTTGTTGACTGGTTATGTGTTTTTTGTTTATATAATATATATATATATATATTTAGTCACTACTAAATGACTCACAAATATCACAAATGGTATGGTAAATTTATGGGAAGTGCCACTACGTGTTTTAAAATTTGTGACACATACACATTTTCATTAGTAAAATTCTTTACAGGTATTAAGTCACACCACTGTCTAAACTAGTCAAGTCTAAATCACATGTCTCTGAAGTGGCATACTGTGATTTAACTACCAGAAGAAATATTTTTGAGCCATCAATATGCTGGTTACTGAAGGAAGTGCTTCTCTGAGTGCTTTCTTAATGACTTTAAAAGGAAAGACACTGGAAGCAACTGAGACATCTCCCAAGTGTATCACTTGTGTTAAAATACTCTTTTCAAATTTTCTTTACCCTCCCTTCCTTGGTCGCCTAAATTTAGAAGCATTGCCAGCAATAAGGAGAAATTTGTGCAAACCATCGCAGGAATCATTGAAAGACAACAGGAGCCTTGAATCATTGAAAGGGCAGGAGCCTTGATTGACGTGCCTCTCCTGGAACATTTTTTTTTCAATTTGTTGGACAGAGTAGAAAGACACACTATAATAGATACTTTGCTCCAACAAAATGCAGAGGGGAGGAAATGACCCACAAGGGATTCTCAGAACTCTAAAGCTTGATCCTTCATTTTGTAATATGTACCCTGGCTGAATGAGTTTAAGCAAGAAATTTTTGTAACATATTAATTTGGGAAAAAAAAGTAGGAAGGCAGTTCACGTATCATTTAGATAAATGGGGATCATATTCACTGGCTTTCATTCAATCTGAACACTATATTGCCTTAGTTAAATATTTGAAAAAATATTTAGTTAAATATTAAATATTAGTTAAGTATTTGAAAAAAAAAGTCATTATCAAATAGATTTTGACCCAGTCCTCTATGGGATATTCATGATTATAACCTCATGGAAACACCCCTCGTTCTTCTGAGCTGCTTCTTTGGCTTCGCATTGTCTAGCTTTCAGCCAGCAATTAGCACTTATCCCTGTTACCACCACCCCACCCCCGAGATTGCTATGTCAAAAAATGTTTTTGTCAAATGCCCATAGGTCAGTTCTGTCTGATGTCCAAAACAAACAAAAAAAAATCCTGGTCCTGTGTCATCCTCGCAACACCTGACAAAGAATGCACCGTGAAACCCGGAGTTTGTAGCAGATCTGATGTCTAAATGAACTTTGAGAAGTTGAACATTCTGCAACATAGATGAATCAGTTTGATTTACTTATTCCCATCCTCAAACATTTCGTAAGTCCTATCAAATGGCTTTATGACTTTCCATGGTGTCACATTTCTCAGTCAACAATGCATCCCCATAGAAACCAAATTTTGACTTTGTGCCTACATCTGAGTAACTGAGTGCACTTGGAGAAAAAGTTGTCATACACTTTGTTTTAGATTTACGGGCATAAATCTATAATGAACCTTCAAGAAGATTATTAGGTCCTACTAAAATCTCTCAAAGAAATGACTTTTCCATTCATTAAAGGAATTATTTTACACTATCTGCTCTTCAAAAACTTTCACAACTTATTTCCTTAGGAAGATAATAAAGAAAGGATGCCATAAGAAATATTTCACATCCCATAGCTAAGTGGACTGTCCCATAAAATTTTCTTCTGGCATAAACTGTTTTTCCTTATACCATAACATACAAATACTCCATGCTTAAAGCAATTTTAAAAAAATTAATGTTGTTTCTCTAACACCTCATGTGTTTTAATCTCATCAAACTATATTTACTCTCTACAGAAGAAAATAACTTAGCCAAAAATATAAAACTTCCTATATTTTACAAGTACATCTCGATCTTCTTGCTTCTCTATAAAAATCAAAGTTTCTTCCCTATTCTCCTGCTTTTCAATCTTTACCTTTTGTATTTACCACAAATTTGATCTCTTTATTAAAACTTTTATTTTTTTTTCACATGGAAACAGGTGTTTGTTGTTAGGTGTCATCCAGCTAGTTCCAACACAGCATAACCCTCTGAACCACAGAGGGCACAGAACAAAACACGGCACGGATCTGTGCCATCCTTACCATTTTCTGCACACTCTGTTTTGGTCATGGTGGCATTCAACTTGAGGGTGTTCTTTGTTCATTGTGCCTACACTTTACTAAGCATAAGGTGTTTCTCAGGGACTGGTCTCTGATGACAATATATCCAAATTATATAATGGTGAATCTTTTAATTCTTGTCTTAGGAGCACTCTGACCTAACTTCTCCCTATTCATATCTCTTTATACTTTAATTAGTACTTTTAAATATTCTTTTCCAGCACCACAATTTACATGTATTGATTCTTCTTCAGTCTTCCTTTTGAAATATCCATCATTCCCATGCACATGGCATAATTGAAAATACCATGGCTTGTGTCAGGAGTACTTTAGTCCTCCAAGTAACATCCTTGCTTTCCAGTACTTTCAAGTGGTTTTGTATAGCAGATTTTCCTAATACAACATGTCTTTTGATCTCCACACTGCTACTTCCATGAACACTTATTATTCATCCAATCAAGACAAAATCGCTGGCAACGTCAACCTTCCTCCCCCCCCCCCCATTTATCATGATCTTCTTTACATTGAGTCTTAATTCAAACTAAAGACTGCATCTCTTGATCATCACCAGCAAGTTCTTTGAATCCTCTTCATTTTCAGCAAGCAGGAGTGTGTCATGTACATATTGTAAGTGGTTAATAAGGCATCTTCCAATTCTGAGTTTGCATCCTTCTTCATATAAGCCAGTTTCTCTAATGATTCTTTCAACACACAGATTGAACAAGTACGATGAGAAGATACAACCCTGACTGACACACACCTTTGCTGATTTTAAACCATGATGTATTTCCTTGTTCTGTTTCCACAACTGCCTCTTGATTTACGTACAAGTTCCTCATAAGCACAATGATGTGTCCTGAAATCCCCTTTCTTCAAAAGCTTATTCACAGTTCATTATGGTCCACACAATCGAATACACTGACACAATAAAGAGGACACAATTAAGCCCCTTTCTTGTATTTCATGTTTTTTAACCAAGATCTATCTGACATAAACAATGATAACCCTTGTTTCCTGTCCTCTTCTGAATCTGGCTTGAACTTTTGGAAGTTTCCTATTAATATAATGTTGCAAGCATTGTTGAATGATCTTTAGCACCTGTGTTAGTCCAGATAGACTAGAGAAACAAATTCATAGACATGCATATGGATATAAGGGAAAGGTTTATATACAAGAGGAATGGGACATTGAAAAAACATCCCAACCCAGTCCAGTTCAAAGTCATAAGTCTGATATTAGCTCATATGTCTGATGCCAGTCTATAAAGTCTCCTTCCCACTCACGAAGTCACAGGCCAGTGGTTACAGAGTCCCAGTGCTGGCAAGGGTTCCTTCATGGCTCTTCATTTCCAGGGTTCAGGGTCCATCAGCAGTATCCACTCATGATATCTCAGCATTGGCAGGAATTTGTCTTGGCTTTTCCAGCTTCAGAGGTCTGATTCCATCAGGGTAAGGCTGTGTGGCTTCTCCTCCAGCTCTTCCAGTTCCTTAGACACTGCCATCTTTTCTTGTCAGTAGATTGTCTCTCCAGGAGAAAGTGGGTCAAGTCTGTCTTCTCTAATTGGGAAACACCACATGCTTTCCCAGAAATCTCAGGAGAAAACCATGCCCACACAGAGGCCTCAGTGGGTACTCATTGGCTATCTCCAGATTGACAAGCTAGACTCCACCCCTAGACTTCCAATCATGAAATTGACTCAGGAACATGGCTGCCATAGCAACATTTTAGTTAAAGGCAATAATAAATGATATATTCTGTAGTTTTTTTCACTCTGTTGGGTGACCTTTCTTTGGAATGGGCACAAAGTTGTATTTATGCCACTCAGAAGACCAAGTAACACCTTCAAAATTTCCTAGCATACATGAGTAAATGTTTTCAGTGCTTCATCAGCTTACTGAAATATTTCAATGGGTATTTCATCAATTCCTAGGGTTTTCTTTTTTAGATAATGGTTTCAGTGTAGCTTACACTTCTTCCTTAGGCATCAAAGGTTCTTGTTCAAATGCTACCTCTTACCATGGTAGACAGTCAGGTGTTCCTAACACAATGACACTGAATCTTATTTTTTTCTTTTGATGTTCCTGCATCTTTTAATATTTTGCCCAGAGTATTTGCCAATATTTCAACTTGAGGCTTGACTCTTTCTTGAGCTCTCTCAGTTTGATATAAGTTGAGCATGTTTTTCCATTTGGGTTTTTAATTCTAGATCTTTGCACGTGACTTTGTAATGTTTGACTTTTACTTCCTGAGCTGCTGGAGAAGCATAATAAAATTTCCATGGATGCTAACAGGACAATCAGATCTGTACTGAAAATCGTAAGGTCAGAAGACTCTATAGAGGCAAGGATGGCATGACGTAGTCTTACATACTTTAGGCATACTATCAGGAGAGACAAGTCCATGCAAAAGGAAATTATGTCTTAAAGTGGAGGGGTTGTGAAAAAGAGGAAGTGTCTCCATGATAGAAATGGGTACAGTGGCTGCTACAATGGCTCCAGGCAGAGTAACAAGTTTTGTCATGGTGCAGGAGAGTGCTGTGCTAACTTCTGTCATGCATAGGTTTACTATGGATCAAATATGACTAGATGTCACTTAACAATAGCTACCCTCAGTGCAAAACACAAAACTACTTTTTTCTAAGTACACATTAAATATGGAGAAAGCTAGAAATAATTTAAGTCATAAAGTAAACTGCTATGGGTAATGAGAAATCAATTTCCTTGGAATTATATGTGATAGGTATGCTTGTTGTACCAACATGGTCAAAGAAGATAAGTAGGTTTGTTGTGACAACATGGCCAAAGAACACAAGTAAAATCAATTGAAGGGCAGAGATAGAAATGGCTGGGCAAGCCCTGCCCTTGCTCTCTTGCCCAAGGATCATTGGACCAACCGGCTGCCTTGTTTATCCTGTGCCTCAGTCACCAAGCTACACTACCCAAGCTCAGTCACCAAGCTACACTACACTACTCATTTGTGGCCTTTTTCACAGTGAATTGCCCTTCCTTCAAGCCTTGCTTTACCACGCTCCTGGAATATACATCTCTTGAGCTGGAGACTGTTGGACTCTGTCATCTGGCTGACTGTTGGTGACCTGTTTTGTTCTTTGCTGCTTTTGGCCAGATAGCCTGAATTTCTCTATAGAAGACTACCCGGTGATCTTCAAGAATCAAAGGACTGCCAGTGTACTAGCTGTCTTAGGCAAATGAGTTGCACCAAGCCATTTGTACTGCCTTATAGATTAGTGAACTGCTTTGTATTATGTTATATATCTTTCTATCTATATAAACAGAAAGAATTATAAGTGCCTTGGTTTTGTTCCTCAAGAGAACCCTGTCTAACACATTATATATGATGAGGGCAAGGTATTGCATTCGCTGATTATAATGACATTTGAAATTAGACATCAAATATTTTTATTTAAAACTACATTAAATGTCTTAAATAATAGATAATTTAAAATGTTTATAGGTGGATTAAGAAGTATATAGAATTACTACCTTACATATTTGATTAGACCAGAGGATGCACACATAAGAGATACGAGTTCAAAACACAGGGAATCCAGGATAGATAAACCCATCAGAGCCAATAAGGAGAACAGAGATACCAGGAGGATTAGGGGAGGCTGGGGAGACAAAGGGGAAATCAATCACAAGGGTCAATCTAGAACCCCCTCCCAAAGAGATGAATAGTGGAAAAATGAGTGTGGGTTGATGAAAGACATGTAAAATAAGGAAAAATAATCTATACCTTATCAAGGGTTTATGGAGGAGGATGGGTTGGGGAGGAAGGGGAGTGGGGAACTGATATTAGGGGCTCCAGTGGTAAAAGAATGCTTTGAAAAGGATGATGGTGGCATATGTACTTGACACATTGGAGGAATGTATGGATTGTGATAAGAGATATAAGAGACCCCCCAAAAAGTCTTTTTTTTTTAAAAAGAAGTATGTTGAAATAATTTATGAAAAGAAGTGTTGCTTTGAATAATTCAAAATGTGTTTGGCAGAGCGACACATTGCACTCTCAGCTTCCGCTATGTCCTAGAGTGATAGTGTGTTGCATACATGTGCAGGTTGATTTGATCACATGAATAAATCTGAAAGTTATTTACCCACATTTCTGTAATAGAAACTAGGATCTCTTATCATAAAGTCCAGGTTGGGCTCTCACTAATAAAATGAGATTAGACTTCTTTACTTCTTTAAACTCTCAGAACCCAACTTCACTGCTATCCAGTTGACTTTGACCCACAGTGGCCTGATATCAAAGGGCAACACTGCCCCTGTGGGTTTCTGAGACTGTAACTCTTGCCAGAAGTAGAGTTTTATTTCTCTTGTGGGACAGCCAGTGGTTCTGACCTACTAACTCTGCTGCTAGCAGCCCAATGTATGATCCCTGCACTACCAGGACTACATCCCTCGTTCTCTGGGTGTTCTCTCCCAGCACATCGAAAGCTGAGGCAAATTGATAAAAAGAACTTAATCGTTGAGTGATTCTATGGAGAAAATATTGAATGAGAGAAGAGCCATGAAAAGACTAAAGAAGGAATACACAGGGTCCATGGACAAAAGAGAATTAGCTAGCATTCAATAACTTAAAGCGGTAGAATATAATCAAGAGTTAATGTTACTATATAAAGAAATGGAAAGTCCATTTCCATGATGCTGACAGCATCACAAAAATCAAAGTTACAGGAATAGACAGAATACATATCGAAATGTTTCACCAATCTCATAAAGCACTGGAAGCACTCACTCATTTATATCAATAAATCTGTAAGGCAGGTAGCTGTGAAATTGAATGAAATAGATATATTTTTATCCATTTTATACAAAGTTGACCCAACAGGGGGTGAGAAGTATCAAACAGTATAGTTAATCTTATATGCAAGTAAGATTTTGCTGAAGATGACTGAAAAGCTATTTCAGTAGAGTTTCAGAAAGTGCATGTGCTCTTTGAGAATCTGTACATTAAACAGGAGGCAGTCCTACAAACAGAACCAGGGATTACCGCATACTTTAAAATCAAACGTTTGCTTCATAGCTATTTCCTTTCAGCATATTTGTTAAGTTTATATGTTGAGCAAATAACTCAATCAATAGGAATACATTAAAGCTTATTAACCGACTATGATATGCAGATGAAACAAATTTGCTTGCTAACGGTCAGGAAGGCTTGAAGCACTTGTTGATGAAAATCAAGGACTGCAGTTTTTAGAATGAATTACAATACAAAGTAAACTAAACAAATTTCAGAAATGGACCAATAGATAACATTATGACAAAAAGAGAATAGATTAAAGTTTTCATGGATTTCATTTTACTTGGACCCACAATCAATGTCCATGAAAAATACTGTCAAGAAATCATACAATGCATTGCAACAGGCAATTTTCTGTACAAGACTTCTTTAAAATGTTGAAAAATAAAACACACTTTTGAAGACTAAGGCATGTTTGTCCAAACATTTATTGATAATAAAGATAATATTTTCAATTATATTATATTCATGTCAATGATGAACATTGAATAAGAAAAACAGAAGGAGCATCAATACATTTGAAGTATGAAGCTGATAAAGAATATTGAATTTACCAGACAGACCAATCTGTCCTGGAAGAACTATAAGCATACTCCTCCTTCGGAAGCAAGAATGGTGAAAACTTGGGGCATGGATTTGAGACATGTTATCTATCTAGAAAAGCCCCTGGAAAAGGACACCGTGCTTGGTAAGAAGATACGCAAAGAAGGTGGTTACCAAAGAGATCAATGGACATGGTGAATGCCTTGGTAGGCTCAAACAGAACCATGATTGTGTGAATTGGGAGGTTTGTTTTGTTATCCATAGAGTTTCTATGAGTGTAATCAACTTGACAGAGCCGGACAACAGGCTTGTACTTGGGCATTTAAAGTACCAGCCAGGTTTGTTGTGACCTGTCTGATCAAAACCAGAAGACAATGATTGGTTAGGGCAACAGAATGATGGAAATTTGTTTAAAAAGTATTTAATAAAAGTTCAGGAAATGATGTCTACCAATAGTATAAAAAGCATGTAAGTATTTTTGGTATAATGATATGATCATTGTGTTAGTCTGGTTAGACTAGAGAAACAAAACCATAGACATGCACATGGATATAAGGAAAAGGTTTATATACAAGAGGAATGGGGTTAATGCCCAACCAGCATCCCAACCCAGTCCAGTACAAAGTCATAAGTCCAATATTAACACATGCCCAATATCAGTCTATAAAGTCTCCTTCTGACTCATGAAGTCACAGGCCAGTGGGGGGAGAGTCTCGGTGCCAGCAGGGGTCTCCCCAGGTCTCCTTGCTTCCAGGGCTCAGGGTCCATCATCAGCATTCAGTGGTGGTAGAAGGAACTTAGCACTGGCAGGGGTCTCCACACGGCTTCTCCATCTTCAGAGGTCTGATCCCATCAGGGTAAGGTCATGTGGCTTCTCCTCTGGCTCGTCTAGCTCCTTGCACGCTGCCATCTTATCTTCTCCATAGTTTGCTGTCTTTGAGACTAATTCCCAACAATTGAGGAGATAGCTTCTCTTCTCCATGAGGGAAATAATGCAAGATTTCCCACACATATCAGGAGAAAGCCATGCCCACACAGAGGCCTCATGGGCTACTCAATGGGTATCTCCAGATTAACAGGCTAGACTCCACCCCTACATCTCAATTGTGATATTAACATAAGCACATGACAGCCACAATCATTTATTGTTTTGCAAATATTTGAAGCCTTTGAAATGTATTTGGTAAGGATTTTGATAGACTTGCAATGAATCTCTAGTATGAATGAAGCCATATCTACCAGTGCATAGTTAGTAAAAATTCTAACTACTTAATTCTGATTAATCAAGAAAATCACAGTAAATAAATATACTAAACAATACTTTTGGACACTTATCACCTTTAATGGTGTCTATCAGCTATGTAACAGACTGTGAAAATTAGAAAACATTAATCAGTTGAAAGAGAAAATTGTATGTATTTAAAAACAATCAGTACTTCATACAGACTGTATTGATCCAAACCACTTATAGGTACATTAGTTCATCCATATGACACTCTGAAAAACATAACCTATGATATACATAAAATAGTTACATTCATTTTATTAATCTTTTAAGTATATGTGCATGAATAATTTTTAAGCAAATAGCTGTTATGAGATGTGGCTGAATTGAAAAAGAATAAATTCAGAACGGTCCGTTTATACCAGTTCTATGGCAATGCCATTAGATGCTTTAACATTTCATTTCATTAGATCCAATAATAATTTTGATCATTTTCTTTCATTTCAAGAAATCAAGGACAAATTTTTTTGAAGTTTATTCTGTCAAAAATGAATTACATTCGATCGTCAGTCAGGCGAATCCTTACCTGTTCCACCTTTTGGAGAAGAGAGATAAAATGATGATTGGAGCTCTCATGATACATGATGAATGTCTCCATGTGAGCAGGACTTGCAGCATCCTGTTTGCTCCTAGCTGATTTTCTGAAAAAGAAAAAAAAAAGAATTACATGCAGTGATTCTAAACAATACTGTACATTAATAAAAATATTGTAAAATAATATTTGATTAAGAAATTTACAAATTTAGAAGAATTAAGTAAATTCAATTCCAGATAAATGTTCTGTGTACATAAATATTTTATATTTAAAATATAAAATATATATCAATATATTGGGGGTATAAATACATGAAAAATATTAGTATTAGTAGACATAAGAAATATATGCTGATCATTAGAATTAAAAAAACACAACAAATTTGCAACAATAAACATAAATTAACATTTCACAGGTTGGAAATGGGCATAGATTATAACATTTAAACATTTCAATCTCCTAAGGGTTTGGTTATTGAAGAGGTAGAAAAGGAGGGATGAGGGAAAAGACGGAGGAGGGAGGATGTGATGTTGCCTTTTGGAGATTGCAATCAATGACACACACATGAAGGCATGCATTCCTGAAGTAAAACTTGAACTGTTCTGTAAACCTTCACTCAAGTCATAATTAAAAGTTTAAAAAAGAAAGTCTTTTGTACTTTCAATCTAAATCATTGACATTGATTAGAACTTTTATCATGGGATTTACTATAATATGTCTCCAGAAATGAAAATGCAAGAAAGGAATATGCACTCATAGAATGTCTTTCACTCATGTCCTCTTGAGGTTTGGACAATACAAATAGTGTTTAAATGAATATTGCCCTAAATTTAAAGCAGTTAATTCCTACCATATTTTAGTAAATGAGATAGGCTTCACTATAAAGGGTTAGTGACATTACAGATACATTTTTAACACTGCGTACCAGATGCCAGTGTGCTTATAATTGAATTATTTGTGGAATAAAAATATAAAATAGAAAGCATAAAAGACTATGCTCTTGTGAAAATAAATAAATTGAATTACATATATCAGTACAGATACACTGTCCCATCTACCTGCCCCCCTCACCTTGCCAAAAATGACATTTGGCAAAATACCAAGGTCCCAGAAGAATGAATGAACTATGTGTGTTAAACATGTTAGTATGAAAAATGATTTTTATATATTGTCAAATAATTTCCACAAGTTGAAACAAAAAAAAACATCATATTGTCAGCACACAATTCACAATGGTTATTTCCTCTACTGTGGAAATATGATATGCCACCATAGAGATAGGTAGATTCAGGTGATTACCATTCTTTCATCTAAGTTATATAATTGGTATATGTCTCCATACATTTAATATATTTAAATAATATATTTCATTATTAATTTTTAAATTTTTACTATAAAAATAAGAATTTTAGGAGATTTTTATATTAGATATAATAATCCCAGTATGAATATTAAATTATCTTCCCCTCATCTCCAATATAACACCCCAAGCCAAAGTTGTGGAGATAAGACAATCAATTAAAATAAAAACTGCACAAGGCTATAATACATACTTATAAGAAGTAAAATTTATAGGCCTGTGTTGCCATCAGTTGATGAGAATAAAATAAAAGTAAACTTAGGAGTAACATGAATAAGAGAAAATATACACAGAGTCTTAAACATTTTTACCTTCTTCATGTATGATGTCATGCTATGGCCATTAAGCACATAAGAAGGTAAAGAAAGATCAAAGTAGATTCCAGAAGAGATTGAAACTTGTTCTTGTTTGTGGAGCAAATGAAAGAAATGATGAAGTAAGAGGACTAAGTAGGACTTTTCAAAGGGATGAATGAGACGAGAAAATATTACAATAATCTGTGTGTGGTAGATATTTAAGGATGGGTCAGTTTGAGGAATAGAGTGTAGGGATGAAGTCTAGCTTGTCAAGCAGATCATAATAAATGAGGCCTCCGTGTGGGCATGACCATTTTCATTTTTGGAGGCAAGAGACATTTCTCTTTCTCTGCTCACACCCTGGAAGACATAGCAGCTGACAAGATACCTGGACTCACCCCGATGCAGCCCTGGGTGCTGGAGAAGCCCTGCAGAGACACCTGTCAGAACTGGGATGTTTACAACTCCCCTGGATTCAAAGATTTTCTACCAAATGGCCTGTTATCTTCTACATTTTGTGTCATTGCATGTGTTTCATGAGTCTGAAGAGGAATTTCTAGATTGCATTTAGACATATAGGTTAATATTGGAGTTATAGACTTGATCTGAACTGGGTTGGAATGTTTTCTCAATGTTCAATTGCTCTTGTATATAAATCTCTTTCTTATACACATGTGTGTCCATGGATTTGTTTCTCTAGTATACTCAGACTAACAAATTCTGTAAATTTTTGAAATATGAAAGCCAAAAAGAAATGACAAGCTCTGTTTCAAGTTACAAAAGCTGGAAAACAATTAGAAATTAAATGTGTCAAATTTCAATGTTGAAATAAGCTATGGCCAAAATATCGGGCAATTCAGGAAGTGCCAAAAGATGTTGCAAAGAATGTTCAGTGTTGTTTGACCAAAAAGAACTATTTAACAACTATTCATTCCCAAAATAGAATACCATCAAGAAGCAATGACAATGAAGAAAGAAGGCCAAGTTTCACTGAATATAGTACCCTAAAACACTACAGGAATGAAGTCAATACCAACTGAAATACTTTATCAAATGGATGAAGCTCTGGAAGAGCTCATGCCTACATATCAAGACATTTGGAAACAGCTACCTGGTCACATGACTGGAAGAGATCCATGTGAATGCACATTTTAAAAGTTGACCTACAGGAAATTATCAAGCAACACAATTACTATCACTTGCAGGTAAAATTTTATTGAATATGGTTGCCTTGTCTACTAGAAACTGAATTAGATTCAGAACAGAATGAGGCATGAGGGGTATTATTGCTGATATCAGATGGATATTCAATAAAAGGATACTATTCAAAAATAAACTGAGGCCAGAGCACTTTAGTATGCTCTTTTGGAATGTGCACCTAGACTAAGAAGTCATTTTTTTTTTATTTTAACAGTTTTATTGACATATATTTCCAAAAATTTAAATATATTTTGAAGAGTTGTAGAATCACCACAATCAATTTTATAACACTTTCTACTTTTTTTTAATTAACTCATCTTAATGGGGGTTTGAACAACTCTTATCACAATCCACACACACACATTCATTGTGTCAAGCACCCCTGTACATTTGTTTCCCTCATAATTCTCAAAACACTTGCTTTTCACTTAGTCCCTAGTATCTGTTCCTCATTTTCCCCCTCCCTGCCCACTCTCCCCCTCCATCATGAACACTTGAGAATTCACAGATTATTATTATTTTGTCAAATTTTAAACTGTCTGATATCTTCATTCACTCTCTTGTCCACCCTTCAGGGAGGAAAGGATAATGGGTGGTAAGGGAGAAAGAATTTAAGAACTAGGGGAAAGATGTATGTTGCATTTTTGCTGCACTACATCGTGACTGACTCATCTCCTCCCTGAGACCTTTCTGTAAAGGGCTGTCCAGTGGACCTACAGAGGGACTTTAGCTTCCCACTCTGCACTTCCCTTCACTCACAATGATATGATGAGTTGTTCTTTGATGCTTGATGTCTGGTCCCTTTGAAACCTCATGATCACACAGACTGGTGTGCTTCTTCCATGTGGACTTGGTTGTTTCACAGCTAGATGGCCACTTGTTCATCTTTGAGCTTTTAAGACCCCAGAATCTTTACATTTTGACAGCCATGCACCATCATCTTTCTTCACCACTTTTGTTTATGTATATGTAAATATATCTATATACTATGAAGGGGAAATTGATCTGTGTACATATATTTATAGGGTTAGTATTATGGAAACAGATGGACAGTGGACCCTTATTCACCTACTCCTTCAATACAAGAACACTTTGTTCTAATAATTTGGCAATCTGAGATGCTCACCTTTCAGATATTATTGTTGAAGACGAAAAAAGAAAGAAAGAAAGAAGTACAGCCAGAAAGTTCCTTAGGAGGAAAGCAGAGAGGGGAGGAGGAGGAGAGAAAAAGGAGGAAGAAAATTTCAAGAAGAAATTGTTGTTAGGTGCTATTGGTTCGGTTCTAAAGCACAACAACCCTATGCTTGGTCCTGCTTCATCCTCACAATTGTTCCAATGTTGGGGTCACTACTGCAGGCACTAGGACAATCCACCTGATTGAGCCCCTTCCTCTTTTCAGATTCCCCTCTATTTACCAAGCATGATGTCAGGTCTCTCCTGTACATGTGGCTCAAATATGTAAGATGAAATCTCATCATGCTTGATTCCAAGAAATATTCTGGCTATACTTATTAGAAGACACATTAGTTTGTGCTCTTAGCTGTGCAGGAATGTTCAATGCTTTTCTTCAGTACCACACTTAAAATACATAGATTCTTCTGAAAATACATTGATTCTTCTGTTCTCTTCCTTATTCAATACTCAACTTTCACATGCGTATGAGAAAATTGAAAATTCTATGTTTCAGGTCAGGCACATCTTAGTCCACAAAATACTCTCCTTGCTTTTTCAATACTCTAAAGAGGTCATGTGTAGCAGATTTACTGAGTGAAACACATAATTTGATTTCTTTATTACTGCTTGAGTATGGACTATAGATATAAGGAAGACTTAACACTGACAACTTCAGTCTTTTTCCCATTTAGCATAATGTTACATATTGTAATAGTTGCAAGGATTTTAGCCTTCTTTACATTGACTTGTAATCCACACTAAAGGTTACAATCAAAGGCCTTCTTCAGCAAGGGCTCAAACTCTCTTCACTTGCATCAAGCAAGGTTGTATCACCTTTACATTGCAGGTTGTTACTAATGCATATGCCATACCTGGTGCTTCATTATTATTTATAAAAGCCAGTCTCTGATGATTTGTTCAAAGATGGAAAGAGAGAGAAAAAATGTACAAATATCCAGGAAGTTCCTCTAAAATGATCTTCATACCTTAACTTAAAAAAGAAGGGGTATTAATAAAAAAATGAAGTCAGTGGAGGTGATTTAAATTATCATTATGGTCAATAGGAAAGATTTTACTCAGAAATAATGCAAGAAAGTAATATTTTCAGAAACTGTTTTCTGTCTTTCATCAGGATGACAAATGTAAGGTACTTTAGAGGTTTAGTGGCTTCAGAACTTTAGAAATATCAAGAATGTCTGATGTAAAAGATATTTTAAAATCTAAAAATAGTACAGAAAGAAAATAAGAAAATTCAGAAGTGTGGACGTGCACACTGTACAGAAGAGTCGACAAAGGTCTGGCTTTAGCAGTTTTCATGCATAGAAGAAAACATAGGAGAAGGAAATATTTTCCAGTCAGGAAGAACCAGTAGCTACCAAGATGAGAAGATAAAAAAGAGCATAGCAGGCTGAGCCCCGGTGGCATAGTGGTTTTGCGCGGGACTGAGGCCCACTGGGACAGAAGTTCAATTCCAGCAGTGGAGCTGGGCCTCCTACTCCCACCACTGGAGAGCAGTGATGCCCAAAAAAAACAAACAAACAAACAAAAAGGGGGCATAGCATGTGTTGTTCGCTTAGTTTTCCTTTCCGTCTTGTGATTTAATAGACATTGGTCAAAAATATTATATTTTACAAGAATAGAGATTGATACAACTTCACCTAACGTATTTTATATCTATAGACACACTATCTAGTGTGTTTATAGTTGTGGGTGCGTGTAATTATGTCTATCACATCATTTATCTCATTTAATGACAAGGCATTTTATAACACAACTGTTAATAAATAACATCAATTTGGGTTTTCTGTTTGTTCGTCTTGGTGCACTTAAACATAGTGTAGACTGGTGGTGTGAAGAAGGTGCAGAACTGAACATTACATTTTCACTCAGTTATACATATGGTCTCCATGAGTCAGAGCTAACATGATGATACCTCAATTAATCATCTGTGTTAGTGAGGGTAGACTAGAGAACAAATTCATTGACACTCACATATGTATAAGATAGAGTTTTACATAAGTAATTGTACATTAAGAAAGCATTCCAACCTAGTCCCATACAATCCCTTACGTCCGATATTAGCCCATATTCTGATATCAATCTATAAAGCCCTCTTCAGACTCATAAAACATATGCTATGATGCCAAATGTAGTATGTCAACAGGCCAGTGGGTATGAAGTACAAGAACCCAACAGCGTTTTAAGTATCTCAGCGCTGGCAGGGATCACCACATGACTCCTCCAGTTCCCAGGCCATAGGGTCTATCAGTGCAGTGCCACATACCTGGTCAATAGAGCATCTTCTGGGGAGTGAGCAAAGAGAGATACTTATCTCCAGTCTCCAAAGAAGAAAATACAGCAGTTCCCAGAATTCTTAGCAAAAGGGTATACCAACCCATAGGTCCATTGACTGTCTCTGGATTGACAGGCTAGACTCCATCCTCTATACTTTTAATCCTGAAATCAACATTCAATTATGTAACGACTACATCACCACAAAAAACAACAGGAAAAAACAACAAAAATCTAATCAAATTATTAGGATTAGATTATAAGCCAAATGTAAAAATCAGTGCTGGGGTAGAGTCAGAAAAGAGCAGGGAACATGACTTTGGGAATACAGTTGCTTGAACGCTATTTTTCAATATTTACCAAGAGCCTTTGCTTCATAATCCTTTTATGCTCTTGAAATGTGCTGAATCTTATTAAAAATGCATGTATATTGATGTGTTTTATTTTCCACTGCCACTTATATGACCTCATTCATTGTAATTTATAAATTTCACAAAGGAATAATATGCCAAAATGCATAAAGTGAGCTAAATTGTATCTTTATATAAACTGCAATTTCTTTTACCAATTAAATAATTTTATTGGACAGAATACATGGAATAATTTATAAGCCAATAAAATTATAAGAATACAAAATGTGAGCAGCATAATTATATGCATTCTTTGGAATACAGTTTCTAATATTTTCTAATCCATGGAGAATTACTAGATTTTATTTTCAGTTATAAACATTAATGTTTTACATTTGCCACTATGTTATACCAATGCTATTTAATACTTGGCTAACCTAAAGGGCATCCCACCAATTTTTCTTTTCTCTCTCTTTTTCATTAAAGATTGTTAATTTAGACCTCCTAACTCCAGAGAAGCAAATGCTTCTGACATTGACCTAAAGGTACCTCTTCTTCAACAATCTTTTTCCCTATTAATTACAACACTTTCTGGAAAATGGATTTATCACTAATTGAAAGCAAAGAATTGTGTGTGTGTGAGAGAGAGAGAGAGTGTTTTACCCAATAACAGAAATACCAGAAAAAGCAGCCTTTCAACCTTCAAAGCATTAACTCTCCTTTGCTCAGTCTCACCTGGCAGATATTGCCTAAGCAACTGGATTGACCATGAGGTGGTTCCTGGGACAAAGGAATGAAAAAGGTAAGGAAGTGCACCAACTCAACCTCTGTCTGCCTCTGGTTCAGATACATTTTAATGTTAAGCTATGATAAATCCACTAGAGCCGAAGTAGTGAGCCCTAATGGCATAGTGAGTTAAGTTGGGCTGATAGCTGCAAGGTCAGCAGTTTAAAGCCAGCAGCTGCTCAGTGTGGGACTGGTGAGGCTTTTGATTCCAGAAAAGATTTACAATTTCAGAAACCCATGGGAGTACTTAAGTCTGTCCTAGGGAGTCTCTATGAGGTGTTGTTGTTAGTGGTGGTGCTGTTTGTTTTTTCAGAGAGTCTGAGTTTTTTTCTTTTGCAAAATTATAGCATTGAAGTAGATCTATGGATTCCAATTACTATGCTGTGGAATTCAAAATGTTAATTATAATTCTGATTGGAAACTGGAAAAGACTTTACCCTGATCCCAGCAGAAATTTTACTAATGTCCATCTGTCTTATAAATTGACCATGCTATATTTTTTGGTTTATTGAAAGATGATAGTTACCACTAAAAAATGCAATATTATTGGCAAAAATGTACTACAGTGGAGACGCCCTATGATGATATTATTAGGGCTTTAAAAGTTGAACCCCACTCAATCCGTCTGGATGGCCTATAATGTCCCAGGACATTTTTTTCACAGTGCTGACTTAGAGTGCTTTGATCTACTAATTATAACTACTCAACCTTCATTGTCATACACAACTTGTACTTGAATGAAGTGACAGTTACTAAAATAAAACAAGGGGGAACTTCATGGTTTAAGAATTGAAAGTAAATGTAGTAGAATTGTGTCATTTCAACTTACATATTCAATCCCTACATCTAGCAAGTAATACGACACACTGTAAACTATGAGGGAGGAGTTATAAGGATTGGAGAATGACTCATCGATAATCTAAGATATGCAGATGACTTGATGTCATAACATTCATTACTGAAAATGAGAATCAGTTAAAGCACTTCCTGTTGAACATAAAGTTCGATATTAGCCCACATGTTCAATACCAATCTATAAAGTCTCCTTCCAACTCACGAAGCATGTGAAATGACACCAGGACAGTCATAGTACATCCAGTGGTGCATCCAGTCTTGTGCATCCAGTGGTGGTAGAAGCATCTCAGCACTGGCAGGGCTCTCCCTGTGACTTCTTGTTTCTGGACTAAGGGTCCATCAGCAGTATCCATTGGCGGTAGAAGCATCTCAGTGCTGGCAGTGCTCTCTCCATGATTTCTCAAGGTCTGGTTCCATCAGGGTAGGCCCTTGAGACTTCTCCTCCAGCTCCTCTAGTTCCTAAGTCTCAGGGTCTATGCTGCCATCTTGCCTTGTACATTGCATCTCCCAGGAACTAAATCTGTAGTATATCACTTCCAATGGGAAAATCCCACAAGATTTCCCAGAATTCTCAGAGAAACCTATGTCCACACAGAGATCTCATTGGCTATCTCCAGATCGACAGGCCAGACTCCACCCCTACACTCTTAGTCAAACATTACTGCCACACTCTCTTTCATGGACACACTACCATGCCAAGTTTGATGTCCTTTTTCAGGGGCTGGTCTTTCCTGACCGCATATCCAAAGTATTTGAGAGGTACTCTTGCCAAGTTCACTTCAAGAGTGTCCTGATTATTTGTTTTCCTACAAACATTTCCTTATAATTTGGCAGTCCTAGTATTAAATATTCACCATAGTTGTCCTTGCTTGTCTTTGAAATACAGAGAATAGTTTCCAGTATCTCAGCAAAAAGGAAGTCACCACTGTAAGACAAACTGACTGATCAGTGTTTAATCATATATAAATAAAAGCAATGCAATTGTTTACAATTGTACCAATCAAAAACAGCTTGAAAATTGTGAGGAAAGATGCCAAGAATATTACTTTTCTTGGATGGATATCAATATGTAATGTCTATGGAAACAGCAGTCATGAAAATAACTGACATAATGTATTGGCAAATCTGGTATAAAACACCTCTTTGGAGTGTTAAAAAAGAAAAACATGATGTTGAAGACATTCACTTGACACAAGGCATTGCCTTTTCAGTTGCCTCATATTCAGGAGAAAGCTAAACAATAATGCATGGAACCAGAGAATTTAAGGTTTCCAGACTGTGGTTTTGGTAAAGGATGTTGAATAAAACATGAACTACCAAGAAAAGATATCTGTTTTCACAGGAAGTGCCCCAACATGCTCCTCAAAAAGTGATGATGCCACAAAAATTTCATCTACATACTTAGATAGACCATCAGAATGGATCAATCACTGGAAGAAGATATAGTTATGGTTATGAGTTGGTTAAAAAAGACAACCCAGGATATCCTCTGGAACTATTGACATAGTTCCAGAAAGAAGGGGCTCAAACTCGCAGACTATAGTGAAGATGTCACAGGACCAGCCAACCCTTCACTGTTTTCATCTACGGTGCCATTGCAAGTCAAAAGTGACTGGAAGAAACCTAAGACCAACAGCAAACCACTTATTATTAGAATCACTTATTCTGTCAGTGATAAAGGAGATGCTAATTACTATAGGTTAGTCAATAACAGTATCAAAAGCTTCCCTAAATAATTTTTAGGTTCTATGGTATTTAGATGACTTTATACCAACTTGAAAATGTGTGGAAAGGGAAGGCTAGACTCCAACTATTAATCAAGTCAAAGCCTACTTGGGGGAGGGAACCAGGGAACCTCCCACTCTCTCTGCCTCTTTGCCTTCCTGCTTGCTAGGATTCTTGTGGCCTACCCTGAGAGCTGCTGGAGCCTGGCCATGCTTTTCCTAGCTATAGATCCATGCAACTTTACCCCCCCCGCCTGTGATCTTCCTGCCACTGGACGATCATTCTGCATCACTGGTTTGTAGCCACATGAATCTGAAGAGGGATTTATGGACCAGCAAGGACTTATGAAATTGCGCTGGACTGAGATGCCTTCTGGATATTTAATTACTTCTTTAAATAAAGACTTTTCTTGTATGTAGATGAATGTCCCTGGATTTCTTTCTTTAAACCCCCTGATTTATCACCATTCCTTATATATTTTCCACCAATAATTAATGAATTAAGGATCCACTAAGTTCATAAAACCACAACCTACATTAGAGTTTCTATACAAGCCTGCTTCTGTCTCAATCTGCAATTCAAATCTTGAGAGTGACTCTGTGAATGAAAGAGCACGTGTTGCCACACCCATAATTACAACTTATGAGCATTTCTCTGTAATTATCTTTCCTCCAAATGCTGTTGCTTACAATTAATTGCCAAAGCACGATGACTTCCAAATCAACATATTAAAAATATATGCACAAATAATGATTTCATGTAAATGTTCTTAATAAGTAATATTAGATTGGGGTATGGGAAGCAAAGTGACTGCCATTAAATACCAGGTAAAGAGAGAGCTAAAAATAATGGTAGTAAGAAATAACAAAATTAGCAGTATATACTGAAATCACTCAGAAGGGATATACTTGGTGGAATATCTCATTAAGAATGTAGTAATACAAAATTAAAAACAGAACAACAACAACAAAATCACTTCCATTGAGTTTATGCTGATTCAGCAAATCTACACACTGGAACCCTAGACCTCGACACTAATCTGTTCTAGAAGGAGCCTAGAGATGCGATGCAGTTAAGTTTGAATAACTTTTTCCCATAATAAATAACTGAAATGGATGAATCATTCTAGATCACTACGTTTTTACCCAAACCTTGCCTTTTTATACCAAACATTACACAGAAATTTCAAAGTAAATAAGTTAATAGTTAAATATCATAATTTAAATAAACACCACATTAAAAAAGGTTTTAACAGCTACAGAATAGTCCATACCTTGAAATTGATGAGGATGTGGATCTGTGGGCACAGATTTGGAGCTGTGGTATAGAGTCACTGTTGGAAGGGGAATTTCCTTCTATAAAATCAAATGGTAGCTGCTTTTCAGGAGTCTTTTCCTTTCTTTGCATTTTTTTCACTAGGACCTGGCTAGCTTTCTCTTAAAAACAACAACAACAACAACCCCAAATCTGTCTAATGAGGTCTGCTGTTGGCATTTCCTTAACTGTTTTCTAAAAAGGTTTACTAAATTTCCATCAACAATATTGATGACACTGCTAACTAGTTCATTATCAAGATTTTTTTTTCAAAGAACTCTATTTTAAGACCCATGATTTTATGTGAAAACAGTAAGAAAATACAAAAAGCATGAAAATTATAGCAAAACGCTTGAAACACAGCCACAGAAGGTTTAAACAATGCGTACAAACAAGGCTAACTAACGCCAAATCATTGAAACATGAACTGCTTTTGTTTACAAAAATCACGTGTGTCAGGTCAGAATCTGATGTTTTATTCAGGCTCTCATGCAAAATTTTCTTGACATTTCATGTTAAAATCTGATTATGTCAAGTACTGATGTGGCCCAGTACTGGGATTCTACTTGTATAGGATTTATGAAATTGCAAATCTTTATGGGGACACACAGCCTTATTTATTTTTAATAGAACATCTGATGAGTTTGATTTGCCTGCCTTGTGGTTAATACCTCCACAGTGCCACCGCGAGAAAACTGAACTTCTAGTCTTTCCAATTTTACATTATAAACTGGGCATCTAACACACACACACACACGCACGCACCGCCAACACCACCACCACCCCCTCTTTATTTTTTTAGCCACCTCTTGATGGTTAAAAAAAGGAACAATTCCAAAAAAGGGCCAGGAAGGGTATATACACAAACTACCTGTGTCAGGCAGGGTTCTCTTAGAGAAATAAAATCAGGACTCTAGTAATTCTTTTTATATATTTATATAGAGAGAAAGGTATATAAGATAAGAAAGAAAGTTAACTATAAAGCAGTACAGCTTTCTCAGTGTAACTCACTTGCCGGAGACAGCTGGAAGACTGGCAGTCGTTCAGGTCTTGAGGGCCGCTGAATAGTCCTCTGTAGAGCAATCCAGGCTATCTGGTCACAGGCAGCAAACAGCAGAGCAGGTCGCCAACAGTCAGCCAGATAACAGAGTCCAACAATCCCCAGCTCAAGAGAGGTATATCCCAGGAGTGTGGCGAAGTAGGGAACCTCAACTCACAGCTCCACAGTCTACAATTAGGTGTCCCACAGGTAGTGTTGCTTGGAGGTCAAGGCACAGGATAAACAAAACAGCTCTCTGGTCCGAAGATACGGAAGCAAGAGAGAGGGCGGAACTTCCTGAGCCCTTCCTATCTCTGCCCTTCAATTCATGTGGTGTGTTCATTGGCCGTGCCGTCACAAGAGACCCACCAATCTTCTGTGGCAATGTTGGGATAACAAACCTACCCATCACACTACCCATGGCAACTCACTAAAGGCAAACATTCCTCAGACATACAGGTGTGCAGAGTCAAAGACTTCACTCCAATGAGTTCCCTCTTTGTGCTTAAGTGAATCACAGGTTTTTGTTATATATCTCTTTTGAAATGGCCTTCTCTAAGACTTGATTTACTGCAGACTCTATTTTATCTGACTTTGAGTTATAGTAGCTGTCAATTAAAACTGAATATTTATACATAATATAGCAACATTATTGGTAAAATTATAAGTGTAAAGTCAAACAGAAGCTTTGTTTATTTTTGTAGGGTGTTTCTTTTAGAAAAATTAAATTGTACAATATGCATTGTCAACTAATTGTTGTCCTTGTTACCTATGTTCCCTGAGATCATAATCATCACATTATCATTGCTTTGAACAAAAAACGTTTTCCCTCTGACAGAATTAGACTACTTGAAATCATAACTGGGTCTTTGTTGATCATAATTGTAGCTATAGTCTCCATTATATTGCCATAGTGCAAACACAAAAGGATTGTCATTACAAAGGTATGGGACATAAGAAATCTACATGACAAAGAAAAGTACAACACAAAGTTTGTATTTCTCCATGTAGGGTCTGGCAACTAGATTTCTGGGTATTAGTAAAGTTTCTACCCACTGGTTATAAAATGAAAGCATGAAAGCGAGAGAGATAGAGAGAGAGAGAGAGAGAGAGAGAGAGAAGCATGTGCATTGTTTGCCTCCATGAGGCAAAATAATCTAAATATATATGTATATATGTGTGTATGTATGTATGTATGTATATATATATGACCCTGTTGTCAGGGTAGCCTTGTTTAAATTGCAGGAGGGGATTAAATACCCATTTGAATGTCTTCCCATAACAAAGATCTAATGCTCTTTCACAATATAATTTTCCACAAGACAGAGTCAAGAAAAGTTGGTATGAATAGTGTCTATCATATATATTATATTCTTGGTACAATTATAATAGAAATGTCACACATCGAAGGCTTTCACAAACAGAACATATTTTCTCCCCTTCTAGCGCTCTAAGATCTGAAGTCAGGGTGTGTTTTGGATGGGAGATGCTCTCTGTCTGCTCTGGAGGGAAGTCCTCAACTGCTCCAATAATCTTGACTTCGATCTTTACGGGGTACCTATCTTTAGCTCACTTGCGCTATTTGCTTATGTGAGGAATCTGCTCCTTTTATATTACAAATGTGCATCAGTTAGGAAAGACTACAACAAGTATTGTTCACTCACATGAAAGAGTAGACCTCCACCAGAATAAAATTTTATTCCTAGGTTTAGGGATGAGAATTTACAACACCTATTTTTTGAAGAAATAATTCCATAAATAGCAAGCTGCTCAGGTTCCATGTTGAAACTCTGACTTCCTTTAATGACGCAATGGGAAAAAGAGACCACAGAGAACTAGCTTTGTACTCTTTACTTCATTCCCAGAGTAATTAATACATGCCACTTGACACACCTCACAGGTGAGGACTAATTATAAAGCCTTGCTTAACTCCAATTGGACATCAACTAAGGAAGACCTAGGAAGAATGGAAGCATTGGAATTAAGGTGCTGGGGAAGAGGAATGAACATACCACAGATTGCCAAGGGAACAAACTCATACCAGACAGAATGCTTCTTAGAATCCTTGATGGCAAGGCATGTTGTCAGGAAAGACTGGTCTGTGGAGAATGATTCTGGATAGAGCGACACTGAGAAACAAGGGGGCCATGGAGCAGATGAATTGACTCAGTGGCTAAAGCATTAAAAACCAAAAAGCAATTGTGAATGCACCACAGAATCTTTTGTTTGCTCCACAATAAGAACATAGGGTGGTTGTGAATCAGACGGACTCCATGTCTCCTAACAACAGGTTATCGATGATATAGATCCTCTAATACAATACATAATTCCTCCTGTCATTCAAAACCTACTGGGTATGCTCAGAAATTAGAACACACCATTTCTATAAGGTTCTGTATGCATAGCAGGAGTAGTTTTAGGGATTCCATCACAGTATAAAGCAAGCCCTGTCATGAATGGCAAGGACTATACCTCCTAAGAGACACCCTCATGTCACCAGCATATTCAAAACCCAATTTCACTTGAATATAAAACATTTATTTTCTACTCACACACAATAGGTCCATACTCTGTCACCTACATTGCCTATCACTGGATTGTATGTTTCTGAAGTTTCAAAAAACAACTTGAGTTTTCCTAACCACATCTCAATTTTCTGTCTTTCTCAACTGGCCTCTGTGCCCACTTCCATTTTCTGGAATCATCACTGTCTCCCCTCTCCTCTCTTCAGAGGTTTACCACCCAATTCTCACAGCTCCTTACCTGTGATACTCGTTTCATGAGCAAAAGCGTTTCACATGAATGTCAAGTGATAGCAGTTTCTGAGTTAAAAGAGGGAAACACATCACAAGGCAGAGTAAGGAACAATTCCAAATGAACATTTGTCTTCTTTTAAAATTTCTTTGGCTAGCCCATTGTGACAATTTTTTTCATTGGACTCTATAATCCCATTCACATACCATTCTGTTAAAACTATCCTCACCTACCCTATGCCCAGAACATTTCATCATCTATTCTCTCTTCTCTTAGGTCCTTGGACTACTCCCAAATTATTTTCCAGGAGCTTCTAGCAGAAAACAATGCAGGTAGGACTGTTTTCTCTAATGCAACAGAGAGCAAGCTTCCTCAAATACCAGCGCTCTTACTAAGCTACAATCTATTATACCACATGACATAATAGACTTGTGTTTTTATATAACAAACTATAAAATCCCATTCCGTATCTTTCACTGACTTGAGCTTCATATTAAGAATAAATATGATTTTCAAATCTCTTCTACATAATACATGTGATTATTTGATAAAAATATCTGTTCCATATCTAATACTTAGTTTTCTATCCTCCAGACTGAATGTTAAAGAGCTTCCTATATGTTTCTCTATTCTGTTCATATTTTCCCAAATACTTCACAGCTGTGAATTCTTGAAGAAAATGCCATAAATTTAAAGAAAATAAATCATCTGATAAAGCCTTGTTCTCATGGCTGATAATAAAATTGAATCAGTAATTAAGATCAGTTTAAGATTTAACCAAATGAACTCAGACTAAGAGGAATCCCTTTTATGTGGTTTTTTGAATACACAAAAGTATGGAGACAGAGGGCTGAGCCCTGGTGGCGTAGTGGTTGTGCGCGGAACTGCGGCCCACTGTGTTGGAGGTTCAAATCCAGCAGCAAGGCTGGGCCTCCTACTCCCACCACCAGAGGTCAGTGATGCCCCCCACCAAAAAAAAAAAGTATGGAGACAGAACAGTTAAAATTTTGTCAGTTGATACCTCCATAGACATTAGGACTTGCCTGGTTTTCAACATTTTCTGTGTTTTTGTGTATGTTTTCTTTTAAGATTGGAACTTAGCTCTGAAGCATTTTGTCTTGGGTTAGTTCTCTTGGATTTTTGTTACATGTATTTTTTGTACATGAAACCCAGAATGTATGAACCTATAGAGAAAACAAGAGGAATAAGGTTTCCTGGTGGGTACAGTAGGGGAAGGAGGGGTGGGTATAAAGGGGGATGATATTAAAAGAGTTCAAGAAGAAAGATGATGTTTTGGTAGCAAATGTACAACACTTCTTGATGTGATTAAACTATAGAATGATAGGCTATTTGTATCAGCACCCAATAAAATAGTTTTTTGTTTTGTTTGTTTGTTTTTGTTTTTTTTTTGGGGGGGGGCATCACTTCCCTCAGGTGGTGGGAGTAGGAGGCCCAGCCTTTGCTCCGTGGAGCTGGAATCGAACCTCCATCCCAGTGGGCCGCAGTTCCGCGCACAACCACTACGCCACCGGGGCTCAGCCAATAAAATAGTTTTAAGGGGAAAATTTACAGGATGACTACTTAATTTGAATTCCAGTTAAATAATGAGTGATCTTTCCCATCAGCATGTCCCATGACTATGTTTAATTTGACAACCCAATACCTGCTTCAACCCCAGTCTTTTCATTGAAATGATTAGGCATACAATGATCAGGAAGTAGCTATAAGCAGAAGACATTAGAGTTGTGTGTGATAGAGAGAAGTGGACCTAGCCATCCCTCAAAAAGTAGAAAGCCATGTGTCATGGGATTTGGGAAGGTAATGAAAGCTCAATTAATTGCTGCTACTTAATTTGAAGACAATCAAGAATTAAATCAGGATCAAAACAGGAGTTTGATGACTGCAAAGATTCAATTGGAGAATGTATTTCATACTACTGTCAAAACCTGAAGCTTTCTGGGTTTTTATAATGAAATTATACTAGTCAGAATATTCTGATTTTATAATACTAAAATAAAACTAAAGTTAAATCTATGAGTCAAAATGGTCTAAACAGAAAGGATATTCATATGGTTTATTCTATTTAAAACTGTAATAATAGGCTTTATCAGAGTCTATGTATGTACTTGCGTAGAGTTACAATCTGGCAAAAACCACAGGGGCAATTCTTCCCTGTGGGTTGAAATAGACACCACAGCAGTGAGTGGAGGAGAGAAACTGGGTCCTCTTTCTTATGACCATAGAAAACAAAACCAAAATAAAAACTCAACCAAAAATACAGCAAAAAACAAGCAGAGTGTGCTCAAGTTGATTCCAACTCATTGTCACCTTTTATAGGATATTCTAATCTGTGAATCTTTATGGGAATAGACAGCTTCATCTTTCTCCCACACAGCACCTGGTGGAATTGAACCAATAACCTTGCAGTTAGTAAGTAAACCCGAGAAGTACCTAGCAAAGAGCTCCCACATGTATCTCTTGCACAAAATGCAAGAGAGAAAACACTTCATTAAGTGTTTTTCAGTTTTCAGCTACACCCTTCAGAGACTTCTGGACAGTGCATTGATTACAATGATCACTTGTGAACCCAAAGTTAGCATATTCAGTCTACTCAGAGACCACTAGGAGACTTGGTAATAAAGTTAATAAATCAGTCACCCCAAACCCTACAGAACACACAAGGAGTTTTCATAAGTTGGGGGTCACCACAAGTGCCAGGCTATTCAATAGCGACCGGGTTTTTGTTGGCTTGTTTTTTGGTTTTGTTTTCTAAGTAGGAGTAACCAGCAATATCTTTTCTTTTAAATGTCTTTAAGGAAAGAATAAGCAAGAAGCTTGATTAAACCATCTGGCAAATCAAATAAGACTGCTTTCTTCCCAGGAACAGTCCTGGTCTGGAAGGAAGGTTTAGCTCACATACAATGGAATTATAAGGAATTAGACACCTCTCAGGATTGTTGTTTTAAACAGTGCTCTTTTGAAAGAGGGAGAGAGTGAGAAATTTGATTCCTAATCTAACCCAGAGTAACAGACCCAGCAAACCTGGAAGATGATGTGGGGGCAAAGACTGTCCGTGGGCTACAAGGTGGGCAGGGGAGTTAAGACTAGCTTGACTGAGATTAAACATAGCCAAAGACAGCTTTCAGTCTGCCAGTCCTGGGAGGGATCATTTGATGGAGACCACAGGCATGAAGTGATTTGCTTTATATGGTACAAACCAGATGTTTAATTGCTTGATAATTCCAGCCATTTACTTAATTTAACTTTCTCATATATCTCTTAAGGTGAATGATAGAGGTGAAAGCTCAGTCCCATTAAACTGAAGGAGAGAAACTTTCACATAAGGTCTGAATGATCACTGGTATCAATGGGTTTAAGTAACTGACTTCATATTCTAGATTTGAAAGGTATATCTAACAACAAAATTTGACCATTATTCAAAATTTAAACCAGTGATTCTCAGCCTTCCTAATGCTGCAACCCTTTCATACAATTCCTCATGTTGTGGTGATGCCCAACCATAAAATTATTTTCATTGCTACTTCATAACTGTCGTTTTGCTACTGTTATGAATTGGGCACCCCCTATGAAATGGTCATTTGACCTCCAAAGGGGTTGCTTGCCACAGGTTGGGAACCAATGACTTAAAAAATGAGGCCCATTGAATTATGAGTCTTAATAAAAAATAAATTACCATTTTTCTAGTAGGTAGGTCTGTTTCATAATAGTTGTGATGTTTTCAATAAATATAAAAACAATGAGGTGGTGAAAGTTGTAAACAAGAGAGGGAAAAAATCTGTACTAAATACCATAACCCAAAATTACAAGAAGTAAGGGATTGTCAGAATGTTGCTCCTTAGAGTAAACGTGAAATAAAAAGAAAACAGAACCTCATTCCTAGGTTTCCAATTACTACCCAGCAATCCTGGGCAAGTGCAATTTCACTGAGCCCCTAGGTCCTCATCTGCATAGTAAGGATAGTGGTAACACCTCACTGATCATGTTGTTATGAGGAAGAAGTCAATGCATGCACAATCTAATTATAAACTGTAATGCACTGATGATCCTTAGAAATCAGCGGAATTTGAATCTTCAGACTATTTGCACTTGAAAATTCAACTTATTTTTTTTTACGTACTGCACTATAAGCATTTATTTAAAAGATCAGGGAGTAGAGCCAACTGGGGTATGTTGAAAAAAGAAGCAAAAACCTTTCTTCACCTTCAGTAACAGACACCATGGGGTCATGTTCTTTTATTGAATCTTCTCTGAATTTAGGAAAAGAAGGGCAGCTTTGTTCATAATTCACAGTTCACATGTAAATGATAGTTTCAGGTATGCAGGAGAAGAAAGTCCAATATACAAGGAAAATCAAGCTTTCCTTTCTTGAATAATACTCGGTGGTGAATGATAGCACATTGTCACTGCATCAAACATTCTACTTCTGCTGAACCTCGGTTGTTTGGTGGGTGAGTGCGGGACTGCGGACCACGGGCTTGGCGGTTCAAATCCAGCAGCTACTCTCCAAGAGCAACGCTGGGTAGCTCCCAAGACCACCAGAGGACAGTGATGTCCACCCCCCAAAAAACAAAAACAAAAAAACCCCCAACAGATTCTACTTCTAGAATGGCTGGCAGTGGTTTCTCGCAGCCCCATAGCACCTTCAGAGAGAATCCAAGCTTCTTTTTCTGTTTCTGCTCCCTAACATGAATGTCGCCACTAATAAGTAGGTGGACAATAGGCCTAATCATGCCTCCTTATTAGAAACTTATTAGTCAGAAACACAAGGAAATGTATGCCTGCCTTGTTTATTAGGGTATTTGCTTCTGTTCTTATGGAGCAGCCAAGAGGGCCTTCTATTAAGAATAATGCAGAATGTAGAATAGACATTTTGGTGCACAAAGATAAGTTAGTGTGTTTTAAACTTGGAAAGAAATAAGAATGGACGGAATGGCTGCAGGAAGGGAATAAAAGGAATTGAAGGGGCTGATCCCGGCAGCATAAGTGGTTGTGTGTGGGACTGCAGCCCTCGGACTTGGTGGTTCAAACCCAGCAGCGGCTCAGGAGCGGCACTGGGTAGCGCACATGACCACCAGAGGTAGTGATGTTCACACACACACACACACACACACACACGAATTGAATGACGACAACAATGGAACTTCAACCAGAGGAGAGTTTTGAGACTACTACAGCTGTCTAGGAGGTACCAGGAAAATCGGTCAAGAGAAAATCTATAGCAAGGGTCACTGGTTCCATTCCCAGAAGTTCTCCGCCTTGGAGCCTCAGCAGTTGGCACTACTGTTTGCACAAAAATGGAACATTCGCACCATACGGCTCCAGAAACCAGGCCTGTCAACCATTGACTCCTTCTGTGGGCAGGCATGTCCAATCACTTGTCCCCAACCTTTTTGCTCTCTAGCTGCCTAGAAGCGACCATGGAACAAGCTATGCCCTGTCCCACTTTGAGAATTTCCAGCAACCTCCAGAACATGCTACTCTATCCTGCCTTAGAAAGACTTTAAGATGCCTCACTCCTTTCTCAGGGGGGTAGATAAATCTGCTGAAGGAAGTAAAACCCTTTATTACAATAATAATTATTACCATTCATTATTAAAGCTCTGGTGGGAATTGTTCTACCTGGAAGCCTGTGCCAAAGATAGTAAGTGCAGGCAAGTCTAAAATATCACTTACAACCTGTTTGCTGGCAAGATGGGAATTGTGTTCTCCTCTTTCTTTCTGCACAAAGAAAGGCACTTCTTCCTCGTGGAGGTATTGTCGGGATCTCCTCATGGCAGGACTTAGATGGCTTCTTAAAGGACGATTGCTTCACAAAACGTGTCCCGTGTGATATGGTATGTAAATCTCCATTCTTGATAAAAGGCTAAGAGCATAATAAGAAAATTGTATGTCTGGGAAAGTATTGCTAGTGCTAGGTGAAAAATAAAATATGGCATCAAGATACTGAAATACCTGATACTTCAGGAAACTCTGAAGTAAAAATTCATATCTTCATCTTCTTAGGTAACGTCTGCGCGTGTGTGTATGCATACATACATGTATATACACACAAGCAAACATACACACATGCACACACATAGGATCTGCGTAAATGAAGACAGCCTTTGTGCTTTCCTCTGGATGGTCGGTAAGCAGCTTTCCAGTAAACTAGGAGTCCTTCCAGGCCTCCGTACATCGAGGGCCAACAAAAATGAAACCACCTTTTAACAATTGAGCCTTTAAGTAGCAACTACGGTTATGGGCACTTTGGGGACTTTCTGGGGTGACTATTTTCCCCCACTGGACAATGATATTTGCAGTAATGTGACATGTCTTCATAGCTGTGGCATCAAATATGCGAGCTTTGTTTGAGGGGCGTGTGGATTCCCACTGCTCTCATCAATGTTCATGCGCCTGAGAACCACGACAGAAAACGCTCTCCAGGAAGAAAGCAGCCAAAGAGGGGATACGCGGATACCTAGGAGACGTTCCCTTTTCTCTCTCCCCCTCTCCACCAGAGTCGAATCCCAACAGCCATGACAGACAGAAAAGCAGCCTCTGAGGAAACGGGGTTCAAAAACCTAAAAGAATGAAAGACAAAGAAAGAGGCGCAGGCTCACTAGCGCCCACCCTTTCTCCACTTGCAGGAAATTGATAATGATTTCATGCATCTGATCCTAATGGAGAGTCCCTGCTCTGGGCTGCAGAGAGCAAAGCCAGGCGAGGGAAGGGAAATCAACTCCACATCCTTGCCAAATGCCAAAATGCCCCGAGGAAGAAATTGCTTCCTTAAGTTCAATCTGCAGATGATTTTAGTCCTGTATGTATGTGTGCAATGTAAGTCAGTGGGGCTCATACCCAATTCTGCATATACCCCCAGATCCTGCTGCGGCGCCTACTAAAATAAGTGGCCACATTTTCGTTCTGTTAAGGATATAACTGGGGTTCTGCGAACTCCATTGGGATGATCGTTGAAAGGAGAGAAAAAACCCAAAAGTAAAAAATGAAAAAGTGGAATATAATATAATATGCTTTATGAAGTCAGGTTAAGTAAGCACTTGAGCTAGTCCAAGAAATGTTGATCACCGTTAAAAGTAATATGAGAGAACTTCAAAGAGTTCAGGGCATTTTTAAATTAAAAGATAAGGGCATATGCCCCTCACATTTATCTCCGCGCTTATAGTTCTATTCAGGCCAGGGACATATTTATCAAATGAGAGAATTTATTATCATTTTATAAAAGAGATTTCAAAATGAGGAACTAGTATGCATCTGTTTTCTTTCATCATGTCTTTCGCATTTCCATGATGACCACCTATGGTGGTCTGTGGCCACCTTGTCAGGTTAAGTAAGAATCTTCTGGTTTGTATGGCTTATATTACTTTCACACTAATATAATAATGATCATTGAAAGGAGAGTTAAACTTTTATCTAGAGTCCCTGTATTCCAGAGACAATCAACTACTAACCAAAATATGAGTTCAAAGTTCAACAGGAATACCACAAATTAAAAGTTTCAAGTTCATTAAGAGTGTCTTGATGATCTATTTCCAAGAAAATTAGACTATTAAAAAATCTCACAGGACACAGCTTCCTCTCACATGCACTATATCCACGTGAGTCCGAATCGACTCCATCGCAGCTTGTGCTGGTAAGACTGGAATCTTCATCCATAGAAGCAGTACAGAAAGATGACTTCTTCTAAAGAGAATCACGCTCTTCGATGGAAAACACGTGGAACTAATGACTCTACTCTTTATAGCTTAGATGAAAATCTAAGGAACAATACTTTTTTCTTTTCTGCATAGTCAGCAATGTATCTTAAAAAAGGCATATTGTGAACCTGAAGGAAAAAGACTCTTCGATTTTTAAAAATCATCAAGCACATGGTTATGACTGTTGCAGATGGGGTAAGTGGAACTTTATGGTGAGAGAAAGCTTTCCTGCAGTTGGAAATGTATATAAGTTCCTATGACAACAAGCATAAGAGGGGTCTTCAAAAAGTTCCTGGGAAAATGTCATGTTCTTTTAATTTTTTATGTATCTTCCTGAACATTTTGAAGACCCTTCATATTTGGCACACTACTTAAAGTGACATTCTAGTCAGGCTGTGCAATTAATTTTTCCCTAACATTCACTAAATGTTTACTTTAATCTTGAAATGTGTATGACTGGAATCTTGTGGGATATGGGAAAAGGACAATAATTTTTGTTTGGCTTTGGAGGTGTCCATCAGCAAAAATTAGGTATGCTGTGTATACATTGTGTTTTCTATGAACAATGGATTTATAGCATGTATTGGTCTTAAAAATGGAAACAGCATAGATTCATAATAGACAAGGTCAAACAAGAGGGCAAATATGCAGGCACTTATGAGGGTGATAATCCCCAGCTGGACATTCTACTCTAAATCATTGACAGTCCTTTAGATAATTTTCTCTGGGAAAATATGACCCCTTTTCATATACTATCTTAAACTTAAAGAATAAAGAGTTGTATCTCTTGATCACTAGTTCAAATTTAGGCCAAGCTACTAAAAGTGTGTGTTGAAGTAGATCTTGCTTTCTGATTAGATCATAGTGGAATGTACATATCACATCTCTGATTCATAGTGTATCTCATGTGTTGGATTTTACCAGCAGTTAATGATATAGTCGGTTAACAGCACAATAAATATAGAATTTTCAACTAGAAAAGAAATTGTCTTTAGGTGTGATTTAAGGTAAGTTTTATAGGAGAAATGTATGATGAAAGGATGATAGATATTTTATAGATATATAATTTTCTAGTGTCACATCCCTCTTTACTAGAATTAAATTTGACAATATTATTACTTGTGTTATTTTCCTATAATTATCTGATATCTTTAGCAAATAATATGAAGTTTTTTAGTCAATATTGATAGAAATTACTTCTTTTCAGCAGGCCAAAACTTTCAATTAGTATTTCAACAATTTTCAGAAGAAATACCAATGGAAATAGAAGACTACATTGCAAGTAGAACTCTATGTTGTCTGGGACATATAGCTTGGTATAATAATATAGCTCCATAGATAATTCTTAGAATTTTGCCTTTAGAAATAAGTTCTAATATTAAAGCCAACAACATGCCAATGCTCTTTTGATTCAGCTCATGTATATCAATTGCATAAAATGGTTTCCTGAAAAATAAGGATTGATTGATATATGTCTATGGTAATAAAATAATCCTGTCAAATTATATGATAAGCTTTCTTGAAAATTTAGCATTTCTAAATGTAATACCAGGACTGAGCCCCGGTGGCGTAGTGGTTGTGCACGGGACTGCGGCCCACTGGGACAGAGGTTCAATTCCAGCAATGGGGTTGGGCCTCCTACTCCCACCACCGGAGAGCAGTGATGCACCCCCCCAAAAAAACAACAAAAACAAACAAACAAACAAACAAATAAATGTAATACCATATAATGCAATACCAGTATTGCATTATATATTATATATGTATCATATGTATAAAATTAGCCCACTGTAATATCATTATCTGCCCCATATGGTAAGGACAAGCAGTGTAATTTTTCTCTGTGGACTTGTTGTTCCCCTGCTGAATGGTGACTTATGGTGTAACTTTGAGCTTTGAAGATTCCAGATGCTGTATCTCTTAATAGCCAGACACCATATGCCTTCTTCACCACATTTGCTTATGCACCTGTTTAGTCTTCAGTGATGATGTCAGGAGGGTGAACATGTCAGAGTTGATTGGTTAAAACAAAGTCTCTTGTATTGAGGGTGCATGTGAGCAGAGGTCCAACGTCCATCCCGTACCTCAGTGTATTGCCATATAAATAATGTACATGGGCCAATATCTCTATTGTTATGAGTTCATGTGTTTACATGTGTACATGCTATGTTTCTACTTCTATCCATTGCTTTGTTTACTTTGTCCTTCCTTTTTCCCTTTACCTCCCTCATGCCCCACTTTCACTTTCCCCTTATTTCTTCCAATTGGTACCTCCTCTTAACTAGTTTGCTGTTACTTCAACAGCCCAACCCCCTGCCTTGGATCCCTATCTCCTCCTTATTGTTGACACCAACAACCCAGTTCTTCCCCTGTCCATGGCATAACCTGTTCCCCACCCCCTTCCCTCACTACCCTCACCTGCTAGGTCTGTCTGGGACCCTTGGTCACACAGGTCTCTCCTCAGACATGACTATCCTTCCTATCCTATATAGGAGCATATGCTGACCATTACATAGCCAAAACTGATTTTTTAAATGAAAATAGTAAATAAATAGGAAAAATCAAAATCAAAAGAGAGAGAGAGAAAGAGAGAGAGAGAGAGATACAAAAACCCTGGGGGTGTTTACTGACCTTACCTTCAAGACTGTCCAGGAGCTGTGCATCCCAGCCTGAAGCAATACCTTGGAGACTCCTCAGGGGTTTCTTAGCTCAGGTTTGCTCCATCTGTTGATCTGGTGTACTCCCTTCTTGGTTCAATCCGTTTTAGGGGGTTCTGACTGCACTGCCTCCTCACCACGTGACCCTACACATATCCTCTGTTGCAGTCTGTCCCAGTGCTATTCGTAGTTGGTTGCCCAGTCCCCTCTGTGCCCCGTTAGCTCCCCACCAGGACACCTTTCTCTAAGCCTAGTGTACTAGCATGGGGCTCAGATCAACTCTCTCTTTCTCTTCCTCCTGGCCTACTTTTGTGTGGGTGTGGCATGCTGACCCCTCTTCCCAACCTGTAGATTCAGTTCAGTTCTCTGGCACATCTACTTCTAGGGAGGGTGTCAGTCTGGGTCTGGTTGTGGCCAGGCCTGTAGCTCTCTCTTCTTATGCAGTCTTCCATGTGGCACTTCTGTCCTCATGGTTTGGTGCATCGTGGTAGGGTCTGCATGACTCCTCCCGATTCTGTGGAAACAAGACCAGTACTCTCTCCCTGGGTGGATTAGTGCCCTTTGCCCTCCTTCATCATTTCACTTACACACCCCTTTTTCTCCTTCTTCCCTCCCTCTTTTTCCCATTAATGCACCAACATGTACCTCCTTGGGTTTGGTCCAACCTCCACCTGATTCCATGTAACTCAACCCAAATGCTATGATATAGGTGGCTTCTCTTTTATACCTACCATGCTGATTACTCAGGGGACTCATACTGTACTTCTGCTTTTGTTACTTTGCTTGCCATAATTTCCTGCAACTCTTCCCATGAAAAGACATGTTTCCTGGGCTCATCAGTGCTTTTTAGTGATGTATAGTACGCCATTGTGTGTATGTGATCGAGTTTACTAATCCACTCATCTACTGATGGAAATTTAGATTGTTTCTAACTCTTTGCAATTGTGAATTGTATTGCAGGGAACGTTGGCGTGCATACAACTGGTTGTGGTTTACTTCTTATAAATTTTGAGTAGAAGGATAGCTGGGTCATAAGGTACCTCAATTTCCATATTTTTTAATATTGCCAGATCACGTTCCACAGTGGCTGTACATATCTACAAGACCACCAGCAATGTGAGAGAGTTTCTATCTCACTGCATGTCCTCCAACGTTTGTTGCTCTCTGATTTTCTGATTTGGGCTAGCCTCAAAGGTGTTAAATGGTATCTCCTGGTTGTTTTTATTTGCATTTCTCTGATGGCTAATGATCCAGACTATTTTCTTACATGTTTGTTACTCATATGGCTTTCCTCCCTAGTGAAACTTCTTTTCAGCTCTTTCTCCCACTTCTTCAAAGGACTGACTGTTTCTCTTTCTGCAGACAAGGAGAACATTGTAGATTTTCATAAGAAGCCCTTTGAGGCTATAACTCTTAAGGGGAGTAAGAGATCCATTTTTCTGCACAGAAGTGGCTGGTAGCTTTGAACTGCTGACTTGCAGTAGCATCTTAACATGTGACCACTGTGATTGTAGGGTTCCTTACGTTTCTGGAGGAAAACTCCTATATTCCTCATTCTTGGAATTAGAAATGGATTAGCTGGTTGTGTATGGGAGCTATTAAGAGGCAGGGTACAGTGTGACAGCAAAAGGTAAGCAGTAGTAATGAAAGGGGAAAACTCCGTGAACACACGTCACACAGTGCCTCAAGTAGATTCTGACCCACGGCAACCCTGTAGGTTACAGAAACCCTACAGGCTTTTGAGACTGTAAACTTTATGGGAGTGGAGCCTCATCTCCTTTCAACATAGGCAGTATTTTTAAACTTCAGACCTGGTGGTTAGTGTCAACATGTAACCTATTACCTCACTGCACTCCTGAAGAGAATTAAAAACAACAACAACAACAGCAGCAGCAGCAGCAGTAATGAATTGAGTGGATGCTGACTTATAGTGATGCTATTGGACAGGATAGAACTGTCCTTGTGCATTTCTGTATTTGCTAATGTGCTATAGCAGGAGGAAACTTCTGTTTTTCCCCCAGTAGAGTAACTGGAGGGTTCCTGCCTCCTAGTCACTATCTCACCAGTGTTTCCCCCTAAAGACAATAGACATGCTTTATTCCCCCTGTTGAGGCTATGCTAGATTTACTTAGATTGGCATATAGACTCTCTGTTATATTCAAAAGACAGAGTACAAGTATATCCTGTTAGAACACATGACTTAATACATGTGCACTAGTGGCTATTATTTTCATCCTTAGGTAAAACTATAGGGAGGAGGCAATTTTAATATGACACATCTTTACTACCAGTAATTATAGGTACCTCTATGGTGACAATTTTTTTTCATAACAGCTAGAAACACAGACACACAAACAATGAATATACACATAGACTTTTCCATATGGGATACACAGAAATCAGTTTGACAACATCTGTTGAGAAAGAAGATGGAGAAATTCAACGTTAAAGGCTAAAAAGCCCAGAGGTCAATTGAAACAGATCATCAATTGCTAATAATTTGGTTTGAAGTTGATGAGAAAATTTAGAAGTTCACAAGAGCCAAAATACAACCTTGAGTATATAGCACCTGAATTCTGAGAACATCTGAAGAACAGACATGAGTCTTTGAACATTAATGACAGAAGGTCTGAAAAGCTGTGGGAAAACATCAAACATGAAGCAAATAAAAGGTTATTAAGAAGAAAGAAGAGAAAGAAAAGGTCAAAGTGGATGTCAGAAGAAACTCAGAGACTTGCTCTAAATCACAGAGCAGCGCAGGCATGTGGAAGAAGTGAAGTAGTGAAGGAACGAAACAGTTCATTTCAAAGAGCTGCTGAAAAAGACAAAGTAGAATCTTATCATGAATGTGAAAGGAACGAGAGTTATAAACACCAAAAAGAAAGAACAGACAGCATATCTTAAATGGAATGAAGTGAATATTGAAAAATTCTATGGGAAAAAATTTAATGATGCAGGAAGCATCAAAGATGAAAAATACAGTCACTGTAAAAAAATAAAATAAAAATCAAACTAATAAACATTCAACCATTTCAAGAAGGAGCTTATTTTCAAGAAACAATGCTATCAAAGAAAGAAATTTGAGATTTATAGAAATCATTAACAACAAACAAGGCTCCAAAATGGATGGAACACCAATGGAACATTTTCAACTAGCTCATGAACCACTGGAAGCACTCAGTGGGCTATGCCGGGCAATTTGGAAGAGAGCTCCTTGAACAAATCACTGGAAAAGAAGCATAGGTGATCCCATTTCAATAAAAGATAACCCAATAAAATACTTACATTATAGAAATGCATCATTTATATCACATGCAAGTAAATTATTTCTGAAGATCATTCAACAATGGTTTTAGAAGTACATTGAGAGGGAGTTCCTAGAGGTTCAGGCTGGATTCAGTAGAGTGTGTGGAGTAAGGGAGATCATTGCTTATATCAGATGAATCTTGGTTGAAACCCTAGAATACCAGAAAAATGTTTACTTGTGCTTTATTGACTATGCACGTTTTTTGATTGTGTGGATCATGACAACTATGGATAGCCTTGTAGCCTTGAGAAGAATACTTAATTTTGAACATATGGAAATTGTGCATGGATCAAGATACAATTGTGCTCATAGAACAAGAGAAGATGGAGTGGTTTCAAATCAGGAAAGATATATCTCAGGACTGTGTTCGCTCACCATACTATTCAATTTATATGCTGAAAAAATAACCAGAGTAACTGCGCTATATGGAGAAAAAGTGTGCATCATATTAGGAGAAAGCCTTCTAAGCAACTTAACATAGGCAGATTGTATATTCTTGCTTACTAAAGTTGAGAAAGATTTGAAGTACTGACTGGTGAAGATCAAGGATTTCTGCTCTCAATATGGATTAGAACTTAATGTGAAGGAAGTCAATATCCTCATAGCTGGACCAATAGGCAACATCATGATAAAGAGAGAAAATTATGGAGTTTCCAATCATTTTATTTTGCTTGAATTCACAATCAATTCTTATGGAAGCTATCATCAAAATTTCCAATGCATGTATTTCTTTGGGTAAAATTGCTGCGCAAGCTCTCTGTTTAATGTATTGAAAAACAAGGATGTGACATTTAAGGCTAATGTGGATCTAACCCAAGCCATGGTATTTTCTATTATTCACTATGCATGTGAAAGTTGAACTTTGAGTAAGAAAGACAGAAGAAGAGTCGATGTATTTCCATTATGATGCTGCTGGAGAATATTGAAAATCCTATGGGCTATCTCGGAAGAAGTTCAATGAGAACACTCCTTAGAAGCAAGGATGGCGACACTTCTCATGTACTTTGGGCATGTTATCAGAAAAGACCAATCCCTAGAAAAAGACACGTTGCTTGGTAAAATAGAAGGGCACTGAAAAATAGGTAGCCTGTCAACAAAATGGACTGACACAGCGGCTGCAACAATGAGCTTGAACATAAAAGCAACTGTGAAGATTTCCCAGCACCAGACAGCGTTACCTTCTACTGTACATATGTTCACTATGAATTGGAACAGACTCCATGGCATCCAACAACAACAATATCACATCATCAAAGAGAAGCTATATTAATAGCAAAGGGAAATTTATAACAAGCACTCATTATTTTATGTAACAGAAAGGCGCTTTATCTATTAATTTTAAAAATGAGGTACACACAGTGGCGTTGCTGGAGATAGAGCTTACAGTCTAATTGGGGGAGGAGGGAAGCCACTGAAAGTTCCATAGAAATCCCAGAATATTCCACAATACCGACTTTTTCTCAGTGGAATCTCCTTGGTTCCAAATTGACTTAATTGGATCTGCTGTCATGTTTTGGGAAAATCTTTGTCTGTTTTTCAGCTTGAAATGTCTTCATTCTTTAGACACCATATATCAATCAAATCCAAAATAGAAAAGAAATTGAGCATTTAGTCTGTGAAGTCGTATAAATATAAAATCTATTGTATTTTCAGTATAAGGTATTTTAAGTATATGTGTAAACATAAATAATATATTGCCATATGTCACATATTTATGGGACAATAGTTATCATTAATTATGTGTAGGTTGGATCACTCAATCCATAGAAAACCATCACATTTCTTTAAAATTTTTATCTTTTAAACACTATGGAGACAATGCACACTTAGAATATTCTCAATCTCTTTTACTTAAGCAGTAAGAATAAATACACACCAAACACACATATGTATAGTAAACATATGTATATTTTCTTGATATCCTCAAAATGATATGCTTTTAATTTTATATATTTCATTTTATTAACATATTTTATATATGTGTAACAAAAATACAATATTTGACTGCATGGCATGCTGTCTGCCAGAAAACAGTTCATATGCAAAACTTGAAAAATATAAAATAATTATTCCTACATTATGCAAACATTGTGAAACATTTTATCCTATTTTGAAGCTACTAATTTAAAGCTATATATGCATACATTCCATAAATCAAAATACCCACTGCCAATGAGTAGCTTCCAATACTATGAATTTGATGAGGAACTTATAGCCTCATCTTTATCCCATGAAGAAGCTGGTGGACTTGAACAGTCATCCTTATGGTTAATATGATGATTTTTACAGTATGGCATCACCTCAAAGTGCCATCAGTCTCCTTGAAACATCACCACACATCTCTTAGAATGACCATAGTCCTTGGTATGAGATCAAGATAAATGTTCGCTTAGTTTTGTTCCTAAAAACGTGATATTTACTTTTTTTCTTTCACATTTTATAGTAGAGATATTTATTGGTTATAGATAAGTCATCTTTATGTAGCATGTCTTCCTTGCTACCGAGTCTTCAGTTTCATTCAGATATTAGACTTGAAGCCCTTCATCTGAAGGAAAATGGGATTAACAGTTTTTCTATCTGATCAGTGAAGTATTAAAAAGTCAGCTGGTGGTATGCTGGGAAGATATTTCCCTCTTGATAAAAGAGAGATTCATGGGGAGATAACCTCTGCTAAGCATCATGTCTTTCCCTCTTTCCCTTTGATCGAAGTTAAAAGGACACAAGGCCTCAGCGAAATAGCAACCATGACTAAAAGATCATGAGAATGACATAAATGTCACTCAGAGCCCACTCTGTGTCAGTGATGTGTCCATAAGAGTCCATGCTAACAACAGCTATTCTTGAGATTTCACTACTTTGGAAAGGAACCCGGTTTCTCATCTAAGAGACACTGTGGAAGTCTGGACCATGCTTTCCAAACACTTTAGGGAACATAAAGCTGGTTTTCAGTGGATAACATCTGTATTTATGGATGATTGAACTATTTCTCTATCAGAGCTTGATTTGACCCTTACTTGGCACACTGGACACCTTCAGGAAACTTTGGGCCTCCTAGTTCCAAGAGTAAACTTCGTCAATGGCAGAAGGTGCAGTAGTGGTGTACAAATATGTCAGTTCTGTTATTCTCTGGGTATTTTGCCATGGTGTGATGGGGTCAGACAGAGTGCAATCCCAACCCTGATTTGCTGGGTAGAATATTACTGCTGTTTTGGCTGTGAGCTTCCATGGAGTCAGTTCTGACTCATGATGACCCTCTGCACAACAGAATGACATTATATGGAAAATATATAAAACCCATAACTTTTGTTTATTGAATATTGTCCCTAATAGAAAATAATTCAAGACAATAAAAACAAGCAAATAAAAATGATTAAGTCAACCAGAGGAAGCTTCTTACTGTGCCAGAATCTTGAGAGAAAACATGTTTGATTAAACTATATACATATCTACTTTGAGTCTATATAGCAGAGCCTGGGAGATAAAAAAGGCTAAATAGATGGTGATACAACCCATGTAGACGTCAACAGAAGTTCATGAACACAAAGAAAAGAACTGCTAACAGTACTTTAGAAAAATCACCTCTAGATTGACCTGCAGAAATAACAATATGTACAAAAAAATGACAGCCTAAGATGAAGTGACCAAAGAAAATAAAACAATAACAACAGCAAAAACTCCAAAGTCCAAAAAATATTTCTATAAATAAGTAAAAAAAGAAATAAAAAAACTTGTAAATAAGTCAAGGTCTCTTTGTTGACCTCCAGGAGTGTCTCCCAGGTGAGTTGGAGACACTGACCCCAAAGTATATCCTTGGCACTTCCTCAGGAACCCCATGCTCTGTTGCAAAGGCCTAGTGTTGTGCTATGTTGTGATGGGGTCAGATAGAGTACAATCCCAACCCAGATTCTCCATTGTGGTCACTGTAGGGCTTTGGGTCAGCAAGGAATGCAGTGTGTTTCATAGTGGAGCCAGCCATATGGTCCTCTCCGTGCATTTGTTGTTCTGAGTGGGAATATTGTCCCCAAGACTCAGTGAGCCAGGATGCACTCCATTCTCTCTTATTTCCCATTCATTTGTTCTCTTGTGCTCTGGCCAGGCGTGTCCCACTCCCATCAGTGTCTATTTATTCATCTTCTATTCAAAAGTTACCTCTTGGAGTGAGATAATGGAAACCTCTTAGGCTAATATTATCTGTGAACAATATCTTCACCTAGAGCAAATGATGTTTTAATGGATATTGTAATTGCTATTGATAAAGAAGAGTAAATATCTGATTTTGAGAACTAAAGTGCACCTGACAACTGACACTCCATAACAACACTGGCAAAAGAACAAAAGTGTTCCCATCAAGAAATATGACACTTGGATAAACTTTTCATTGCCTATGAGAATTTCCAAATCAGCATATCTCAAAGGTAAGCCTAGATGCATGAGAAGTAATTGAGATGAGTATATTTCAGGGGTTTTGTCTTAGTTACTGGAGATTCTCTTCATCTCTTAATAACTTTACTGAGTAAAGTTTCAACTGAAATATTTTGATCCAAGAGAAATATTTACCAATTCTAAGGGAATTAAAAAATATAAATGTTTTTGACCTTCTATTCCAGTTAAACATTTATACCCAATAAATAGGCTTGATACTTATGTTCACTGAGTTTACTTTGAAATAACCATAGTTTCATCTTCAGAACACTTTAGTTAACTGTGATCAAAATTATGAGAAATGTACTGTAATTGTTACAATCATTTCAGTGCAGGAACAAGGAATTGTTATCACAAACCTGCAGACAACACACAAAAGATACCATTTCAAATATGTGAAATGCATTCCATTGCCCCTGTCTCTATCTTTGAAAGGGTGGAGAAAATTGTTCCAGTTGAAGAGGTAAGACTCTGTCCTAATTTCATTTATGATGATAAAAAAGTTATGAAAAACACACTAAAAGTAAATGAACATGAATTGAAATGGATTTTAATGAAATGCTTCCCATAGCTGAAAGTCTAATTGAAATAATAAGCTATTGCACTTGGAAGTAAGAAGAATGCTTGGTATTTTAGGCAAACAAAGGAAATCAAATATAATCTAATGATCTCAAGAGAAAGAAATTCACACTCAGTGTTAAAGGGGCTTTCTATTGTTTCTTTGGATGATACATACCATAAAAGAGACAGAAAGGATGTGAGCTTTGTGTCAACTTGAAGGCTATCTTTGTAATAACATTAGAAAGACAGTGGTAAAGGGTATGAATGGAAACTATTGCCATATCTTCCAACAATTCCAATTGCTCAAATGATGAATAATTCTGTCCCTTCAACTGCCTTTCACCATCTGCTCTATTTTATTACCTGTGGCATATCCTTTTGTGGATGTCACTTGTAAAGTTATAGACCACGACAAGTTCACTAGTTTCACATTTCCTGAAGAAAGTTCTTAAATTATAGCTTTTGAGAAATGATACAAGATGATCGTCTTGGCAAGTGACTGTTGTAGACACAACATCATTAACAATTAGGTTCTGAAATCGATGTGTTGTTATTCTATTTTCTTAAACTGAAAGTGACCTTTCACATATGAATACCATCTCCAAGATTGGTTAGACACATTAAGTATGATGGTGTATAACTAGATCGTCTTCCATAAATTTCAAGGAGAAAGCATATGTAACTAAGATATAATTCTGAAGATTTAACTTCACAAGTTTTTTCTTTTAAGGTTTTGATAATATTTGTCTTTTAAACATGACATGTTTTTTTAAAAGTTCAACTTGAATTTTTTTTAATTTATAAAAATGCTAGAAAATCAAACAGAAGAAACATCCATACATCTGAGAAGATGGATAAGTAATGAATGGAGGTGCTTTATAAACTGGAGAAATCCTGGAGGCCAAAAGACACTGCAAGAAATGGCTGGAACAAACACAAAAATCAGGAAAGCTCAGACCCTGGAGAAATGAAAAATCTATTGTTTTCCTTTTAGGCACACACTATGTAAACATCATTAATTCAACCCAATAAAAAGGAGATTCTTGAAAACCCATCTGTTTCAAAGATAAAATTTTTTGAGATTTCAAATATTGCAGCCAAATACTCTGCGAATTATATAGAGTGGTCATGATAAGTTTAATGGAGAAGAAGGAAGCCATGAGATAGGAATTTGATCATAATGAAATTTTTCCAAGATAATACTTTAAAATTAATCTTGAGAGAAGGTGATTGTGTGGTTCATATATGGTTTAACATTGTTAAGTTATTGTTGTTTCATGCCATTGTGTTGGTTGTGACCCATCACGAACCTGTGCATACAGAATGAAACACTGATCTGCCCTGTGTCATCCTTAGAGCTGGGTCTTTCCTTAAATGATGGGGGTGGGGGAACCACACCACTTAATACCATTAATTTGATATATGGAATCCAATATATACCGAGGATTACCTTCCCATGCCAGAGGAGAAAATTCTAAATCTGTCCTCTGTGAAGAAAGAGTAACTTACTATCATGATGATACATCATGATGCCAGGTCATTGGGCCAACTTTTGCAGCCAGAAATTGTTGAATTATGCCAGATGCAGGATTCAGACTGAGAAAAAGCAAGCAACTTTTACCAAGCATCAATTTATTGTGGAAGCAGGGCTTGCCTCAAGGAAAATTCCTTTTAACTGATTGGCTTTCCATAGCAGCTCTCTTTATATTAGCTTGTGACTGCTGGAGAAATGAGAAATGTGGGCCAACCAGGTTGACACCAAATCTAAAACAGTTGAGGAGGAAGAGTCACTAAATTTATTTTCTTGAGTAAACATTTCTCCCTGAGAGTAACAGAAAAGCATTGTCATTGAAGTGACAATGAATTCATGAAAATGAATGAGGTATTCCAAGTGTATTTTTCCACTGACTATGTGGCAAAGTAGTGTTGTATTCAGTAATTTGTAATGTTAATTTTATTAATGATAGTTATTTTTAAACACTGATTTCATTGAGGATCCCTTGTTGCATGCTGACCTGCTAACCACAACATCAGCAGTTAAACTCACCAGCCCCCGCAAGGGGAAGAAGATGAAGCTCTCTGCTCTTTTGGATGTTCAGCCTCAGAAAACCCACCAGGGACAATTCTGCCCTGTTCTTTAGGGTGACTGTATATAGAAACTGCTATTGGGTGGCTGCGAGTAGAAAGTTACAAGGTGGCGGTGAACTTGGGCTTGTTTTTGTTTTTCTTATAATGTTATTTTTAAGGAATTTAAAGTCATAGTAAAATGAGTGATCTCTTATTTATTTGAATAGCCATTGAGCTAGAAGAGTAAACCCTTGTACCACACTTTTTTGAGATAGGAGTTTCATATTTTTTTTACATAAAACCACAGCCAGGAGCTATATAAATGTAGAGCAATAATAGACATATGCCTATTAAATAAGAACTCTTTTTTATGCCGATGCCAAATTCCAAAGTTGGCAGTTCTCACACACCACGTACTCCAAAGGAGTGAGACATAGCAATCTGCTTAAGTAAGGATTGACAGCCTTGGAAACCCAATGAGGTTGTGCTATTCTGTCCTTAGAGTGTCACTCTGAGTCAAATCCAGTCTAAGGCAATGGGTGTTTTTTTAATTACAATGTCTATGATTTTATTACATACACATAGCAGTATTACTTGCACAGAATGATCTGAGCTTGTAGGCTGTAATAATGTACAGTTCTAGATGTGTCATTAGCAAAACTATAAAATTAGTGTGAACTATAATTCTATTGCTTATAATCTCTGGATCATTGGCATGCGTTAAATTCCAGAGAGTAAATTATTCATCCACAATAGACCATCAGTTGAAAACACAATGAGTGATCATTGCAATGTATATTCTCTTAATTGTACTCTGAAGAAAACAGTCTCTGAGATCCAGAGTTATGTAAAGTAGTTTTATTAGAGAGTGATTTAAGAGAGAATCTGAAACAGGAATGCTTGTCTATTGAAATATCAGTAAGGTGCAACTCTAAAGAAGTCACAAAAGTGAGCACAAAAAATAAGCAATATTATGCCATGCACTTTGTTTTCTCAGCAATGAGAAAACATTTCACCTCTAGGGTAATTTCCCTCCATTGATAACCCTTAGTCTCATTACAATAAAAGGTGGGATGAAACTGAATTTAAAGGCACCATGCAAAATTACTTTCAAATATTCCTTTATGATACCAAGGTCATAAAAATTTTAAAGGGAAGACCGAGTAATTGTCATAAATGCTGAAAACTCAAACCCCATGCTATCAAGTTTATTTACACATCTAATGACTCTATGTGACTTAATAGAACTGCTTCCAAATGTTTCTGAGACTGTAAATCTTTACAGGAATAGAGAGCCTTCTCTTTCTCATATCTGTGACTCATAGGTTTGAACTGCTGGCCTGGCAGGTAATAGCCCAGTTTAACTGATTGCACCACCAGGGCACTTTTTTTTAAAAGAATGGACGATACCAAGAACACATGATCAATCACTAAATTCAACATGGTATCCCAGATTGGAACTTGGACTAGAGAAAAGAAAAGAAAGTGGTGAAATTTAAATGAAGTCTCAGAGTCACCATTTTTATGAACTATTCAGTGTAACACATGCAATGTTTAAGGAAAATATTTAAGTGTGGATTATATACAAATTTCCAAGGTGGAGCTTCTAGGATGGATAGGATAAAAAGAAATGCCCAGACTGCATTTGCAATTGAAAGCTGAGCTCCTGTTGGAGCTCTTTTGGGGGCTAGAAATAGCCTTCAGTTAGGCAAAGACAAGCACTAGGCCATTTCATTCTTGCCACAGTAAGTCATCCATCAAGTGTGTTCTTTGTGAGAGTGTGTTCAGTGATTCCTTTAAGAAAGAAAGCTCTGGGCTGAGCCCCGGTGGCATAGTGGTTGTGCGCGGGACTTCGGCCCACTGGGATGGAGGTTCGATTCCAGCTCCACGGAGCAAAGGCTGGGTCTCCTATTCCCACCACCTGAGGGCAGTGATGCCAAAAAAAAAAAAAAAAGAAAAGAAAGAAAGCTCTGAGTTGTCAGCAGGTGATGCTCCCACCAGTCCTGTGAAGAGATTGCATCTGATGAGAGAACCTGAGGACGCCAACATTATACTGCCTCAATACACATATACACAAAGAACTACTCATTTTCCACAAATGCCGATGGATTAAAGCATAATACTTAGAAATGCAGTTGATAATTATTATTATAAAGAAGGAGTGCTGGTATAGTGGATTATGCATTGCCCTTCTAACTACAAGATCACCAGTTCATACCCACAAGTCAATTAGTGGAAGAAAGAGGAGACTTTCTGCACCCTAAAATATTCCATGTCAGAAATCCACTAAGTCACTAGTTTACTACAACTCTCACAAAAAGTTCTTATGAGTCATTATTGACTCAATAACTGTGAGTTTGGTTTGTATTTATTACAGTGAAATCACCATTTACCACTCTTAATAAGACTTACTCTAACTAAATTTTAAGTTATATTCTAGAATTTTTTTTTCATCTGTCTTAGTCTTGAAACTCTAAAGAAATCAGTCCTTCATGGGTGATCCTTCTGGTATTTGAAATACTGTTGCATAGTTTCCTGCATTACAGGAACACTCAAGTTCCCACTGAGTGACAAAGTGACAGACAGTAGTAGACTATAGGAGAACCAACCATTCTGTCTGGGAAAATGTACACACAGAATGAACCTTAGAAAGGGGAGTGTGGGCTGAGCCCTGGTGGTCCAATGGTTGTGCATGCAATTGTGACCCACAGGGTTGATGGTTCAAATCCAGTAGCAGCTCTTCAGGAGCAAGGGTGGTTTCCTACTCGCACCAGGGCAATGATGCAAAAAAAAAAAAAGAAAGAAAGAAAGTGTGAGTCTTTGTTTCACTTACTTTTGACATATTATCAGAAGGGACTAAACTCTGGAAAAAGATATCATGCTTAGTAGAAGGTCAACAAATAAACTCATTCAATAAGATGGATTGACAAAATGACAACAACAACAAGGTCAAACACAATTATCAAGAGGCTGACACAACACAGGGGAGCACTGCTCTCTGTTGTGAACAGAATCACTGAGTCAGTAATGTAATAACACTCAATAGCTATGTTATGGTGACACTGAATACCAATATTAGTATGGAAATTGATAGGTATACATATTTGTATGTGCAGGTGCCTGTTGATATTTATGTATGCAAACACAATTATAAAATAACTCATGTTTCAAGATTAATTAAACATTCTGTAAATTATACAGATATTTTTAGGATATGAGAGAATGACCAATAAGTGATTCTGGAGTCTTTACTGTCAACATTCATAGAACACATAGAAGCAGTTTCTGTGGAGAAGGAGAAAATATTCCACAATTTGAGTTGCTCATATGGAAATATTTACCTTCAAGTGAAAATTTTTGATTGGCTTCCTTTTTGAAATATCTGTAATGCCCTGATGGAGTAGTGGTTATATGCTGGGCAGAGAGCCTCAAGATCAGCAGTTCAAAACCACCAGTCACCCTGGGGCAGCAAGGCAAGGCCTTCTACTTCCGTAAAAAGATTGCATTGTGGAAAAGTCACAGGAGAAGTTCTATCCTGTCCTACACAAGTGCTATGAGTTGGAATCAAGTTAATATCTGTGAGTTTGAGTTTTTGAGATGGTGATAATCCTTTATTTTTAATGATACTATATTAAAGTAACTAATGATATGTTCTCTTCCTCACGCTGATACTACATTTAAGGGTAGATAATGCAAGGGGATTTAGGTTGCTTTTATAATTTTGGAACTACTTATTTAAAGCCACCTAATTTATTTATGATTGCATTTAGTATCTGTTTCTTTCATAATTTTAAGAGCAATGGTGGTGGACTGAAAATGTACAGTACCCAGAACTCAAAGGTCCAGTTCTATTCTGTTCTGTAGGGTCACTAAGCATTGGACTAGATTTGATAACGTCTAATTTTTGGTTGTATAATTTTAGAACAATGCCTTGAGTGTATTAAAAATTTCCAGTGAAGGAAAAATTTTAAATGGCGTAGCTCTTGTTTGCACTGTGTACAGGATGTCAAAACTTGAAGGGACAACTTCCCTAGCTTCCTTTCTACCAGTGAATATCTTTGTCTTCTTAGCAATAGGCACCAATTCCTAAACTTCTTTGAAAGTTCTCAGATTCCACTGGTAGGAAGGGAATAATAGATTCAAACAATAAAGTAGAAAATGGATGGTCCCATTGCTAGTCTTGAACCACTGCCAAGTAGCACCATTAATCCTCTGCCTTCTCTGTGTCTCCTTGTCTCTATCTGTATAAAAAGAAAAGGTCTATCTTCTTCCTAAAGAATCAGTCTAAGGCAGGAGCAAGATTTCAGAAACACACCTTCAATTTTTAGGAGAAGAGATGTTCAGATATGACCCATCATCGATTTCTGTTTGGGGGATTATTAATTTAAAACTCACATGTTCATGTGCCTTAGTACAGTATCAGAAGGTTTTTGAATTCCAGTGTATCTTATGCTAATTGAGGAGTATGATTGACTTCAAAAACATCGTGGGGAAAATTCTATTATTTTTAATTCCATTATTCCACAAAATTTCTGTCACCCTTGGAGCCTATAAGAAAAGGTGGCATCATTAGCCTTTACTAAAGTGGTCTGTACTGCTTCAAAGATAACAAATCACTGTTACACACATTATTTTTGGCATGTGTCAAATCTTCCAAACCAGATGCTACTTTTCTGAAATGCTGTCATTGGCAGAGAACCTGAAGAAAAATCCAAGGTTGCTAATAAGAGAGGTTTTTTTTTCTTTTAGTGTGGTGGAGTACACATATTCTCTTCTGAGTCTCCTCTTCTCTAGGATCCCCCTTCCTCTCCTCTGCCCTGGAAACCTATTCCACACCACGTGACACCTTCCCTTCCTTCGTGCACTCTCATTCTCAGTTCCATTCCAATTCAGAGTGATAGTCAAAGGCGAGAAAGCTGAAAAGGAATCTTAAAGTGATTTTCATATATATCATCTTTTTGAACTCACCTCCCCTGCACTTCAGAAACCTCTACAAATTTAGCAGTCAGTGATGAGTTCCTAATCTTATCAATGACCCCTGTCTCCCCCTTTTATATTTGAGACGAAAGGTCTGCTTAGTCCTAGCTCTGTCCCTTTGTGCCAACTTTGTGGAAAATGACTTAAGGAAAAAGGAGTACTTCCACCTTTCCAAGCCAAGGCAGTCACTGGAAAGTGCATTTCAATTTTATAGCAGCCTTTTCAGGAACAGGATATGTTCAGAAATACTTGACATGAAGGTAGGGGCTGCTATAATTTTTGTTGTTCTATCCTAATTGATCATTCTCCATTGAATCATATAGTAGTTTCAGAAATGCAGATCAGTATGGAACTTTATGAAGGTTGAGAATGCGTGCGACAATCACAAAATTTTCAAGGCTCACAAAGTCTGCATAATTACATTGGCTGTTGGGGCCTTCCGGCACTTTGCAGCCATAATGGCAATCTGGCTAATTTCCCACTGGCTTAAACTATAACTTCAAAGACTTGTGGAGTAGTTATGATTAGTCTGTTTGCTTTCTAGGTGACCTACTGCATTCAGATTGATCATTCATGTACTTGGATTAATTTATTACAGAAATCTCTTTGAATGTCTAATTATTTTTCTGATTCACATATATTTCTTTTCTAAAAATAATTTCTAGCTAACAAAGTAGCAATGAATTTCTTAGCAGGGGTTGCTTTTGAAAATCACATGATAATTAAAGACAGAATGCTCTCTGAATTTCTTTAAAAATTAAAATTTATGAAGATGTCAAGTAAGATATATTCAAAATTAAAAACTTAGGAAATACACAAACCTTATAAAGAAGAAATATTATGCTATTACATATTCTACTGCTCAGCCATAACCCCCATTAGTATTGTCTCTTATTTCATAATTAATTTAGTAGTTCAGTAGATGCCAAGAAGACTTACAGGCTGTGATAATCTACTGCATAGTGTTTCTGTGTATATGTGTGTTATATGTACAGTAAACCCAATCAAATCAAATGAACTCCCATTTAGTCAATTCTGACTCGATTATGGAGTTACCTGAGTCAATTCTAACCACACATTTGATTTCTTAGTCTATAAATCTTTTTTTATTACATTCAAATTTACTTTTCTCTTGAGTTAAGAGACTTTATATAAATTTGCCTTCATGAACAAAACAGTGTGTACATTGATATTTACCTATGACTTTATTTATCAAAAGTATTCCCTTGTAGAATCAGCTATTATATAAATCACTTGGAATTATAATTATGGCATAATTTGCAGTTATTTTTACCTTTACAATTCCATAATAAAATATTCTCCATTGACAGGTTTGCAATCCCTTTTGTTGCTATTAATTTATGTATGTTCATTTTCAAATACCTTTCTTAGATCGCTCTCACTGTAATCATGTTGATTCTTAGGTTTGTCCGATTCCTTCACTAAGGGTCCTGCTGGGTTAGGGTTTTATTCTAGGTCCATGATCAACAAACCAAAGTTTATTGGTTTGCTACATATATTGGACAAGACCATTGAAGAGGCGATTGAGAAGGCGGTACCTTTCACAATAACCAACAACAAATAGAAATATGTAGGGATTTATTTAACAAAACGAAAGACCTATAGTGAGCCTCCAGGACAGATACAAACTGCCCCTATGAGCTTGCAAGGATGTAAATATAGTAGCAAAAAGCATTATGTCTTTATGGGAGGACACAATCTCATAGTTCACCGAAAGAGAGACTGGTAGGTTTCAACTGCTGATCTGCCTATTGGAAGCCTAACACTTATACCACCAAGTCTCCTTACATCTAATAGGGGAATTTTCACCTGCCATTATTTTCTTAACTTTTTATTTATTTATGTATTTACTCATTTATTTCCTATTTTCCTTCTTTTCATAAAACTTGCAAGCTCACACCTGCCAGTTTTTATTTCACAGTAATCTGTAATCATTTTCCGTGGAATTGAAAAAAAGTAAGCATCATTTGATGATTGACTTTGTTAATTCTCTCTAAAGCGATCAAGTAGGAGTTCTGGTGGCTCACCATTTAAGCACTAAGCTGCTAACACAAAGGTTTGTGGTTCAAATCCCCAAGCTACATTACTGGAGAGAGTTGTGACAGTCTACTTCTATACAGATTTATAGCCTATGAAACTATTGGGCCAGTTCTACTCACTCCTGTTGGGTCACTATGATTTAAAATTGACTAGACAGCAATATAATTTTTTAATTATGTGTGATCATAATTACTTCTCTGATTCCTCATTCTTGGGCACTTACATTATACAGTAAATAAATGAATTCTGATGGCCTGTCTTTGCTTGTATTTTAATACTAGCCTTTTTCTGAACCTTCATATCTTTCCTAAAAGTCTGAATTTGTATCTCTCTCCCATGTTGCCATTTAAGCCTCTCCTCCTTCCTTAAAATTTTGATTTTGCATCTCTTTCTAACGTCCCCACCTACAGCTTTCCCTTCTCCCCCCAAAAAAAATCTAGGGGAAAAAATTACTTGATACTAAGGAGTTGGCCATGAAGATTGTTAAACCCTGGAGAGCTTTCCTTGACCATGAAGATTATCACTGGATTTGATGTAGCATGTGTATCTCTCCTTACTTAACACAATCTCATTCTAAGTGGAAAAGGGCTCCAGGAGAAACTGTGTAGTGTTAAGTACATCACAGCTGTTCATTATATGGATAACAACATTATGAAAACAAAGCTTAAAATTGTCTGAGAATGACTGCACCGTGGCCCTGTATGGGCCTATGCTACAGAGAAATAGAGCATGGCAGTAGACATGCTGAAGGCAGGGATGCCACAAACCTGCCACTTGTAAAAATGCAATACATGCCATATGCATTTGAGACACGCTAAAATGAAGTGTGCATGAATCTTTGATTTTGTAAGATGACAATATTAGGCATAACTGGGTTATAATTGCACAGCAATTATAAGCGTTAAATAACTTTATATTATACCATTATTGCAACAATTCTGACAAAGTTCAATTATTTTAAAATAAAAAGTTTTAGACAGTAATCTTATTGTCATTAAATTTGGTTCATAAAGCTGTCGAATATGTTTATATAGTTTAGAGGACTTGTTACTAATTAAATGAGGAAGAACATAGGTAAAATCTAATAATATCAACATAGTGTGGTTCCATCTGATTGAACTAAGCAGGAGCACGATTTTTCCTAATCTTTCCCCTGGTGATTTAGAGATTGTTTTCTGCTTTTCTTGTTTTTTGGTTTGTTTTCATAGGCAAGAGAAATATAATCATTTAATCTTCTCAAGTAGTTCATAATAATAAGCTCTTTCATCCTGCTATATTAAAGACCAACTGACAAAGCATTGCTTAGGATAGGGTCCCCAGAGATATACTTCAAAAGAGCCAAAGCAAGAAAAGCACATGTTATTTTTCTTGGGGGGAGGGGGTCAGGAAGACGTCTACACTTTTATGTTGTTTGGATTATTTCCTGCAAGTATTAGAAAGAGATTCTTTGAGGATGTAACTCTAGGAGCCAGAAAAAATGAGAGCAAGATGAAAGTCACTCATGGCCACTGTTAAGCTCTATGATGTAGTGCCTTATAAAAATAGTTGTACTTTCTACATGCTGTCTAGTACTACACACTGTGGGAATTTGACTATACTTTATCAGCTAGGATGTGTCAGGAAGCCATGTCTGCATAGCAATTATATTCTCCATGGTTATGTTGCTTCACTTATGAAGCAGTTTCTTGTAGTCATGTGGTTTGTTGGTTGTTGCGCAGCTGAAAGCTTCACTAGTGTTTTAAATAACTGTAGGCACACTGCTGGTGGTCAGGATTCAACAGGGTCTTAGATTAAGAATGACACAAGCGGAAAACCTGATAATCTACTTCTAAAAGTTCTGGCAGATAAAGATGTTCCATTAGTGACCGAACATCACATGAGAAAGAGCTAAACAGTTCGCATCTCAGGTTGGAAGGCACTCCAAGTGCAATGAAGACGTGCCCTCTCCTCAAAGAGAGTTACCATCAACTATGGTAGATGGGCTTACATTTCTGAAATGTTTATTTGCTGATGATACATGATTCCAGATGAAACAAAAGAATTGTAAATATATATTAATAATGTAAACACAAAATATTCTTATAGGAAAAAAATAGCCATTGCCCCCAAGAAAATGGAATACAATTAATATTCTTGGCATATTTGTGGAAGGGTGCTCATGTGTGACCTATACATATGCTAGAAGGCATCTATGGAGACAGGACAAAAGGACATTGCATGGTTCTATATGTGGAATGGTGTGAGTCTTAATGGTATCCTTTCACCATACTTTTGGACCAATTAGACCAATAGCTAGCATCATGATGAAGGGGAAATGATCAATGTTTACAAACATTTCGTCTGGCTTGGATGACTAATAGTTATTCATGGAAGCAGTCAAGAAATCAGAGGATGTATCATCTCAAGTAATCTGCTTCCACGACCTACTTACTGTGTTGAGAAGCGTGGATGTTACTTTGAAGATTAAGTTGCACTTGTCCAAACTTGGGCCTCATATGCATGTGAAAGTTGGACAATGATTAAGGAAGATGTCAAAAAATCAGTGCATTTTAGTGAAAGTGAAAGTGGTAGGGGGAAAGTATTGAAAATACAATGGTACTTTCAAAAGAGCGAAGAAATTTACCTTGAAATGAGCACAACCAGCATACTTCTTAGAATCAAGCATGACAAGGCTTCATTTCATATACTTTAGACATATTATCAAGAGAGACCATCCCTAGGAAGGGATCTAATGCATGCTAAATTAGCAAGACAGTGAACAATCAGAAAATATTTAACAAGATGGATTGATGCAGTATCTGCAGAAATGAACTCAAACATGAGAACAGTTGTTAAGTACAGTACAAGAGCACACATTTTTTTCTTTCTGTTGTACATGTTGTAGTTTTGAGTCTGAACTGACGTTGGCATCTAACAAGAATATCGATGTCAAATTTGAATCAAATTTGTGCAAACAAATTTAGACTCTGGAATCAAGAATGAGGAATTCTTGGAAGAATTATTGGAAGAATGTCAGGAAGAACAAGGATAAAAATTGAAAGACACATGGAAACAATCCAATGCACTAATAGAACACCCAAATATCAGTAGCAACTCTGATACCAGAAGAATTCTTGCACATATTACTACCAAATGCTCTCACAAGGATCATTATAGAAGGTTCTGCATAGAGTAGGAGAACAAAGGGTGGATCACGATTCAAATAATAAGAGAGACTGGGCTTACTGATCACATAGAACAGTGGATCTCAACCTGTTGGTAGCAACCCTTTGGGGGGAATAGTAATCCTTTCTCAGGGGTCACCAGATTCATAATAGTAGCATAATAACAGTTATGAAGCAGCAGCAAAAGTAAATTATGTTTGGGGAGGGGTCACCACCACATTAAGACCTGTATTAAAGCGTCACGGTATTATGAAGGTTGAGAACCACTGACAGAAGCTCAAAAGACACCCAAGATTTTCACTCTCAGTCATCTTTCAGTCCTAAAACTGAACTCACACCCTGCTGGAGTAATCAACTACTTATGGTCAAAAGTGCAGCATTTACCCAATGACAACGTTTTGAGTGTTATGAATGATGGAGAAATGGAAGTAGGAAACATGGAGAGGAAGTGGGAACAGTGGAGATTCACTGAAGGGATTTCAATAGATGTGTTGGTAAAAAAATCTGTATTTAATAGCTGAATGCAAAAGTGTAACCCTTCATCTAGTTCATGATAAAAAGTTTTGAAAATAAGAAATGGAAAGAATCACAGAGTCAATGTCTCAAAAGAATTGGTCAGGGACTGAGCCTCAGTGGCATAGTGGTTGAGTGCGGGACTACGGCCCACTGGCTTGGTGGTTCAAATCCAGCAGCAGCTCTCCAGGAGCAAGGCTGGGCCTCCCTCTCCCACCAGAGGGCAGTGATGCCCCCCCCAAAAAAAGAATTATTCAATGTCTAACTACTTATGGGAAGCCCATAAGATCAAGATAGTATTGACTGTTTCAAATTGCATTGAAGATAATGGTAAAATACAGGCTCCAGGAATTGATGGATCATCAATTGAGATTTTTTTTAATGGAAGTGATGCTGCAAGTATGAACTCATCTATGCCAAGAAGCTTGGGAGACAGCTGCTTAGCAAATCAACTGGTAGAGATGTCTATTGGGACTCATTCAAAAGGAAGGTGATTTGTCAGACTTGGGCATTTTTTAAAAAAAATCATAATATCAGATTCAAGTAAATTTTGCTGAAAATCATTTTAAAAGTTGCAACAGCATATAAACATGGACGTGCCCAAAATTCAAGCTAGATTCAGAAAAGAGTTTGGATTGAAGCGTATTATTACTGATATCTGATTAATTTTGTTTAAAGCAAAGCATATCAGAACGGTGCTTGTTTTATTGAGTACTCAAAGGTGTATGAATGTGTGGTTCATGTTGTTGGGTACCTCAAAAGTGGTTCCAACCTATAGAAACTCTTTGTACAGCATAATGAAACATTGTATGGTTTTTGTCCATCCTCACAACTGTCCCTGTGCTTGAGTCCATTGTTACACCCCCTGTGTCATTCCACCACTCTGAGTGCATTTATCTTTCCTACTACCTCTCTACTTATCAAGAATGATGTCCTTCTCCAGGGCTTGGTCTCTCAAGACAACATATCAAATGTATTTGAGAGGGAGTTCATCTCTGCCTCTAGGGAACAATCTTGTCATTTTTCTTCCAAGACAGATCAGTTTCTCTTTTTCTTAAGGTGTTCATGGTACTTTCAATAATCTTCTGTTCAACAATTCAAATGCATCAGATTATCCCTTGGTTTTCCTTATTTAATGCCTAACTTTCACGTGCATATAAGGCCATTGAAAATGCCTTAACTTGGGTCAGGTACACTTTTGTCCTTATTGTAACACTCTTGCTATTCAATAACCTAAAGAGGTATCATGAAGCAGGTTTACCTAATGTATCGTGTTTTGCTCTCTTCTGATGGTTGCTTCCATGAGCATTGACTGTAAACCCAAGTAAGGCAAAATCCTTTATAACGTCAACATTATCTGCATTTAGCATGATACTATATTAAGTTATAACCTATATCAAAACTTATAAGGTTACAATCTTTGAGAAGAGGAAGACAATATTTATTAATAAGGAGATATTTGATAAAAGTGAAAGAAATATATGGGGAAATGCAAATTATTTAAATTCTAGACTTATTGATCAGATAAAGAATGGCATAATCATCAATGTCCTAAGTTAGCTTTTAAATATCAAATTGAACTCATCCTCATGGATGAATTTTCAGCCACACAGAGGAATGTTCTAAGGAAAACGTAACACTAGGGATCCTTGTGCATCTTAGCACAATCAACCATTTGAGGTGAAAAGGACAGTAGTTAATGAATAAAAAAATGTTAGAAGGGTTAGGGAATAAGGAATTAAAACAGAAAATATATGGGTGAGTAGAATGAGTAATATTTCACTGTTTGGGCAGCCATCAATCTCAAAAATCAAAATATGTATCCATTGTTGAATGAAAAATGGATTTGCCTGGCAAACCTTTATCAAATCCACATTTCAAAGGCAAAAGAATGAAATAAACTACTGTGTTTGCAGAAACTTTGGGATGTGTGCATTTCAGAGATACACAGGCTCCTGGAAACAGGAACTTTAGTAATTGGCTGACATTTCAACATTTCAAAAGCAAGGCTGCTGGTGATCCGTTAACTTTCAGAAATGAAGTAAATGAAGGTAAATTGTGGGTGATATATAACTTACATACCATTTTGGTGAGTGCTGTTCAAAGTTGGAAGTCATGAGCAATAAACAATTGACCTCTCCCATTTTAAATGTTGGAGGAATTTATAATCCTTAATAATTTTTTGTTTGCTTGTTTTTCCAAGACCAATTTATTGGGAGTTAATATAGATATCCTACCATTCCATAATGCAAATCACATCAAGAAGTGTTATACGATTGCTAATGCAATCAGTTTCCAAACCTGCGTTTTCTTCCTAAGCTCTTTGACATCAGCCCCCCTTTACCACCACCAACCCCCACCACCACCAATATACTGCCCCCCTAAAACTATTATTCTATTTGCTGTCCCATCAATCTTGAGTTTCTTTTTATGGCTTTCAAAGTGTTTGACTCAACCTTTCTGCAATTTTAACTTCAGTCACTTTGATCATTAATGCACCTTAAACTTTTACCATGAAGATTGAGAAAACTATTTTTATAATTACGCCTGCATGAATCTGCACATGCTGTTAGTTCTGCCACTTGCTACAAATGTAATTTTAAGCAAATTATTTAATGTTCCCCTTTCTTTGCTGATAAATGAAAATGAAAATAAATAGGCCAATTATTGCTCAGAAATGAAATGAGACATTTATCATCCGTCCATGTAACAGACCTTTATTAAAGCCCTTCCTACTTGTAGACATGAAAATAGGCATACCATTTTTAAAAGTGTAACTCAGAACCTAGCTGGGGGCTCTTAATAGGTAGTAAGGAAGATAGATATATACTCATCTATCTCACACATCCCTTCCTTCTTTTAGTATAATGTCTCACATTCTCCAAAACTCAGTTCACAAAGCAAGGAACCTGTCAAGTTTCCCTTGGCAACTCCACCACCTCAAAACATTCTAAAGCAACTCATGATCATTGAGTTGATTCTGACTCATAGTGACCTTATAAGGCAGAGTATAACTGCTCTTTTGGGTTCCAAAGGCTGTAAATTTTTACAGACACAGAAGACATCCCCCAAGGAACAGCTGGTGAGTGCTAACAGGTGACTTTGGAGTCAGCAACCCATTGTCACCTCCCACACTGCACAGCTCCAGGACTTCTAGACAGCGTTTCTACTTCTTTCACATAGACACTTGGGACATCTTTAATGAAGCACTGCTCATTAAGATCTGTCATTGTACATTGTATATGTTTAATTGCCTCTCCTTTCCTCCTTCTTTCTTTCCTTCTTTTTGCCATTTCTCTTCCCTCCTGTGTTCCCCTCCCATTCTCTCACCTCCCCTTTTCTTTTTTCCTTTCTATATTTCCTCGGTTTCTTCACTCTGACCTTCTTTCCTCCTGCTTTTTCTTCATAGCTTTATCCCTCCCTATACATTTACAAGGGAAAAATACATTCTTCTCCATGAAGAACTTCACTTACATTAATAAAAATCTACATCCTCTATCCAAAACAAGTCAAGTGGGTTCTTACTGGTATATTTCCAAAAAATAAAGGGAGGACATGTCTTCTTTGGTCAACAGACCCAGTTTTACTCATTCCCAAGTCAACTTCATTCTTAATCCCTAGTGAAAAGTAAAAATAAAAAACAGCTAAATTGATACTTTCTACTTCACCACCCTTCCTGCCACAGGATCTTCAGAGCAAAAATATCAGGAAATTCTTTATCGAGTTTGTCTCCACAGCTTATAAGCAGCTGTCGTTATAAATAAAGGCTAGTGTCACTCTCATCAAACATGAAATTTAACACACGAATTTGCCATTCAATGAGGGATTTCCTCTAACACACTTGCTATGTAAATCTCCTATTCTCCAGTGATTTTATTCTGGTATTATACTACTATAAAAGCATATTTTGTGACAATGGCAACTTAACAATATAAAACAGCAAAAAGGAAACTTTAAAATAAGGCTGGAAATTCCACAAACAAAGGGTCATTTTTTGTTTAAATGTGTCAGTTTATATCTGAACAATATATATATATATATATATATATATATATATTAGAAATTGAAATCACAGGATCTAAAACGAACTTAGTCTCTTCTCAATCTACGATAGTTCAAGTTTGAAAGGTAACTTGAAGCAGTCATATTCTTGATTATAAGCCACAGAAATGGAATGTTAATGTCTTAAGCAACCCAGGACTGTAAGAAAAAAAATCTATCAGGGAATCATAGAATTGAAAGGCCATTGTAGGAGAGTCAAGGCACGTGCCAAGAGGCAATCTTCCCCAATAGACCTCAGGTTGTTACACAGTGGCCAACAGAATGCTTTGGAGGTCCTTGACTCCATCTTCGCTCTCTTGATACCCAAAGTCCTGGAAGAGGATATTAGCTCAGTCAAAGTATAACATGATAATATGACATACAAAGCTTTGGAGACGAGTTGGAGTACTGTCTCTCCTGAAAAGAAACGAAACGTGGTATAAGAATTGGGTGAAAGATGGCCAATACCATCTCTCTCTCTCTGTGCATACACACACAGATACTGCAGTTTTCTTTACTGCTAACAATGATGTTTGCTCATATAACATTGTAATTCTACAGCACTGGTGGCCTTTTAATCCATTTCCAATTATAGTGAGCTATTCGTGTCACAGTAAAATGTGCACCAGTAGGATTCAATGACTCATTTTTCAGAAGTTGATGCAAAGCTTGTTATTTTGGATAAAGTACGACAAATGTACAACATTTTGGTTGGTGACTAGTGCAATTTCACCCAAGCAGGGACTCAGATAACTCTTTAAAAATCTCATCTTGAAAATTTCCGTGGTGACACACTGCCATGCAACATGTACAGTAGGACAGGAATCCCGTTGGGCATGCGCTCAACCAGGATGCACTTAGGACCACTGAGAAGTGCTGATACAGAGGCCACCTTTTGCTTCTTCACCTTAAGCTGAACAAAGTGCGATTTATGTAAACCCAAGAACACAGACTTTTCTGAGATGAGAGTTTTCTCTAGGAAAGTCACTTGTAAAATATGGCACACCACACATGGAGTTAGTTTTCATTACTCGCAATCCTGAGTTCTACCAAGGGAAACTTTTCCCCCTTTATTTGCATAAGTATATATCTCTGTGCATGATTATATCACACAGAGCAACTCCTGAACAAGCCTCGAAAGATTATGAAATACTTTTGGTTGGTTGACCTAGGAATATCAGTAGAACTAAAGAAGCACTCATACATTTTTTGTTACTTTTAAACTTGAAACAATTATCCTAACTAGTGAAGAAAATCTGGTCCATAAGTTTAGCTCTAGGCCAAGGTGTGGCTTAATCATTTTAACTTATGTCTCTTAAAAGCCTTCTTGTTTTGCCCTTTATGTGACTTTTCCCAATTAGCCAGAATATATGTTATATTGCTCTGTTAGAAATTTTATAAATTGTTTATTTATTTTCTTCTTTAAAGGGTTATAGCTCTTTAGGGTTTTTTTCTTGTGGGGGGGGTTCTTTACAAAAAAATCCTCCTCCATGTGGCCCTCATTAGTCATCTCAGGAGGATTTTTTACCCCTTGCCCTCCAACTTGAGGTTTTACTGGGATGGCTCTTGCAGTCATAATTGAAAATTAATGATGAGAAGCAGCCCCAAACCACACCATTCTCTTTCCCTCCCCAGTCCAATGAAGTGTACAATGCAGATTTTATTTCAGGGACTAGGGGGGTGATTAATCGTCAGAGAGGTCTGACACTGGGCTTTAGATAAGTGGTGTAGTCTGGCAGTTACACAAATATGTGGACACCCTTCCCATTAATCTCAGAACACCACATGGAAAGGGGAAAGTCTTTGTGAGGCCTCTATAAAGGGAGTTATTATTATGAGGCCAAATTTTCTATAAAGAAAGGCTAATTTGTAGCTTCTGTGAACCTATCCAGGAGCAAAGGAGATTCTGCACTTGGAGTGCAAGGAGATTTTTTTTCTCCAAAGGCGATGTAAATGGAGTGTGAGGGTGAAAATAAGTATGACCAAACTCACTGTAAAATCTATGGAATTGTTACCACTAGTGTGTGAGCACCCTGGGGCTGGCCAGCAGCCATGATTGCAGCCCCCCCTCCCCCCTGCTCCAACTAAAGCACACAGATGTGCCTCAATGCATGTTGAAGGGTGGATGATCTGGAGGTCAACCTTTTCCGGACATTCCACTCACATTTGATAGTTGATAAATGAACTTTTGTGGAAGATAACCATATTTCTCTTATCTTTGCTATTAACTTCAGAATATGTTTTAACCAAGCCATGGTCATTTCTGCTACTTATTAAATGTCATAGTTACAAGAAGTTCTAAATGGATTGAATTCTAAATACATTCTCTTTTTAGGTTGGTCCATAATGTCCTTTCTTATGAAGGCTATTGTCTCTTGTTTACTGGTCCCAAAATGGTGTGCATGTTTGTACTGTGCTTATAGACTTCACAATTAAATTTGTAAGTATTTTTCGTTGAACAGCCTGGGAGTTCCTTGAGAAAGAGACACTGCGCACTGTTTCATTTTCCTGACAGAGCACACAGTCCATATGTAGTTAGAGCTTGGTGAATTTTAACAGCGTCCATATGGATGGGTTGGCTTGAACCTCATTTTGCTTCATCCTCAGATTCAGTGATCCATGAGATAAAACTTTTGTGCCTAATTATGACTTTATCATAATTATGCTTTATCTTTCTTGAAAGATCATCTATATCCTCTTCATAGATTATTATGCATATATTCCTATATTTAAAGATTTTTGGTCAATTACTTACACTCTCTTTTGGTTTCTAAATTGTTGATGGTTATTTCCCATATGTTTTTCAGAAGAATCAATTAGCTAACCACCCTACTGACTCGGCAAAAACATTCTATATTTTTTAATTGATTCTCAAATTACAGTCAAAACTAAGTTTTCCTTTAACATTTATCTTTAAGATATACATATAGAATTTGTTCACTGTACATAATTTGAAAATATGTTAATGAACAGAAATCACTACCCATTCTTGTTGAGTATTTTTGCCTATCAACAGGGATTACCTGATCTTAACATTTGCAATAATCAGCACATATATTTAGTTTATAATAATGTCACCTATGCACATAACCATATACAATGTACTATTACAAATAATTAAAATTTGAACTCTATGTTAATGTATATGGCACATATTGGGCCATTGTTTTTTTTTTCTTTTCATTGACATTGTGCTTAAAGGATTAATTTATTCTGGTTGAAACTGGAGTTCATTCACTTTCATTGCTGCGATAGCATTTCACTGTGAGGCACACTGGCTTTGTGTGTAAGTGTTATATTTTTTATTCATGTTTCATTCACAAATTATTATTTGCTGTTATTTTAAAATATTTTGAAAAGACAGTATGTGTCTTCCATTACAAATATGCATCTTTTTCAGGGAATGGAAAACACATGCTTTTTGGTTTTAGATAATAGTAAACAGCTTTTCAAAGCGAAGTATTCTAGTTGACTTTCCTATAGCCTATATAAAAGTATCAGTGATTAAGAACATTTCATCTTATTTTGTTTTTATAAGTTTGCTTATTTGCACAGTGTGTAGAAACATGGTAAGAATTTTGATCTGTAATATCCTGATTATTATAAATGAGTATTAACTTTATGTACACTGCTAATAAATTTCATGTTTGCTAGTGTCTTTTAAAATATATTTTATGTGGGCCATATTTGTCTTATATATGGCGTTATATGATAAATTTAATTTCAAATTATTTCTTGCTCATATAAATGCATATTTTTTGAATTTTGCACATAAACTTTATAGCCTGTAACCAAGTTAGAATTAGTTATAAATCACATTTTTGTTTTCAGTTATGTTCCACCATGTCAGTTTATCTCATTGAAGAACTACCTCTTTTTCATTTATCTTCTACTTTAATATGCATGAAGTTTTAATAAAGGCCAGGGCTATATCAACGGATTAATAATGCTAACTAAGGAGATAACACTGAAGATTTAGGGAAACATTAGCCCGTACAGTCACGTCAATGGCAGAGCTGCAGTGTCATCAGTGGAAACAGCAGGAGACCAGGAGACAGAGCAAACACACAGAAAAGAAGCAGGTGCTGACATAGTTGGTTAAGAGCGGATGGAAATGGGGAGCAACATTGACCCAGGGAATGGAATTAGGTGCTTTGGGCAAGGGGTTACCAAAGGAAAATAGAATTTCTGTACATCATGCAGAAATTGTCCATAAAAAGTTTTGCTTCAAAGACTGTTGTAAAGCCAAGACAGGCTTAGGGTTTTCCTGGAACTGCTGATTGAGAAATGAGCAAGCAATAGCAGGGGATGAAACTCAGCTCAGAAAAGCTGTGGGGAGAGATAAAGGGCATTGAGACAAATATATGTATGAAAGTATATATGTATACACATACATATACATACACACATATATGTTTGTGTGTGTGAGAGAGAGAGAGAGAGAGAGAGAGAGAGACAGAGAGTGTGTGAATAAATACAGCCACTCTGGACTCAAACTGACTTATCAAGACACCTTCTAAGAGAAAGATACCCATGGACACCTGGTTTATAATGTGTGCACCCGATGATACAGAAGTGGTTATTTTGAGAAGAGTAAATTGATTTCCTTTTATATTGGGTTCCTCTCTTAAGACACTCAGTGGGGCTGAGCCCCGGTGGCATAAGTGGTTGAGTGCAAGACTGCAGCCCGTGGGCTTGGCGGTTCAAATCCAGCAGCGGTTCTCAGGAGCAGCACTGGGTAGCGTCCACAACCACCAGAAGCAGCCCTCCCCCCAAAAAAAAGAAAAGAAAGACACTCAGTGAAGTGCTTATGAGGTGGAGACGACTGCTCCACCTCAAATTATTGTTGTTTTTACTGCTTGTTTTCTGTAAGCAATCTGTTGCTTTTATTTACCATTTACCTTCTATAAATTACAGTAACAGCTTTAAACTGCCAACATATTGAAGTGCTTACTGTATAACATAATTGGATTGGATAGCAGAGTCCTTACACCAGCAGTCTTATTATTACTGGTAAATACTGAGGCAATATTTCACATTTGTCGTGTTATATACATAGCCGGTCTCAATCATAACCATTGAAGATAGCACAGGACTGGGTATTGTTTTATTCTGTTGCTCATGAGCTGCTCTGTGCGAGACCCAAGGATAGCATGTAGCGAGCACACAGTTGTTGTGGTTTGATGCTGTCAAGTCGGGTCGAACTCAGTGGTGACCTTCTTTATGTACAACAGAACACAACACCAACCAGGCTTGTGCTGTCCTCACAATTCTTCTTCTGAGAGAGTCCATCAACACAACCACTACATCAACCCAAGTTTCCAAAGATCTTGCTTCCTCTTTGGGGCTGTCCCTCCACTCGACCAAGCAGGGTGTCCTCCAGGGACGAATCTCTACAAACAGCGTGCCCCAAGTCCAGGAGGCATAGTTGACTATCCTTGCCTCCAGGGAGCCTTCTGGATGTACTTTTTCCGAAACAGATGTGTTTGTCCTTCTGGGAGTCCGTGGTACTTTGCTGCTGTTCGGTGCTGTCAAATTGATTCTGACTCATTCTGACTGCGGGCAGAAAGCAATCAAACATTGCCCGGTCTGTGCCATCCTCGCGGTTGTTATGCCTGAACCCTTTGTTGCAGCCATTATGTGGATCCCTCTCAATGGAGAGCTTCCTCCTTTTTCTTGGCCCTCCATTTAGAAGCATGATGGCTATCCAGACACAGTAGTCTCCTAACAGCACGTCCAAAGTACATGATCAAGATTCCTGCCATCTTCTTTTGCAAGGAACATTCCAGCTCTACTTCTTCCCAGACATTTTATTGTTCTGGTGGTCCATGGCATTTTTCAGCATTCTTCACCAGCGCTATTATTCAAATGCCTTGATTCTTCTTCCATATTCAATGTTCAAATTAGATGCATCGCTTTTTGAATTTTTTCTATCTTCCTGAGTTATTTAGTTTTTAGATCATTATGAAATATACCTTCTTGGGGCTGAGCCCCGGTGGTGTAGGGGTTGTGGGTGAGGCTGCGGCCCACTGGGTTGGTGGTTCAAATCCAGCAACAGCTCTCCAGGAGCAAGGCTGGGTCTCCTACTCCCACCAGAGGACAGTGATGCCCCTCCTAAAAAAAGAAAAAAAGGAATATACCTTCTAATTTTCAAATAATGCATGTTTTAAAAATGTTTCTTCTTTTCTTTTTCTTTTTGTTTGCTTTTTGGGGTTTTTTATCGGGGGTGGGGGGGTGGGGGGCAACACTGCCCTCTGGTGGTTGTGAGAGCTACCCAACCTTGCTCCCAGAGACCTGCTGCTCGATTTGAACTGCCAAGCCAAAGGGCCACAGTACTGCACTCAACCACTACACCATCGGGGATCAGTCTAAAATGTTTATTTTTTTTTATATTGAACAATATATCCTGACTTTTGAAGGCTGGTGTGGCAGTAATGTACTTTGGAGTCAATTTTATGATTGGGAGTGTAGGGGTGTAGTCTAGCCTGTCAATCTGGAGATTGCCAATGAGACCTCTTTGTTGGCATTGCTTTCTCCAGAGAATTCTGGGAAATCTTGTGATATTTCTCCCGTGGGTATGAGAGACTTGCAGCTGAGTCCTTAGGAGGCATTGCAGCTGACGAGACAATATGGAAGCATGCTCATAGACCTCAAATCCTGCAGGAATCAGAGGAGAAGCCATATGGACTTACCCTGATGGAACCAGACCTCTGGGATGGTAGAAACCACGTGGAGACTCCTGCCAGACCTGACATGCTTCTACCCACCCTGGATACATACAACAGGACCCACTGACCTGTGATAGTCCTGGCATCATCGCATGTACTTCATGAATCTGAGGAGGATTGGTATCTGGTATATGGGCTAATATCAGACTTGTGGACTTGGATTGGTGTGGGTTGGAATGTTTCTTAATGTTCCATTCCTCTTTATATAAGTCTCTTCTTTTGTACATATGTGTGTTTATGAATTTGTTTCTCAATTCTACCCGTACTAACACAGCTGGTGTGGCTCAACATACAGATTTGCTAAGGTCTAGAACACTGACATACATTTTTCCTGATTTCAGTATGCCCCTGTTTGATCCAAGCAACTGGGTCTTAGTCTATGTCCTCATACATATATGAATAATTCTGGAATTCACATGATTGACAAGCCTATCAATATTTTTTTATGATTCACATAAAAGCTCACTACCATTGAGTCAATTATGACTCACAACCACCCTATAGGATAGCATAGAACTTCCCCAATGGTTTTCCAAAACAGCAGCACTTGAAAGCATCATCTTTCTCCTACAGTGTGTTTAGGAGATCTTGTCGTCAACAATCCAAGGTATTGAAACAGGATTTCAGATGATTCCTGCAAGTAACTGTCTTTGCATAGTGAATGCCATACACAGAAACAATGTTTCCTAATAGATACACTGTAGACATTATATATAAATATGAATGCATACCTGGCAATCTTCATCCTAACTTTAATTGAATAATTCATTTCACTTATATATAGTAGTTTTGTATGGACAATCATTTTTCATTATAAAATTTTAATTTCTCACAATTATTTTTGTGAACTTTCTTTAGGATTATTAATACATTCCATATCTGATTCCCTCTACAAGCTAATTTAAACACTTTTTACATTTTTTCTGAATGTCTAGCTAATCAGATTATGTACCTTGACTTCATATATTCCTTTTGTTATGAGCACCACTGCTTAGAAAATGCTTTGGAATTCTAAAATTGTATTAAAATTAAGTAATTCTGCTTTAATTTATAATGTGATATACATTTTAATACTATGTACCATACTCTCCAAAATGATTCCAGTTCTGTTTTTAAAGTCTTCCATTTTTACCCTGTGTTTTTCAATTAGGTTTTCATTTTTTCCTAAATAATTTACTTGTATATTACTAAATAATTTACTATTAATTTTTAGGCTATAGAAAGTATAAAGATGAATCTATGAAAATTATGTCAAAAATGAAATTCATTTCATAAAGATTGATATTGTAGGAATTAGTAAAATGAAATGGACTGGTTTGGGGCATTCTGATTTGGACAATTCTGTGGCTTACTATGTCTGAAATTACAACATGAAATAATTTTTGCCACATTCATCATCACAAAGAGCATTTCAAGATATACCCTGAAGTGCAATATTTATAGTGACAGGTTAATATGTATCAGGAAAACCAGTTACTATATATGACTGTCATTCGAATGACATGAAACACAAAGTCAATGGTTAAAAAAAACACTATGAAATGGATCAGTGTGTAATCAAGATGCCATGATAATTATGACTAGTTTAAATGACAAAGGTGAAAACAAAGAGGAATCATAGGTAGTAAAGAAATGACATGGGGCATACTGCTGACTTCCTCTGGTGACAGTAGGGGGAAGGGTGTATCAAAATCCACAGCAGTCTATGGCCAATTGCCATTGAGGTTGACGTGACATACCTTCTCTCTCCCTTCTTCTTTACCCTGTGCTAGCACTCACTGTGTCTCCCAGGACATTACTTCTCTGTCGGGTTTCGAGTTGTTGGTTGCTATTTTGGCACCTTCAAGTCATTTCTGACTCATAGCTACCCTACATACAACAGAAAGAAAATGCTACCAAGTCTTGTGTCATGCTTCTTTCAATAGCAGAATAGAACTCATAGATCATATTCATGACAATACTCACGAGGATTAGTTATGTTACCAGCTCACTTACTGGGAAGGTTACCATTCGTTTGTCCTCAAAGCCTTTTATCAGCCTTTTATTGACATATATAGCTGTCTCAGGTCATGGATCTCTCAGTCATGCATTTCTTTTGTCTCTACTCTAGTAAATCAGGATGTCTTCCCACCTCTCTGCCTCATTCTCTGTCTTGACACTGCTCCTCTGCTCTATTTCCTGATCTTGATGCTGTCTCTTGATCAGCTGCTCCCTCCACTACTTCAGACAGGTGGTTTTATTTTTTGAGGGTCCTTGGATACCTTCTATCTTTCTGAAATGGCTCTATTATATACACACCATAAAAAAAAAAAGCAGTCCAGGGCTGAGCCCTGGTGGCGTAGTGGTTGTGCGCGGGACTGCGGCCCACTGGGACGGAGGTTCAATTCCAGCAGTGGGGCTGGGCCTCCTACTCCCACACCGGAGAGCAGTGATGCTCCCCCCCCCCAAAAAAAAAGCAGTTCAGTCAATGCTTAGTGTTTAAAACAATGAATTGGCATAGTCCCTCCCAAATTGGGTGGGGGGGCAAGGATAGAAAAGTCACATAGTCAATTTCACTTCACCATAAACAGTTGGAAATATGACAATTTGCTTCTTCATTGCAAATATTTTATAACATCACAAATAGCAACTGTACATATGGACCTGACCAGATAGAATATAGAGATGAAATTGACTACATCTATAGGGTTTCAAAAATTATGACACATTGGAGCAGAAGAATTGAGGGATGACAAGAGATACAACGTACATAAAAAAAAAGTTCATTAAAAAGACAGAAATGAAAGAAAGAGACAAAGGGTTGGAAGTTGAAAAGTATTGCCTTAGTGATAAAAAAGTAAGTTGGATATCACATGATAGAATTATTTCATTGAAGATACCTTTTATCAACTGAATAAAACATCACTATAAGCACAAATGTTGGCATGTGGAATATAGAGGAATCATTATTGTAATAAATAATGGACAACCCCAATCTTATCAGTCAAAGTAGGGTCAGCATGCTAATTATACACAATAAAAGAAGAACAGACTGAAATGATTGTGAGAAGAAACTTTGAAAGTGACTCAAATATAGAAAAGCTAAAGCAACTAGAAGAAATGATGAAGCAAAAGAGCTGAACAGAAAATTTCAGGAGAAACCTTGGGTAGAAAACGTACTGAAATGAAATGTACAAAATACTGGGAGTAAAAAATCAAAATTGAAGAACACACTAATATTTTTCAAACTGTAAGAACTGAAGGAAAATCTGAAGCCTGACAATGAGATATTGATGGATTCTATGAACAAAATATTAAAAGATTCGGAAAATGTCAAAAACAGAAGGGATATAAAATATCACTTACAAAATTCATTGACATTTCAAGTATTTCAAAAGGTAAATCAAGAACGTCTACTATTAAGGAAAGAATCCCAAAGCTTCAAAAAAGATTCCAATCTATGAAAAGACTGGTGAAAAACAAGGCTGCAAGAGTTGAAAGAATATAAACTGAAATGTTTCAACAAAATGAAACAGCATTGGGGGGACTTGCAAATCTATGCAAAGAACCTGGAAGACAGTAACTGGCCAAGGTGTGGGGAAAATCTCTATTTGTGCCCATTCCCAAGACATGACCCAGGCACTTAGGAGTTCGCGGAATAATAGTTTTATATCACTGGCAAGTGAAATTGTGGTTAAAAGAATAAATCCTCAAAAATGGCAATGGCAGTACATCAACAAGAAGCAGTCAGAAATTCAAGCCAGATTCAGAAGAGGACAGAAAATGAGAAATCTCATGGATCATGTCTAATGGATCCTAATTAAAAACAAACAGCATAAAACATATGTGATTGGATCTGCAAACGGGTGTTTTATTAAACCTGCAAATTATTTGACTTTGGTAATCATGATAAGCTATAAATAAATTATAAGTAATTAGAATTTACTACAGAACTCTTTAATTATGTGTTCCTTCAAAAGATATACATAGACTAAGACAGTCATTTGAACAGAGCAATTGTATAATGCATGGTAAAAGGTTGTATATTTTAACCATATTTATTCACTAAGTATTCTTAGCAAAAAAAAAAAAATCAGAGAAACTGGCCTCTATGTAGAAGAATACAGTATCAGGCTTAGAGGAGGTCCATTGAGAGTCCGCAATAGGAAACTGAAACAAATTTGCTTGACAAAAGCCATGAAAACTTGAGAAACCTGAAACACTTACTGAAGAAATCAAAGAGCATATTATCTTTAGTATGGATACAACTCAATGTACAGAAAATAAAAATTCTTACAACTAACCAGGAGACAACATCATATATGGGGAAGAGAATGAATTTTTCAAATATATGGTATTACTTGCTGCCATAATAGAGATTCATGAAATTAGTAGTCAAGAAATTAAATGATGTATTGCATGGGCAAATCTGCTTCGGGAGACTCATTTAGAGCAGTGGTTCTAAATGCCATGAATCTTCGATACACATCCTCATGTTGTGATGACACCCCAACTCTAAAGTTATTTTCTGTTGCTATTTCATAACTGTAAGTTTGCTGGTGTTATGAATTGGGTGACCCCTGTAAAGATTGTTAGACCCCAAAGGGGTCATGACCCACAATTTGAGAAGCACTGCTTTAGAGAATTACATAACCAAGAAATTATTTTGAGAACTACAAGTTTACTTACCCCTGGTATTTTAATCACTTTCTATGCACATGAAAGCTGGTCAATGAAAATGAATACCAGAGATTGACAAGAATTAATGTATATGAAATATAGAGAGGGTGATGGATATAAAATTAACATGGGCTTCTCAAAGAACAAAGACACCTCTCTAGGAAGAAATACAACGAGAATATTTCTGAGGAGGATGACAAGTGCTACTAGCATGTACTCTGGACAAGTTATCAGAACAAGGAGCCCATTAAAAAGGGGGCAGAGGGTGTGGTGAAAAAGTGTCAGTGAAAAAGTGGAGTGAGTTTAGGAAAGGGCTGAAGTAATGGACTCAACCATAAAAACCATTGCGAAGATGACACAGGACCTGGCAGTCTTTTCTTCTATTGCCAAAAGGATTGCTATGAGCCAGACCCAACTTGAAGACACATAACCACATCATTCTGTAAACCATTTCTCTCGGGTATTTCATCCTGTCTTCTGATAAATCTGCATATTGCCTTCTATTATTACTACTTTTAAAAAACCCAACTCTTCTCTTTCATGGTCTTTGTCCATAGTACAGCTATTTAAGGAAACATTGCTGTCTCTTTTGTCTTAATCACAGTTACTTAAATATTTTATATCTGGTAACTCTACTTACTTCACCATAGTCATACATCTATTTCAGTGATCTGTTTTTGTTGTTTTCTTGCCACCTAAATAATTGAATGCAACACATTGTGTATGAAAAAGCAATCTGAAATAGGACCACTGTCCCTCGGATCCCTCTCTTCTGCTTCCCTTACAGTGTATCTCTCCAGGGATTCTAAGTCAACAACTTATAATCTATAATTTGCTATGAGTTTTTCCTTCATGACGTAGTGGAGAATATGCTTGTTTTTGCTTGAATGAAGCAGGGAAATCTGACATATTTTAACTCAAACCAAGCTCACTCCCATCAAAGCGGTTCTGACGCACAGCAACCCAATAGAGGAACATAGAACTGTCCCGGGAGGGGTGGGGTGGGGGGGAGTGGATCCAAGACTGTAGTTTTTTAGAGGAGCAGAGAAGCCTCATCTTTCTCCAACAAGGTAGCTGATGGTTTCAAACTGCTGCCTTTGCATTTAATCTAACAGGGCTCCAAGCTTTTAACCAAAGTGCTTGCTTATTGACTGACTAAGCTCAATACTTTATTGTACTAAGGATATGTCATTAAACTCTACTTTATTGAGTGCATTTTTCACATGAGGCATGCTGATATTTGGCAAGTGCCTTCTCTGAGTCTTTAAAGATCATAATTTAATTTTTAAAGTTCTACTTACATGACCAGTGATATTTATGTCCTTCCTACAATTGAACCCTGTTTGCATTACTGAAATTAACCAACAATGGAAATTATTCATTATGCATTATTCTTAATATATTTTAGGCTATATTGTTAGTGTTATATTTATGAATTTACCCTACTCTTCATAGATGAAATTTATTAAAGCAGTTTTGTTGTAATGCATAATATTAAAATTATGTAAACATCATATAGTAAATTTGGAAGTTGACTATTTCTTTTGCTATTTTCATAGATTTTTCCTAGTATCAAGTTTACCTGAACACTTGGTGGGTTATACCAACCAAGCCTTGTGTCTTTTGGTAAGCCTTTTAATTCCTTTTTTCAAGGTGTTATTGGTCTACTCACGAATATTTCAAATGACAGCAGAAAGTTATATATCAGTCTAATATGCATTTTCTCTAAATTACTCATAATCTGTAATAATTATTATTCTTTATTTTCATATATTTGGATCCTGTAGCAAATGATGCCTGATATAAAGTTCTATCTCCTAATATATTTGTGAATTTAAATATAAGTTATCCTGATGTTATTGATACATTTAATAGTCTTGCCTGAGCCCTGGTGGCCTAGTGGTTGTGTGCAGGACTGCGGCTCACAGGGTTAACAGTTCAAATCCAGGAGCAGCTCTCCAGGAGCAACGCTGGGCTTCCTACTCCCACCAAGGCAGTGAGTCCACACACACACACAAAAAAAAACATTTAATAGTCTGGCTGAATTATTTTGAAAACTAATCGTAATACATAAAATATCATAGTGAATACTATCCTACATTATAGGCTTTATATTTTTCACAGAACATTTGCTGGTACCTCTAAGAATGTTGAATGAAATGTTTCACTTGCTTTGATTTAAAGGAAATTCATAGCATATTTCATAAATGTTTTTGCCACATTTTTAATGGACAACTTTTGAGAGTATACACATTTTCTAACCTAGTTATTGTTTACTAAGATATTTTATCTTAAATGTTTTTTAATCTTCTAACATTTTAGATTCTATTATAGCTCTGTAAAGCAATAAACTTAACAAATTTCTTCCACATTATATTGCTAGAACTTCTAAAAAGAACACTATACTTTATAAAGCAGAAGTCACAAAAAAGAAGCAGACCCCACCATTAAGAAGAATTGACACAAGACTTAAAACAATGGCTTGAGCATATTAATAATTGAGATTTTAGCAGAGGACCAGCAATTGTTTTTGTTCTATCATGCATGGGACTGCTATTACATGGAAATAATTCATTAGCACTTAATAACATCAACAATAATGAAAATGATTATGTTTCTCTTTGTATCAGCTAATGTAGTGAATTATATTAAGAAAAAAGCATATTCTAATAAATCAGTCCTAAGATTCTGTGAAGCAAATTTTTTCTCTACAGTATATTAAATTATGTACATATATTTGGACCCAATTTGGCAATATAAATTTAAATAATGTTTCATCAGTATTCTAAAGGGAGATGGACTTTTTCCAATTTTGTGTACTATCCAGTTCTGGCACAAAATTTTCCTAGTGATGAGAAATAAAGAAACATAATTCTCTCTATTTTTTAATTTCTAAAAGAGTTTAGAGTTGTAGGAGAAAGATGCAAACATAAACTATCAATGATGCAAATACACACTTATTAAAGTGAACTACACTCACTTTTCTCTACAAAATAACATTATTTTTCTTCAAGTCCAATTTTTCATAAACTCTATATTTAAAAGGAGGCTTACCTATTGCCTTGAAAAATATCAAACCAGAGCCACCTGTTAGAGAGTGAGACAAATTTCTGGACAGTGTGAGGTTGCTGGTAACACTTCTGTATATTGCTCTCAATATCCTACTCATAAAACAAGTCAAAGCTAAATTTTTGGAAATTTGTGGCTTGTTTGCTACATTTTGAATATCACTCAATGGGTAATTTAAAATAAATGGATACTTTCACATAAGTCAGTGACTTTAGCATCTTAAAATTTTAATACAGGTTGGTTATTTTTCAAATTGAGGTAGCATGATTTCGATAAAAGTACTAGATTCTTATGTGCTTAGAATAAGTGCACAATCCACCCCCCACATAATGCTTTCTTCCAAAAGAGTTCCATACCATATCAGCAGCTCAATTTCTAGATGCCAGACTCTACCTATAAATGTACAGGTCCAGGAAAAATTCTGTGGATCTATAGCAAACAGGGGTATTTTCCAAGACCCTTCATACATGTCTAAAATCACAGGTGTTCCAGGTTTTTCTTTTTGTTTTGTATTTTGTTTTCCCATACATACATCGGGCATTTGAACCCATAGAAGTCCCTTAAGAGAAATATGAGGCTAACTGCCCCCTAAATGTACTACAGTCTCAAAAACATTAGAGAACAGTTCTCTTCTGTTTTATAGGCTAACTAAGACTCTGAATCAACATGATGGCATTGAGTTTTAATTTGATTTGGACATAGAACAAATATCCAACCTATTTCAACTGATGCTCACCCAGCTAACACAAGATAGGTTTAGTAGCACAGAGTGGGATGCAAATGACGTGCTCTTTCTTCCACAGAGCTGTTACATCACATCTCCTGGTGTTTTCCAAAGGAGATCATAAATCCACAGCTAACTTCAAAGGAGGTAAGGACTGAGAATCAGCATACCCTCTGATTTTAAGGAAAAGACGTTTTGCAAATTACCCTCATAACTATGAACGTGGATATTAACAGTCTTTCTACAGGGAATACAAGAACCTATGAATCTACTTATTACGAAGTCACATTTAATTGCGTGAATTTATCAAATTAATAATATGGTTGGGGCCTCTTTGTGGGTACAATATTGTATAATTCTAAGTGAACAATGACCATGTGTATTCAAATAGATGCCTGTGTCACAATGGGACACTATTTCTTTCTTCTTTTCCTTACTGGAGCAGAAGGAAAAATGGAATGTATATTGTTCATTAATATATCATAATTATAATTCTATTTTGACAATATATTCTGGGCAGTGTCTTCCTTGCATAAAAAAGCACGTGTTTGAGTATAAAAGACATTCATTACTACTGTCATGGAATGAAATATTCAGAACAAATTTCATCTTGCAATAGGGCTCAAGTGTGGCTTATTTCACTCTTCTTCAGACAAAAGCATGGGGATGATACTCATAATAAGGAAAATTGATTATAGCTTTGTATGGTAATTCACCCCATACATCTGTGAAATTTCTCATGGAGTCTATCACTGAGGCACTTAAGGGATGAGGAGAATGATAACCATCCAAACGCCATGCTCATATGGAAAATATAGTATTACATACACTACATGTAATAATAACAATGCTTCCATGTACTCCATATCCATCTGCTTCTTTCACTTCATATAGCAAAGCTGTGAGAATGAAGTAACGAATATAAGAAAAAAATGGAACTCTGGTGATTCAAATATGAAGCCAAGTTATCAACCAGTGAATGTCATTATTTTGTTTTGGTTTTTCTGACTACCAATTAATTATTTGGATTGTTTAACCAAAAGGAACAAAATTTAATTTACTTAAAACACTGTGAGCAAAAGAACCACATTCTTACTAGTAGATAGAGAAGGTGATTTTGGCTTAGCAACTATTTAGTTTATTTTTCTCATAAAGTTAAAGTGTTTTTTCTTTTTTAAATTTTCTTTCAGATTTAATGTATTAACATGCAATGTTTCTAGTTATTTTTTTGAGAGTGGTCATAAGCCATGGTGTACAAGTGCTTATTAAAAGCAAATGTCATTAAAAAAAAAAGACCACAGAAATATATCCAGAGAAGATGCAACAGAATTGAAACTATTCATTGGGAAGTAGTGAATATACAACCAAAGGACATTAGGGCTGAAGGTCATCCTAGGGGTGACCTCTCAATCTCTGCTTTGAGAGAAGGTGAAACAGGTTTATTAGAAGGGCTGAGTTTTCCTTGGAAGACTGGTAGTCTCAAAGTCCCATAGCTGCCTTGTAGAAAGACAACTCAATTATGTTTCTCAACTCGAGGTGAAGAGTCCCAGGGAGTAACAGTGGGCTACTTAGATATTTGTGTAAGTGACATCATGAAACTTCAAATAAGTGTTTCTTGGTATAGCTAAAATTGGGAGTTGATGAAAGAGTACAACCCTTTAGAGTGCTGTCACTGTAAGCCTTAGCTTTATTAGACCTTCAAAGAGAAGAATTGTATCTTTCTCTAATCACAAATATGTATCCTTTTGTCCAAGTATGTTAGAGAAACTGAGTACTAAGGGAATGTGTTTCATCCACCCAGATGTGCTAGTAATGAATTAGAAAAGGCTCAAACCACCTATGGCTAAATAAAATTACGAACTTGCACTAGTTTTGAGACCCATATCCATCAAAATGTCAGAAGGATATTAGTAGACAGCAGGCATGCAACCTGGAAATAACGGGGCAACTATTAATCTCTTACACTGCTTCATTCAGTGTCAGGCAAAGGAGACACCAGAACATCTACATGTATAGAATGAGAAATAGTGATTCCAATGAGCACCTTACTTGACTTTTGGTATTTGAGTGTTTATTTCCTAGCTTAATATAGAAACACACCTTAGTAATAGTAATAATAAAATTATGAGTTGATCAATGACTTAGTAGTCATTGCATCTCCTTGCTTTGGGATCCTGTGATATCAGGAATATGGTCATTGAAGTCAATAACCTAAAGTTCCAATTTTCACCTTTCATCTAGATGTGGGCTTTTGATGAAAGAAAAGTCTGAGTCATACACTTTTCATAATTAAAAAATTCAGAGAATATGTACAAGTATACATACACCTCCCAAAATTTTTGTGAAAATTAAACAGGATGTCTGTAAAGAACATAGGTAGTGGTCAAGCAATATAACTTATGTCATGAATCGGGGCCATGCTGATTATGTGGAAGAATTTTTGCCTTCCACGCAGCAAAA
>PVJH01001600.1:0-201136 GCA_004026705.1 Nesogale talazaci | reverse complement strand
CAGAGGCTAGTCTACAAGCTCCTGCGAGAGAGCATTCCTCAGTGTCTAAAGAAGGAAAAGCCAACTATTCAGGAAGCCAGAAGAACCCCAGGCAGGAGAGGTCCCCAAAGGAAAACTCCCCAGTGTACTCTAGTCAGTATGTCTAACATCAATGACAGGAAAACAACTCTGAGAGCAGCCGGAGGAAAATGATCGGTTACATACAAAGGATCAGCAATTTGAATAACCTCGGATTTCTCAGTAGAAACCATGCAGGCAAGAAGGCAATGGAGTGATGTAGCTAGAGTACTGAAGGAAAAAAAATTGTCAGCAAAATTATCAATCAAATATGAAGGGGAAAATATTTCAAGACAAGGAGAAATGAAAAAAAATTGATAAAAACAAGACCAAGACTATTAAAAAAAAATCGAAGTATCACGGCCAAAAAACCAACAGCAACAACACACAAACCTGACACAATTCCTCACAAAAACCACACACAGACAGCAACTCCCAAAGCAAGGAAATAACACAGGACAAAGAAACTGAAACACCATACACATACATACACACACACCGCCCACGTATATAAAGAAAAATGACAATAACAAACACATCAGTAGTCTCACCGAATGTTAATGGACTAAATGCACTGGTAGAGAGATGAGAGTAGCAGAATGGCTAAGAAAACAAAATCCATTAATATGCTGTCAACAAGAAACACACCTCATAAACAAAGACATGAATGGATTAAAAGTCAAAGACTTGACAAAAGCATCCCAAACCAACAGCAACCAAAAGAAAGCAAGGGTAGCGATATTAATCTCTGAGAAGGTAGACTTCAAGGCAAATAGCATAATAAAATAGGAATTGACACTACATAATGATAAAGGGAACAAGAGTCCAGAAACTCATAACTATATTAAACATGTATGCACCCAATGACAGACCCTTGAAAAACGTTAATCAAATCCTCACAGAACCGAAAAAGGATGTAGATCCATCAACAATAGTAATGGACTTTAAATACATCACTCTTGGGGAAAGCCAGAATGTCAAGGAAAAAACCCAACAAAGACACAAAATAGCTCAACAACACTATCAATAAAAATGACCTTTTAGCCATATACAGCATGCTTCATCCAACAGAACATCAGCATACGTTCTTCTCCAACACACATGGGATATTGTCAAGAACACGCATACGCTGTCTAGGCCACAAATGATGCTTCAGGGTGCCCACAGCATGGTTTTAGACGAAGGAGGAGCCGGGCTTCCAGGTACACATGGTGTTCTGGGTGTTGGGACTTCATGGCTGAGTGAGGGAGGGAGGAGGCCCGGGCAGGGGCTTCTCCTGTCCCTGACTCCAGGTCCGGCTGCCTTGCAGAGCCAGACTGTTCCTTCCCAGGGAGGCTCAGGGTACAGCAGGGCTATTCCGGCGAAGCCATTCTGCGGCCCTGCAGAGGACCCTAGTGGAAGGGCCTGGAGGGAAGCTGTCCCACGGCATTTTAGGTGTGGGAGGTTCATGTTCTTAGAGTCTCCGTTTCATCCCCACCAAAAGCCATAGTGTTGCAAATTTTAAAGGGCCTTTGGGGTGGGATGTTGTCAGGTGTTTGTGAAATGTAAACGGCTTATACGTGCACAGGCATTCCCCGCTATCTGAAAGGAGTACGTGCCTAGGAAACCTTTTATAAGCCACAATGGTGCAAAGCAAAGATGGAATCACCATGCATGTGTGTGGGAACATTTTTAAAGGGTTTGCGAGATCCCCACCACCACGCAAAGACCCTGGCAAATAGGTTCATAGCAGCATGCAGTGTTCGCAGGTTCCCTGCAGAGCTGGGTGCAGCTCCTGGGGGCGGAGCTTGGCAAGGCCACTCTCCCCGCGCTGGGTGCCTGCCTCTGCACATGCTGCAAAGCGGCCAGCCTCCGGATCCAAGTGTGCTGTGTGTCCTTTGTGATGAGAGTGAAAACCCATTTGGAGTTCCTTCGGGTGGAGAATAGAGGTACTCGGGTAGGACTGCTTTAAAAAGCGTGTGTCATAAAGTGGGGGACACCACCGTGGGGGAAGGGAGACAGTGGCTGGTGTAAGATATGGAAATAACAAGTTATAATTTAGCAAGGGGTCACAAGGGTGGGGGCCAGGGAGGGGACAAAAGAAGGGCTAATGTCAAGGGCTCAAACAGAAAGTAAATGTTTAGAAAGTAATGTGGCAACGTATGTGCAAATATGCGTGACACAATTGGTGTATGGATTGTTGTAAGAGCTGAGTCCTCAATTAAATGATCTCTTAATTAAAAGTTTTTTTTTAAGTGGGGGATACCAAGTGTATAAAAAAAATGAAAAAACCCAAAATATTTAAATAAGCAAACAAATGGGGCTGAGTCCTGGTGGCGTAGTGACCGTGCATGGGACTGCGGCTCACTGGGTTGGAAGTTAAAATCCAGCAGCAAGGCTGGGCCTCCTACTCCCACCACCAGAGGGCAGTGATGCCCCCAACAACAAAACCAATAAATAGGCAAACAAATGATTTCTTACCGTACCTCTATTTCCATTGGTGAGTACAAATAGTTAAAGAAGATGGGACTCCTCTTATGCATCCTATCAATACACTCCCATATACAAACGCCTTTTTTGGCATGCTTGTCTCCTTTATCATCAAATAAAGTTCCTGTAAAACAAAAACCCAAAAATGTAATTTAAAAATGTCTAATATAGCTATCGGATTTTTGCCTAATAATATGATATATACATAAACCAAACCTAATCGATCATCACTATCTGACTCATAGCGACACCACAGGAAACAGGAGAACAGCCCCTCTGGAATCCTGAAACCGTTGTCTTCCCGGGGTCTCCTTCGGAACGATCCGTGAGTTTGAACCACTGACCTTTCCATTAGCAGCCCACAGCGCCACTCCGGCTCCCTCCCGAGGCAGACAACAGACGACAAAACGGACTGCTTCTGATGGTTCTAGCCGCTTTAGAAGAGTAGGGCGCATTGGACAACAGCAAGGAGCAAGACTGACCACGGCCATCAGATACTGGATCCAGCCAGGAGGGACGCATCTGACGAGTCTTAAGTGGTTAGCTGTTGGCATCCTCCATGTGAACAGTGTCTAGACTCACAGGGGACTGTGCCAGGGGACAGTCTACACATAAATGGGAGAACTTAGAGTTGACTTGAAGAAAGGGTCAAAACCAGGGCTTAGAACCAGTTCTTTCCATTCAATTTCCTGCTGGTATTGTGCTCACCCCCCCCACCCCAATTGTCCAGGATCGGCATCTGCATCTACCTTGGACAGCTGGGGTGGGAAGACAAACGCAGCAGGGGCTTGAACTATGCTGCCCTGGTTAAAAAAAACACACATGTAATTTTAGGTTTCTTTTTAAAGTTGCTGGTTGTTTATTATGTGGCCGTTTAGAGTGTCCTTTTGTTTAGTCCTTTATATATACTGCAAATCATGGGCACAGGCCCTCTGGCTGACAGAGGGTGGGGCCTGTGACCCAGGTGAGTCCAGCGCAGGATTGAGGGAAGTGCTTCAGGGCTTTCCAGATGCTCTTGTTGGGCCTTTCCCACAGTGGACTGCGCACAGGCACCCACTCTGTTTATGACAGGGAGAGAGGCGGGTGGCATTTCAGAAGGTGGCGCTGTCTTGCTTTGCGTGAAAGGCCTCAGCCCAAAGTGACTCGGGTATTCTCCACTCCACCACAAAGGAATACGGGAAGCTCCTCCCTGCATCCCCTCTCTGACACTGGGCCTCCTAAGAAGGTCTTCACCTTTTAATCCCAGGATCTGCTCTTGGGGCTGTGAATGTGAAAAACCTCCTGGGACCCAGGTGTCGCCTGAGACCAATGACAGCAGTGCCCCTGGGGATGGGGCCCAGAGGGGTCATTTTTATTTCCCAAAGTCCTGCATGACACAGTGGACAATCACCTGGAGTTCAAAAGCTCTTGCTGTCTGGGGACCCACCCGCAGACTCTGATAAACTGGGCCAGGTGGTGGCCTGTGGACCTGGAGGTTTAAAAGCCTCCCTGGTGACTGCAATGTTTAGTCCCCGCTGGTGACCATGGCCCTAGAGCCTAGACATTGTTGCTTTCATAATGAAGACAGCCACCACATGCTGCAGAGGAAGCCTGGGTCTTTGGTCACATCTGCATGCTGGTAAAATAATCTACTTATTAGCAACAACAACAATAAAACACGGCTTGGGGAAGCAGACACTTTAGTCAGACCGATACTGTTGGCTGTTCCTGCCTGTGGAAAAGCTGAGTGACAAAAACAAAGACCTCTCAGCTATGAGGCAAGGAACCCCCCACCCCCCTGCCCTGCAAACCACACAAACAAAACCCTCGCGGCCATTCTGGTGCCTAGGGACCCCATAGGACGGGTACAACTGCCACTGTGGGTTTCTGAGACGAACCCTTTATGGGAGTGGAGAGCCTCCTTTTCCCCGCAAGGAGCAGCGGTGAGATTAGCCGCCCTACTCGACTTAAGACCAGGCCTTGCTTAAAGCCTTCCCAATACATGGGTGCGGGCCGTCCCTGAGCATAAGAGGGTGGGGGGGAGGGGGGGCGCGGACAGGAGGGGAAGTGGTCTCACCAGTGCTGCTTCCCTGCCTTTCCAGACAACCCTCTAGCTGCCCTTCTAGACCACTGGTCTGCAAACTGCGGCTCCCAAACCACACGTGGCTCTTCCTTCCAGTGTGAACGTGCGGCTCTGCGGTAACATCGACAACACCTGAAGGTTATTGTTCCAGACCACGGTGATTTCCTTAGTTTGGAAAAAGCTGTAAGGCCCTGGAGAGGGTTTGAAGTTGTTGGGAGGGACGGGGCTGGCTCTTGGGTTTTGAGAGTTTGCTGGCCGTGTTCTCGACCACTGCCACATCAGTCCCTGGGAAGCAGCGTTTCCTGAACTCTGATTTTGACAGCACGTCAGCCACGAAGAGTGCCCTCTTTAGATACAGTAGCCCCGTGTGTCTGTTTGCTTGACTTACCGAGGAGCCCTTGTGGCATCGTGGGTGCTGGACTGGGCTGTTGACTGCGAGGTCAGTAATGGGGAGCACGGCGGGGCCAGGGAGAAAGATGAGGCTTCTGCTCCGGTGAAGACTGCCTACCTCGGAAGCTCGTTAAGAGCAGCTCAACAGTCCTCGAGGGCCGCCAGGAGTCCGAGCAACTCAATGGCCGTGCACGTGGTTTTGGGTCTTAGGTATCCTTGCCTCAATTTGCCTGCCCCTGGCCCCCCAAACCAGAAAAACACCCCCCAAACAAAAACCCAACAACAAAATTGTAAGTCTCCTCGGTAAACGTTTGCAGAGGGCCAGCTTGACTTTCAGAATCTACCCTTTAAAATTACTAGTGCTGTTAAAATTATGGTGATGTCTAAAACTTACTCCATACTGACTCTGTGCTACCGATCGAGCGAAGACATTTACAGACGTGCCCCTGATGTGACCACCGCGCCCTGAGAGGTGGCTGCAGCGGCCACCCTCACGTTACAGACGAAGTGTTGGGATTTACCTTGGCTGTGAGCTGCGGACTGCCCCACACAGGCCTCTGAGTGAGGGTCAACCACCCTTCCTATCAGAGGGCGCCTGTTCGAATGGGGACGCCACTTTGGAATAATAATAAAATGGCTACACAGCTCTAATTTTGTGGAAGGAGGACAGAAATGACCACTTGACGTCCTTCGGAACTAACACAAACGTACAGTCTCAGAATCTGGGCACCCTTTCACAGCGACTCTACAATCAAAGTTTGGGACAAAACCCTAAAATGTCCTTAGCGCACTGGACGCGTGGCGGGGGGGAGGCGGAGGGGGTCATTGTCTCATTAAGCTTTTCATTAAAACACACACAAACCCAACAAAGAAGAAGCAAAGGTGCTGAAACACATACCGTGCTCTAATCTTTCATAGTCGGAGTCCAGGAGAAATGTTTTAAAGCGATTAGACACATAGTGGAAAGCCAAGAACTTTAAATAATACAGATTGAATTCAAACTCAGTTGGATACTGGTTGTGAACCTGAGAACACAAAAAGCAAAAAACAAAGTGAGAAGAGACCAGAGGGCAGGCAGAATGTCAGGACCCTAAACGCTGACTCGATTGGCCATTGAGTCAGAAGTGAGGAGCGGGAGGAGGCCAGCCATTCTGAGCACTTGCTGCAAGTCATGTTCTCCTTGGAGATTCCAACCCATGGCAACATTGTCTAGGACAGAGGACCACAGTCCCCTCGTGTGTGCTGGGTGGAAATCCTTATGGGAGCAGGTCTTTTCTCCTACAGAGTCACGGGTGGATTTGAACCAGGGACCTGGACGATGTACCCATTGCACCCACCCGGGACTCCCTGCCACACAAGCGTAAATAAGCATTTTGTTGAGTGTCCACAACAACATAGGTAGCAATGTGTGAAAAAACCATGGATTTGATGTGTTAGACATCCTAAAATGTTGATATTCCCTGGAATTGGACTCAGTTACTGGTTAGAAGAGACTCCTGAAATGGGGTTAGTAAGACAGAACTTTATAGGGTTTTGTTTTTTGCTCATGTGTCCTTAAATGTACTTTAAGATACATAATAAATACACAATTTATTGTTAAATCAGTTTAAGTGCTTTGTACGGTGTTAATCACTTTACGTAAAGCCTTAAAACACTTCTGCAGTATGGATATGAAGAAACTGCAGCACAGGGCATGTTCTGCACTGGGTTCCCTGGGAGAACAAAACCTGTGACATATGCATGTGTCTCTGTGAACCCACAACCACCAAATATACATAAGGTTTCCAAGACTATAAATTTTTACAAGAGCAGACAAGTTCCATGGTTTTCTCATGGAGCAGCGGCTGGGTTTGAACTGCGGCCTTTATGGTGTGATTAATAGTCCAACGCTGTATAAGGAAATAGCTTAGTGCAGTTTGGGAGGCTGGGAACTCACAAAGTCATTGGTCGGGCATCAGACCGGAGGCTTTTCTGGCTCATGTGGCAGTGGGGAGTGAGGAGCCCACAGTGGGCACGTCAGATGGCAGGCTTCTGGCTCATGGACGAAGGAAGCTGGTGAATCCCCACATCTGCATGTTAGACAGCAGGCTGCTGGCCCACGTCCCGGGTACCAGAGCTGAGCGAATGACGCGCCAGATGCAGGGCTGAGAGAGGGTGAACGCTGCCAGAGCATCCGTTTACTTGGAAGCAGGCCACCCCTCCAAGGAAACCTACCTTTTAACTGGTCGGTTGCTCACTTTGGATCACACACACAAAAAAATGGAGGTGATGACATAAGACCTGCCAAACCACAGAAACTCCTGGCCGGGCCATGTTGCCACATAACCCTAACCATCACAGAGTAGTTAAATAATTTGTCTAAGATCATAAAGTTCGTGGGGATTGATATGTAAACTCAAGATTTTTACAGGTTCAAATGTTAAAAGCCTTCAATGTTAAACCGTTTTGTGATAAAACAGCATAGATTTAGTCAAGTTCTGCCAACTTTCAGCTACAAACACCAGAACCTCCGAGTTAGACCACAAACCCATTAGTTGCAACTATTCTGCCAATACCAGTGGTTACATTTCAGAATAGCAGACCTAGCAAAGTGTGTGTGTGTGTGTGTGTGTGTGTGTGTGTAGCTTGGCGACTCACACAAGTGCGCACAAACAAGGCTCCTCTCTTCCCAAAGCAAAGACCTGCTCATTTGGAATTGGACCTGAAGAGTGCTGGCATGTGGCAACTGGGAGGAGAATCCAGTCACCAAGCCAGACCAGGGTGAGGCCATTTCCAATCTGAATCCACTTGGAAGGCACGGGAGGAGAGCGGTCATTTGTTTTCCTCGGTGTAGGAAATAATGGCAAAGTTCTAAGATGCTCTCAAAGACTTACGATAAGGTTGAAATAAAGGGAAGGCTTTCTTATACTTTGTTTTCATTGGTATTATTCAATCTTCCCCCTTGATATATGCACTTGAAAAAGGAAATTTTAGGTAGAAATTTCACCTTTGTATTTTGGATGAGTTTTCCTGTTGAATTTGACTCAACTATTTTAAGAAAAGGAAGCATCCTGTAATGATATCATTTGAGCCGTGCCAAGTTTCTTTAGAAGCAACAAAAAATCTGCCAGATGTTGCTATTATGAAACAGTGATTTAGCATTTATAATTCATCTGACACCTGGACAAACTGGCGTAAACAATGGCTTTTTATATGATGAGGCAGTTCTAATTTAAGATCAGTGCTTCATCTGTTTTCTTTGTAACTTTATTAGTACTAATGGACAAGTCTAGGCAGAGTTCCAAGGACTGCCTTTTGGCATTCAGCATGTTAGAAATAGTTAATAAGCAGGGAACACATTCCACCCAGGGAAGTTCTGCCTTCTGCTGTGTAATTTTGATCTTAGTTTTCTAATGTTCTTGGGCCTGGCTCCATTCTGGGCCCCTGAGAGACTGGAGAGAGCACTAATTCCAATTGTCTGCTCAAAGTCAGAGTCATGTAAAGCACTAGTGTTCACTTGAAAGGCATTCAAAGAAGGCATTTTCTAGTGCCTAAAACCAGTATGTAGGAGATGATGAAACACTACCTTATAATTAAGTCAGCAAGAGTCAGAAGCACCATTTGTTAACGACAGTCTTTTCAGACTCCTGTTTTTGAATGAATAAACAGTCCCTTTTCAGCACAAAATAATTTGCTTCATCAAAGCTGATACCTATCGTAAGCTGAGCATCCTTTAAATGCTGCAATTAAAGTCACATGCTCACTTTGCCTTGACTTGTCTGCACTGGTTATTAGGTCGGCGGTGCTGAGACAATGGACGAGGCCCACATCTGACTTCCTCCGACTACAGGGGGGTGGGAGGAGAAGCAGCTGCACCCCAGCCCCAGGTCCACTGTCGGGAGGCAGAGGGCAGGCAGACATGCCTCTACCAGCTGACTCCCTCTCCCTAGTCTGATACCAGCCATTCCTCCCACAGGCCTCTGCTGCTCTGCTGGTTGGAGAATCCACTGCAGCGGCCCCAGAGGACTCCCAGTCAACACCCACACATACGGGAGTTTACCGGGGAGGTCAGCTGGCCAGCATGCGTCAGGAGCAGAAGACACTAAGGATACAGGCCTTTGTCCATAGCAGGGCCTCTTCTCAGGCAGGCCTGCACGGCTTCCTGGCTCAGCCTCTCAGCCCCGCGACCCCTTACAGCCTCTGCCTCGCCCTATGGGCTGGGGGTTCCGTGGCTCCATCTCACGGGTCCTCTGTTCTTGCCGAATCTTGGCACAGATCCTTTGCTCTGTGGTCTCTGGTGCCCTGGCTGCCCCCACCACATCTGGCAGGGCCTCGGACATGCTTGGCCGGAGGCTCTCGCGGGATTTCCTGTGGGTATCCTTTCTGTGGTGTGCACAAAGCTATGGAGATGGCTCCCTCTTAGGCCCACTGTGTTGGCCACACTGACCCGTCCCCGATAGTGGGTTGGGGCTACAATGGCGGGAAGAACTGTCCCCAGCAACTTCCCTTCACGTGGCCTTCACTCCTGGGGAGAGCTACCCTCTCGGAAACCCCCCTGGGGGCAGTTCCTCCCTGGCCTGCAGGATCTCCAGGGGGCAGAGGCAACTCGATGCCAGGGAGCTTCTGGTTTCCTTTTTTAAGCCAAAAGAGGATTCAGGAAATTTTAATGAAATTGTCTTTTAATGAAGAAGTGCTGCATGTGGTATCCCTACATTTGAAGCCATCATAAATGCATACTTAGACCTCAAACAGTATGACTCTTGACAATTTGTGAAGTGTTCATCTATAAATAAACGAGCCTTCATTAAATGGGGCCTTCTGTCTTTTATTTCAGAACTGGTGTGTACAGAACATTGGAATTTTACTGCCTTTAAAATAAAGTTGCTTCAAACGCACCGCAGGCCACGAGGTGCTTCTGTAACTTAGCCTAATGTAGTCTAAGCATCCATTGTGATGGCACTTTATGGCAACAGGAATGTAATTTGTACCTTTTTATTTTAGGTTGCTTTGTTCATACCACTAAAGGGGTACTCACGGAATACAGGATGTCTTTCAACATCTTAGACTTGTCACTCCTCTGCCCCCTGCCAAAAAAATTTTTTTTAAGCATTATATTCCAAATGATGATTAGTATACTTGGGACACAATGATGTTTCCATCTGGGAAGACAGTATGTCTTATATAAGAACGTCCCATCTGGTTCTGATTGTGACTGAATTCCTTGGCTGACTCTAATGTTTAGGTATGCAGAATTCTGTGAGTTGAACATAGAGATTTAAGACATTCAGTAGTGCTTTAAACTCAAGCCAGATTCAGCTACACAACTCCACGCAAAAAAGTATATTTCCTCTCCATCCTAACATTTTATCAAGGACTTTAGAAAGGCAAGAAAATGCCAAGCAGGTAAATTGGGAGGGTGGAAGGAGAAAATCCACTTGAGAAAATCCACAAAACCCAGGGTGTATATTGTGAACAAGAAAGGCAGGGCTCTGAGGCCCAAATGTTTAATACAAAGAGACTTCAAAAAGCGTGTGGGAAATTCCATTATCCATTCAAAATTTCCATGACTGTTCTGAAGCCTTCTTTCTCATTCAGGGATAAAGTGGGGGCTGAAAGTGGGGACTACTGAGTTGGAAGTCTGTAGGGGGAGCAGTGAGAGCTTCAGGACTCTTTCCTTCCCCTGACAATCGTGACGATCGCCACGTGGTGACCGTGCCCTGAGCAAGAGACGATGGCTTATTCTCTGGGAGAAACCGAACTGGGTTGATTCCACACTCTGGGAGACTCTGCACAACTGGGTTACTGGTGATGCTGGTACTGAAAATGGCAAGGGAAAAGTGAAAGTCTGCTTATTCCACATCCCTGGGCCCATTTCCTCTTCTTTTCCCAGAAAGCAGGTCTTTCGGCTTGTAAGTGCTCTTTCGGCAACAGACTGACACTTTCTGCTCTGCAGAACCTAGTTCACCATTGTTTTCTTTTTCTGGAACCCTAGTTACTAGCATGTTTGTGGTTGATATATGACAACTTTTTACAAAGTAAAATCTGCATAAATACGTGTTCCCTATGTTAGGTCAACAGTGTGATTAGTTTTGGTAATCGTACATCGTTGGGTAACCCCCACCACAATCCACACCACACACCCAACAGTTTCTAATCATCTCAAAAGTTTGTTCATGTCCCTGTGGTCAGCTGCTTCCGTTCTTGACCAGGGGTCCTATGCTGTCCTTCAAGGGCCTCACCTGGATTTTCATGGAAATGGAATCATATGGTGTGCAGTTTTTGTTTGTGCCTGGTTTCTTTCACCCAAACATTCAGGATTATGAAGACTCATCTATGCGTTGTCTATGCGGAGTAAATCGTCTTCCACTGTATGGACAGGCCAACGGTGGTTCCTCTAGGTGCTGCGTGGAGGGTATTTGAGGTAGTTCTACGTCCTTATAGTCCTTCCAATTCTCTTCTTGTCACCGTCTCTAAACTCTGACAACTCTCTGTAATTTTGCCATTGCAGAAATGGAAGCATGTAGCGTGTAACTATAGATTGTCTCCTTCTTCCCCCACCACTTAGCATATTGCTCTTGGGATCCATTCAAGTTGCTGCACGCTTGACTTCTTAGCAACATTCCATGGTATGGATGACTGCTGTTTCGCCATTGGATACGTGACTTGGATATGTGAGGCAAAAGGAAAACTCAGAATTTATGGCGTTGCTGTTTCTCAGGCTGGGGTCCCTGCAGAGTCCTTATGTTTGTTTAAGACGTAATGCCCAGAATTGTAGCAAGGGGAGGAAAAGAAAAAAGGTATAACGGCTTAATTTTTCTGGAAGCAGAAGCCGTTGGACATGTTTGTATTTCTCTTGGGAGTATACCTATGAGGGAAATTGTAGGTCATTTGGGATGCGTGTTTTTAACTTTAGAAGATACCATCTCATTTCACCTTCTGACTAGCAATGTACGAGCATTTCTGCCGTGGCACATGCCGAGCATCTCCTGGTTTTGTTAGCCTTTTTAACGGAATCATTCTAGTTGGCATTCCATTGTGGTTTTGTTTTGGATTTCCCTGATGGCTAACGATGTGGGGGTTCATTTTCAAACTGAGTTACCTGCGTTTATAGTATTGAACTATACAGTTTCTTTAGTGATTATAGATCTAAATCCTTTATCGGAAATATGACTTGCAAATATTTTCTCTATGACTTGCCTTTTTCTTCATTGCGCTTTCAAAAAGTATTGCTGCAAAATCAGAGAAATCATTATGAAACAAAAATATCAGGATGATGCCTCCTCCATCTAAATTGACACACTTCTGCAGGTATTATGTTTAAGTTTCTAGCCCTTTCCCCAAGAACTCTGTTCTCTTCAATTTAGACTATGCCAAAATGGTTGCTTTTGGCATCTTGAGGCCCTCAAAGCTGATTCCTTTTCGATGCTGTTAAGAGTTTGGAGAGCAAAAAGAGGTTTGAAGGGGCAAGATCACGGCTGCAGAGTGGCTGGAGTAAGGCTTCTCAATGAAATTCTTGTAGGATGGCTCTTGCTATCCTTGGACGAGTAAGACCATGTTGTGTTGGAAAAATATTTCTTGGCACAGCTTTCCTGACTTCATTTCTTCCTGATAAGCCACAGCGTTTATCCTGTGTCATCTTTCAAGAAAACCCACTGGGACCCCTCCGAGTAGCTGCTGTGACTTGCTGGGCAGACTTCCCCACCTTGGCTTGACCTGGCCCGGGAGATGCCCTCGGAAGCCCCTGCTCAGGCTTGTTCCTGCTCTCTGGGGCACGTGAGTCACCCAAGACGTGGCCTCGGCTCAGTGTGGTCCACACAACAGCTCTCGTTAGCTCTCACACTGCTTACGGCGGACGGCAAGGTCTGCTCTTTGAGCCAGCTGATATTCCTCATGCCGGGCTCTGGAACTCACCAAGCTGAAGGCCTGCTAAAGCTCCATGTTCACTTGAAAGAAAAAGTGCCAGGCTGGGTGCCGCTGACGATGTGATTCTATGATCTTCCACCAGTTTCTGGGCTGCAGCTCGTTTCTTCGTGGACGTGGACTGGCCTTCCCTCTCTTGACTCATCTCTGAGGTCTTTCTAACCTTCGTTCCATCCAAAGGCTCCTTTGATGTGGGGCAGCAGGCTCAGAGGTCTGCTGCAAAGCTCCGGCCATTTAGGAGTTCTGTTAGAAATTGGATTTTATCCACGGCACAATTTTTCTTTTTAAGTTGCTCCAACACGACTGCGACGCGTGTCCCTGAGAGCAAGCATGTGCGGCGTCCACTGACAGCAGAGGCGTGTTTGAGCAGTCCGTGTTTGGAGTACGCCTGTGTAGGTGAGACTGGGGGGAAAGGTGGGTTTTCTCCTCCCATGAAGAGTTACGGCTCCAGGGGGTCCCTACGAGTCTGCCTGACTTGTTCGGCAGTGGGTTTTATAAAAACTGGGACTCCATGGGTGATACACTTTGACTCACGCTGGTAAGTGGGGATTCGAATTTTGGAGGAGAAAGCAAATGGGAATAATGGAAAGTGGTAACGTGTCATGTGTTCACAGCAGCAACCGCAGCAAAGTGTGTTTTCTCTATAAAATGGTATTAATAGTAACAGAAATATATAAAGTTATGGATAGGTGCCACACCAAGCTGGCCCCCAGATCACAGTAGGGTTCAAAAGCCAGACACAAAGGGCATCGCCATTTATCATCAGGAGAGACGAGTAGAGGCAAGGCTAGGAAACAACAGAGAATGGTGCTCAGAACGGGATCTGGCATGTAAGCAGGCAAAAGGCACCCCCGTCCCCCAACTCACTGTCATCGCGTGGTCGCAGGGACCCCAGGAGGAAGAAGTGCCCCTGTGGGTTTCCGAGAAGGTAACTCTTTCCGGGAGTAGACGGCCCTTGCCTTTCTCCCCAGGAAGGGAACTGGCTGGTGGTTTTGAGCGGCTTACTTTGCGGTGAGCAGCCCAAAATCTAACCCGCCAGGGTTCTTAAGCAGCCAGTCCATCTTAGGGACTGTCTGTAGCAATGGAGGCAGAAAGGTGCATCTGGAAAGCCTAATATGACAAGGAGCCAAGTGTGAGGCGTGCTCTCATGAAGACGGCGTTAGCTCCAGGTGAGAAGAGACGCTGGCTCCTCTCCTCGGGTCTCAGTGGGGGATTCTACGTAACAAACAACCGTCCCCAAGCTTCCCCCTACCCCAGTTGCCTGAAGGGAGTGTAAAGAATAACATTCACACGCAAAACAGATACACCACATGCCGCAAATGTGAAAGTACAAACTGTCCTTTGTGACCAGCTCCTCCACACGCGTTCTGGACAGGGCCAGCTGGAATGAATTATTCAGCAGGTCTTTTCTTTGCGACTCGGACTGGAGCACTCAGAGCGCATGAACAGTGGGTGGAGAGACGGGAAATGACTGCTTAATGGGCCTGGAGTTTCTTCTCCCTCTGCAGAAAATGCCCTACAGTTGATTATCACGATGGTGGTACAGTTTGGAAAAGATACTAAACACCACTGTACATGGGGGAATAGTATCGTGTATAAGTTAGCCAAATAAAGCTGTTATTTAAAATAAGTACACAGTGAAATAATGAAACGGCTCAACTGATTAATAAGGGTAGGGCAAATCCGACCTCTTCAGAAGACCTGTTCCTAATTCTGGTTCTTAAAAATATTTCTACCTTTCAACAAATGCTTGAGGCCAAAGGATTTCAAAGATGTTCACTTCTCTGGCAAATACATGCCAGAATCCATTCACTGACACTGGGGCTGTGGTGTGGATGAAACCAGGCTGATATTTTAAATTTCGCCTTTTTTGGGTCAATTTAGCCACTAGTGTCAATGCCTTCAATCTGCAAGCCCAGGAACCCCCAAATCTTAAGCAAATCCTGATCAAGGCTCCGGCCTTCAAGAAGCGTGTACCTGAGGCAGGTGGGTAGGAGTTTTGAATACTCACCACTTCCCCACCCCACCCCCGCCGTATCCCTCCCCCCACGCCCCTGCCCTCTTGCCTGAATCAGAGACGTGAATTTTGGTCTGGCCTCTCGATTAGCCCTGTCTGGGCCATCCTGCAGAACTGAGCCAAGGCTCTCAACCAACAAGGCCGCCTGATTGGACCCTGATTCATTCTCTGTAGGCTCAGCTGTATCTCCCATGTGCTCAGGCACAAGCATGGGTTCTCCTACCTTGTGGAGACTCTGTACTGAATTTCGGGCCTTGGTACTACCTGTATGCTTCTGCTAGTCTATCCTAGGTCAGATCTTCTTGAAGAACAAGTCCAAGTTTGCTGTTCCTCTTTGGAAATGGAAACTTGAATTCTGGCCACCTCACTTGGCGCTAAGTTCAAAGACCAGCTCACCCAGAGGCCAGTGGTTTTCTTTCTCACCCCCGGGGCATGGGCATGGCTGTGTTTATCAGTTCTCACAGGAAGGTACCCCGTGATGGCCCGAGAAGTGCTCCTTCTCTTCTTCCAGCTCAAGTGTGGTGAGGTCTGCTCCACTTACCTGGTGCACACAGTCTAAGAACTGCAAGAAGACTGGAGCAAAGCCACTGCCCTGCGAGTTGAGCGTCAGGCTGCTCCGCTGACTGAACTTATGGCCAAAAGACAGCCACTCCTTTTCCACCAGCATCCGGAAGCCTTCAAGTGTCCTATAAAAGGGATCACTGAGTAACTGGACCAGAGATGTCACCTAGGGCACAAACGAGATGGTTGTTTCATGACTTTCAGTCCTAAAAGAGTCCTGTTGCTCAGACACGTGCTGTTTTTGGACGACAGCTGACTTGTCAGTAAAATTACCTGGGTAGCAAATTTGTTCATTGACTTTTCCAGGACAGCCAATCAAATGAATTCTGCACAGTTCCCAGTGAAAACAAACAGGTTCGTTTTGACTGCATTTTTAATTTAGGGACTCAAGATTTGCATTTTTAATGGGCAAGTTTGCAGACTGTGGCCTTCTCATACAATAATTGAGTCTAGAGGTTTAGTTCAAAGTTTTGAGTTTTCTTTTTTTTTTTTTTGCAGCTAGAGATTAAAATCTTCATGTAGTTTGTACTCATACTTTTCATTCTAGAAGGAGTATAAAAAGAGCCAGAACAATACGTAACTGAACAGACCCAGGAAGAACGGTCCATACCCCAGAGTAGTGGACAAGGGCCCCCTGTGCACAGGCACATGGAGTGTCTGTGGGGGCCTGATGCCACGTTGGAGCGCTAGGCTTTCTGATTCTCTTCCATAAAGGCATTGGCCACTATATAAAAGAATCACCTACAGAACGGAGAAACGGGGCTGAGCCCTGGTGGTGTGGTTGAGTACGGGACTGTGGCGGCCCATTGGCTTGGCGGTTCAAATCCAGCAGCAGCAAGGCTGGGCCTCCCACTCCCACCAGAGGGCAGTGATGCCCCCCTCCCCCCCAAAAAAAGATCGGAGAAACAACTTAATTGAAACAAGCACAAAGATAAGTTAAACATCCAAAATGTTTTCCTATTTACTTGTGCGGTGATGTCCCAGCCTTCCTCCAGACAGATCAAAACGGAAGAGCCATTCTCAAGGACTTCTGACACCACCACAGCCAGCTGCAGGATCTTGTGAAGCTGAGGGACAGGAAAGGAGACCACCATCAGACCAAGTGTGTTCTGAGCACGATGGACACACATGATGGACACACTTTAGACCAACACGTCGGGGTCGAAGTATTTGGTTGGACAAAACAGATCCATTTAAACACATGATCAATAAAGTCAACTGGTCTCACATGATTCCATGGACACAGGAGGCACTGTAATTCTACAGAATCAAAGGGACAGTGCTTGTCTGTGGTCTTCCCAATATAGTTAGTGAATTAAAAATTAAAAACAAAACTGCTGATATAGTAAGTTCTATTTCAGCTACTATTTTTATTCTGGAATGACATAGTGGCAACCGTTGTACAACTTTGCAGTTACTAAAAACGGGATTGCACACTTTAAAAGGAATTCTGTGGGAAGGGAACGATGTCTCCAAAAGATACTTCTAAATTTCCTGAAGTGTGTGAAATGGGAAGGAAACTTATATGCCTGTTCTACTTTTTAAAACTAAGCCAGGCTGAGCCCTGGTGGCATAGTGGTTGTGCGTGGGACTGCGGCCCACTGGGACGGAGGTTCAATTCCAGCAGTGGGGCTGGGCCTCCTACTCCCACCACGGGAGAGCAGTGATGCCAAAAAACAAAACAAAACAAAACAAAACAAAACAAAAAACTAAGCCAGTGGACTAAAGTCCCCAGTGAACTCTTGGGATGTTGAACACAGCTCATGGCTTTTGAAATCGAATGTGCAGCATTCGAGCTTAGACACTTGAACCATCACACGGGGGGTAATTGATTGTGTGGTTTCGGCTCTGAACTTCAACATCTCTCCAGCAGAAGTAGGCCGTTTCAGCACAGGCACGCGTCCTGCAGAGCAGGGGAAGCGCCGCACTCACTGCAGCTCAACACTGGCCCTGGAGTTAACTTTGAAAGCCAGCCTCCCGAGGGAGGAGGCAGGCTCCAAGCCACAAGGCGCCCCCCACCCCCAACAGATGCAATATCCGGTCGTATACCTGGAGCATGCACATCGCAAAACTGGGCCCCCTCGGGGTCCAGATGTACAATCCAGGGATGCCAGCCACCTTTTTACCAAGCAACCTTTCTCGACGTCTCTTTCTAGAGTGTCCCGACGCCATGAACGCTCCTCCTCCTCTCCCCCTACCCCTTGCCGGTAATCGCTAAGAATCTTAGCTTTCTAGATACTTAGTTCATGAAAGTGGGATTCCACTGACGTATTTTGTCAGCCTATTCTCACAGCTCCTCTGGGTGGTGGGGGGCATCAGAGGTCCATTTCTCTTAGTGACTGACCAGTTTCCATTGTGTGTATATCCCGCCATTGCGAGGCGGTATTTTAAGCTGTCTCCAATCACTAAATACATCCTGAGAAGGATCTCCTTTGCACAGGGGAGAGGGCGTGGTTTGGGGCAGAAGCACAGATAGGTTGGGTGGAGGGACTCAGAGCTTGGGGACGACAGAGGGAACCCACCCAACGGCATTTTCCATGAGCATCAATACCCTGAATTGCTTTAACAGCAACGAGCATATTGGTGTCTGTTTATAGTTAAGTGTCCATGTGGCTCGGTTTCTTTGTTCAAGCTCCGTGAGGCCCTGGTTCTCACGTCCTGGGTTTGCTGACTGTTAGGCCAATGTGCTGTGAGAAACCACCCTTTTCTGTCCTAAAGGCTGAAGAGCAAGTCAGCCTGGAGGTGGATGGGGGCAGGGGACAGAAGGCCTAGGAACTCCTGCAGGGGGAGAAGGAAGGAACAATCTGGCGCCTCAAGACTGGGCTTCTGCGCACTGGAAGAAATGTGAGCGTACGTGCTGACACACACATTTCTCCTTCAGTGCTCAGTAAAAGTTAATTAGAAACATCCCCAGCTAAGCTGAAGGAAGGCTATGTGGTTTTCCCGAAACCTTAGGCCATCTCCAGGGCATACAACTGTGCCTTTTGTGGGTGTGAATCTCAAACCTGGAGACATGGAGCCAGCAGGGCCAACAGACAGAGAGGTGAGAAAGCAGGAGACAAAGGTTCTTGGAGTTGGGCAGAAATCGCATTCTGTCCTGCAGTCTCAGGAGGGCCACACTAAATATTTGCCCACCACATCTGCTGTACATCAAAACCTGTCCACCAGAAAGCAGTGATGGACTTCTGCACAGGGAGAGGGCCCAAGGTGGGGCTGAGACCAAGCCATCCGTTACACACAGAGTCCTTGGCTCCAGGGATCAAGAACTTTACAGTCTCATCTGCTGTGCCCTTTGGTTTTCTAGAACTGAAAGGGCCTGGGAACTAGGGGGGACCATGGGATGGGGAGGAGCGGGAGGGTTTTTTCCTCACATACTGGTTCTGGCTGTGCACTCGGGTCTTTCTTCCTCTGTGGGGTCAGACAAGCTGCTCCACGCATTACCTGTGGGAACCACTCAGAGTCTCCCAGGGCTTTCAGGAAGGTCACGTCTGCGTCCGTCGGGATGGTGCTTGGGACACAAGCCCTCATGAGTTTTTTAAAGCTGGCTTTCACTTGTCGGATGTCTTGAAATTCAACAGGAACAAATTCACAATTTAAGGCAAATTCTAACTTGAAGCTCTGTGGATGAAGATGCAGAGAGTTAGGCAGTTAATGTGATACTGATGGTCCATTGGTATATTCTCTTTTACTTTTATAATCTGGTTATTTAAAAGCCCTCTAGTTTCTTATGCCAAAGCACGAATTAATTTTCTTAGATTTATTTGATCATTTTTCACATTCTGCCTGAATCACTTGTTTTTCTAAGAGTAAAAATTCGGGCAAGGACTACAGACACTCCAAATGAAACCAAATCCATTACCATCACGTCAATTCTTACTCAGAGGACGTGTGTATAGTGTCTGTTTAGTATTGTGTGTTTGTTGTTTTAGCATTTATAGAAAGGGCCACTAAAGTTTCAAAAGAAAAGGCCAAAGGTTTTTATTAGCACCTTCAATAAGTATAAGAAACAAAAAGGCTTATATTCTTTGTCTTAGTAATTCTACTTATAGGAATTGGTCATAAAGACAATGAAATATAGAAAAAAAACTGGTGAAAGACAATTGGAAAAAAAGACACTATGCTTAATGTCATGATTATAATTTTACATACAGAATATCAAGTAATAAACCTTAAACATTAAACAATATGGGATGCTAAGTAGTGATTAAAACATACAACACAGAGACATTAGTTATTGCTTAAGAAAAAAACTTAAAATGTACATGAGTTCCTAATAGTTTTAAAAATGGTAATCTTGGGCTGAGCCCCGATAGTGAATCGAAGTGGTTGTGCGAGGGACTGCGGCCCACCGGGAGCAAGGCTGGGCCTCCAGGAGCAAGGCTGGGCCTCCTACTCCCTCCAGGGGGCAGTGATACCCCCCAAATGTTAATCTTATAATTTAAAAAAAGCAGTTTATTTAGCAGGAAAACTAGATTGCCTTCCATTTCCCCACTCTACATGACCTACAGATACCTCTCTCATATGAACCACGAGATAGCAAGCACTAGGTGGAGTGCATAGTAGGTCATAAGGAATTTTCTGGTAAGAAAAGCACTAATGAAAACCCAAGCTCTCTATCATCAAGGCGAGTCTCACTCACAGTGGCCCTGTAAGGCGGGCAGACATGCCTGTGGGTTTCTCAGCCTGTACCTCCGTGTGGAGATAGAAAGACTTGCTGTCCCCCCAAAGCACTCAAGCCTGTGAATTTTAAAAAGCCCCAAGCCACCCCCCCCCTGCTGCTGTTGGGGTGCCTCAGACTGATACCCCCCCTGTAGGGCAGGGTAGAGCTGCCTTACAGGGTTTTCCAAGAAGGTGAGGCTTTATGGACAAAGACCGTGGTATCTATCTCCCACAGAGTGGCTGGTGCGTTCCGACTGCCAGTCTTTTTGGTTGTCAGCCACATGCTTGAAGTGTGCAAGGTTCCGTAACAAAGGGGTGCCAAGACCCACTGCAAGCTGGCTTAGAGACCGAGTCACTCTCCCTGCCTTCCCGGTCAGGTGTCCCGGGCTGGAGGAGAAAGGTGTGTGGGCAGGTGAACAGGGCGCACAGCAGCGAGCAGGAATGCCGGCTGAGTCAACTTACAAGAAAAAGGGCACACAACGGCTGTGCTAGGCTGGAAGGAAACATTTTCTCAGTAGAATGACTAACTAGAAAAAGAAAGGGAAGAAAGGAAGCCGTGAAGAGAGGGGGAAAGGAAGAGGAAGGGCAAGTTCCCAGGGGTCAGTCTGGCTTCTTCCTCCAGGTCCCTCTGAGGTGCCTTCAGGGATGGAGGTGGGGAGAAAGCCATGTGCTGAAGGGTGAAAAGTGTGCTTTGGAACAGGTGTGGTGCCAACAAAGCCGTGCTTTTCTGGACAGGGAATGTGTCGGAAGACTTGTCTGCAGCCTTCAGAACTGATGGTGCCCTTTGCCCTACATGGCAGTGACTAAGTGATTAAAGCAGATGAGGCGGTGGGAGGAGGTCGGACACATCCATCTGACTTCAGAAGCGATGACTCAGTCCCTCAAGCCTGTGGGATCCTGCAGAAGCGGCAGAGGAACCTCAGCAGAGGAAGTTCTGCGCCTCGATTTGGTCACAGGTGTGTTGGGATTGCTCGGTGCTGGCTGGAGGGGTAGAACGAGCTTGAATTAACAAGCATTTTCATTTCCCAGAGAAAACCTGTCAGGAGTAATGCAATTTCCTTTGTATTTCTGTGAATTGTGACAATATTAAACTCTAGGAATCATCACTGCCTGCGGAGAGAAAGTCTACCTTTACAATTTATAATTGATGGGACCTTTACATAGTGAAGTTCCTTAGCAGAAAATTGTCATACAGAGTTTTTGACCCTCGGGAACTAGGGTACGTGTCTCTCTTTCGATAGGTCTGGCCTTCAGCAGAGATTGCCCTGGAAGCTGCATCGGGGCGATGGCATGAGCCTTTTTCTTGGTATGCCTGTCTTCTGATGTCCCAAAGGCTTCTACTGACTTTTCGCTTTGAGAGCAAAGCCAGTCGGTTACTGTGGAGCGGACTCCATCAACGGGAGCTCCTGGGGAGCAAGAGCAGAACTGTGCCCTAGGGCGTTTTCAGGGCTTGATTTCCCAGAAGTAAATTGTGGTCTTCTCTTCCAAATGACTATGAACACATTCTTATTTTCAATGGCTAGTAGGTGTTCAAGTATGTGTATACAAGGGGATTTCAGAAAATTCATGGAAAGAATGAAGAGATGAGGGAATTTTCTTAAAGTCCCCTGGTACGTATGTATCCGTATGTTAAGTACACAACATACAAAGAGAAACCTTAGCATGTTTGAGACCGATTTTACCTCCAGATTCAGAATTCACGTTAAAGGCAAACGAACATGTGACATATGCTTCAGAAGCTGTCTTAGTGCATCTATAAGGTTTCCAAGTGGGCCCAAGAACTCTTACCCTCAGTTGTGACTTTTCACCGAATATGTAAAGGGCGGCTTGGCGTTTCAAGAGCTGGTTTTGAAGGTAGGCGCTGTTACTGAAGGAGGCCGGGTGATCCTTGCCCGCCAGCCGGGCGCCAACGTCAATGAAGGATGTTGGAGAGCCGATCAGGCGGGTGCCAGAGCGCAGACTTGCCCACACACCTTCACAGAAGCCAAAAGAGTTGGGTGAGACAGGCTGGGGTGGAAATGCCACTGACTACGGAGACGGGCGCATGCTCCACAGGCATGTGTTAGAATACGTTAATTAACCTAGTCTTGACGATCGTAGCAGGCATTTGTCATCTACTTTGACAGCATCTAAGCATGACTCAATAACATCTGCAATAACATCTTAGGTGTGGTGGAACCTAACTAAGGAGTCGCCAAGTCAATCGTATTTTGATATCTGAAGATCTCTTCAGCATTTTAAGTGAGTCCTGGATGCAATCCTGAATAGAAAAAGAGCACTAACCACAAAAACAATAAGGAAAAGTGCAGGCAGGAGGCAGCATTGGGGCCTAGGCAGGAGAAAACCGAGGAAATTAATTTCTTAGGACTTCATGAAAGAAGTAAGGACCATTCCTATGCTTTATTCAGTCAATTCAATAAGAAATCTTATTCAGAAATGAACTAGAAATTTACTAAGCCTTAGTTAAATCGGAGGTTGGCTTGAATTAAGATCTGTATACTATACCCAAATTATGTAAGTCTAAGTTAATAATTCTATTATCTTTTCTCCATGAAATCTAGTGAGGCTATACACTTAGTAATAAGCATTTTGTGGGCTCTTAGGTTTTCTTTCAAATGTGCAGCCAGAAACTGGCATCTTCTAAGAGAGAGGCCATGCTAAGTCGCTAGGAGAATCTATTAGAAAAGTTGAGAACTTGAGTGAGGGACTGCAGCCCACAGGCTTGGCAGTTCAAATGCAGCAGTAGCTCTCTAGGAGCAAGACTGGGTAGCTCCCATGACCATCAGAGGGCAGTGATGCCAAAAAAAAAAAAAAAAAGAAAAAGAAAAAGAAAAATTGAAAACTTCTGTATGCAAGTGAGATTACCAAGTATTAAATCCAAGGTTGACTCCTACTTTGAAAGTGTAACACTGTGGCAACTTTGGAGCCCCAGAACTCCTCCTCCATGACGGAGGTGCGCATGTGCGAAACCTTCTTGAGAGTTGGAACTGTTTTTTCATTTCCCCCCAAGGTTACATCAAGCCACTCTTGGAGGGGACTGCAAGTTGCCATGATAAATACCACTGCTGCCTCTCTCTCTCTCTAGAAATAGTTAAGGGGTCAGAAGACTAATTTCAAAGAAGAAAACCCAAACTTCCCTCAGGTGACTCACTTCTGCTTAGCATGGACGAGTCTTTTTGAATAACCCCTGAGAGTCCCTTAAGCATGATGGCAAGGGTTGGTCTTGTGAAGCTTTTGACGATGGAATCACAGAGGACATTCAGAATGTGGATGGGAATAAAGGGCACGACTTGACAAACAGATGTACGGAGCAAGTCCTTGGCAACAGATGTTTTCACATGAAGATGGTTCGGGGAAGTGAGGTGTCAGGAAGGGTAGCTATCCAGTACCTTGGCTAGGAACTCTTCCCGGAGCTGAAGATGTGGGGTTTGACTGAGTAAAACAGTTACCTCTGTATTCAAGCACTGGGAGGCAAGGTTAAAGACAGCGAAGGAAGGAAATGCAGCCAGTAGCAAACGCCAGAGCAGAGTGGGTAAGAGAAGAGACAAGTTATTTAGTTTTAAAACTTAAGTTAACCCAGGAAACAAATGTACACATTGTGAAGGTCGTAGATCCTGATAACAAGTGAAAAACTGTGTGCGCACGTGCGCACGCACACACACGCACACACACGCACACACACACAGATGGACCGAATGCTTGTTACATGAAATTTCAGCACCTGCTCATAAAGGCTAAAAGCACAATGCGATGGGCAGTACAGCAGAAAGTGCCACTAAAAAATTATACCAAATGGAATAAGCCTTTGGCGATTTTAATTGAGACAGAGTCAAATTTATATAATAATTTAAGATTCCTTAGTCTTAGTCACTAAGGAATTTGGGGGGGTGTAAATGTTAGGAATACACTGACACTAGTGTTTTGGGGGCTGATTGGTTGGCAAACGCTATTTGCTGAACAACCATCTGTCCTTTGAGCAAGGCCACACAGCAGAAACAACAAAAGCTCTAGAAACCATTTGGGATAACTAAGGGCATTTTTTGGCGACAGGGCATTAAGCATTGCCACACAGTCTTCCTTCTCTTTTCGGTTTGAAATGACATTCTCCCCCACACCCCCAAGCAGGCAGCTGTAAACAGCACAAGTTCTAGGTTCGGTGACAATGCCCAGCACCACTAGTACTACAGCTTGTAATGACTGAGGGAATGAGTTCTAAAATTCCCACTTGTACTCAAATAAGAGGCAGAGATAATGCTTTTGTAATTTGAGTAATATGTGTGTGTATGTATATATGTACATATTTTTTCTACCAGAAAGAAAGTACTTCTTAACTTACCTGGTAATAACAAAAAATGGCTAGCCATCGGTTAAAGCACGGGTTCTCAACTTCCTAATGCCGTGACCCTTTCACACAGTTCCTCATGTTGTGCTGACCCTGCCTAACCAGAACATTATTTTTGTTGCTACTTCTTGTCATTTTGTTACTGTTATGACTCGGGCAACCCCAGGGAAAGGGTCGTTCGACCCTCCCCGGTTGAGAACCGCTGGGTTAGTGTCACATCACAACTTCCTGACTGAAGGAATTGTTCAAGTCGATTAAGGGAAATTATGTTCTGTTTATTCAGGATTTTAGACTAATAGCAGTCTTGCTGAACTGAAGACAACAAAACTGCAAGGTCTGACATTAACTTGATAAAAGGAAAATCATCAAATGTGGTTTTTCATTCCTGTAGAGGCAGGGCCTGGAGGGAGTGAGAAAGGTGACATTGTGGAGGTGCTGGCTGATGACACACCTGGTCCTGCTCGGGAAGAGCGAAGACTGCAGCAGCAGGGCAAAAGCCCAGGGAGGGGGTGGGGGTGTGTGTGCGTGAGTGCGCGCGTGCTCCTGTGGGCGCTGGCCAACCGGGCCCCTGGCTGACAAGGCCCTGTTTTCTGAGTGGGATGTGAGACACCCGGATGAGCCCAGCAAGTCGCTAGCGGTGCAGGATCACACTTTCTCAGGCTTGACCCTCTGCCTGGAATGCTTTTAATGCCTTCTTCAATGCTGACTCCAGCTGGCCCCCATGTAAGGGGTGCTATTTGAGGTAGGCAGTTTTTATCACACTGCTGCTGTGATTAGCTGCGCATTCTCTAGCTCAAGTGATCTCAAGGGCAGAGACCAAACAAATCATGTTGGTCCTTTGATCTATCCTGCAACAGAGTCAAGAGCCTATCATACCTCCTGAAGACATTTATTTCCCTGTTGCAAATCAATACATTGTGAGCTGTGGTAGCCCTCTACTCTGGCTTCCTCTCAATTTAGTTGCATCAGAAGAGTGAAAAGTGGAGTGCTTGTCACTCGGCGGGAAGTCAGCCACACACTGCTGTGAGACCAGCGGAGGGAGGGCCGGAGCATTGTCAACGTATTTGGAAGGCCTGGTAACTGCCTACTTTCTTGGTGGTGGGAAGGTAGACTGCAGATTTCCTGACGGCCCCTAAGGGAAAAGTGGTTGTCTTGAGCACAGTACACCTGTTAAGGGTTCAAGTTGTGCTTCCCACACTGCAGGACCCCCTTTAAGGGACTGCTACATAATTTCAGTACGTCAAACCAGTATTTTCAAAAACAGAAGCAAAAATTCAAAATATTTTACACACTGCATGTGGTATAGAGGAGTATTTCTTCATAAAAAATTTATCACATATACACATTTTGCACTGTGAATTCTATTACTTTGTGACATAAATTGGTAAGTGTGTGTCTATGTGCATTTAGGATGTAGAATACAGTTCTTCCTAGGAGTCACGGTCAAGAGGACTTGCCGATTAATGGCCCAGACTTAAAGCATATACCATAATTTTCCTGCCTGTGGTAGTTACATAATCTGGTTTCCATTTGAAACTATTAAGAATGAAGGGGTGGAGTTTCGCTTGACAAATCAGGTCGAAGCTTGATGACTTCAACTGGAGGTGCAATGGAGATAAATAGCTCACTGGAGGCCAAACTGTCTTTGCTACATATTCCTATTGGCAAGTCACATGGGTCTACATTGATGGAACCAGTCATGGAGCTGGATGCTTCCACTGTCACTGGATCCACCAGACTTTCCGCCCACTGGCTTGTGATCATCCTGCATTCAACGACATCGCATGTGTTGTGTGAGTCTGAAGAGAAATATATAAACTAGTATTAGATGGATGGGCTAATATTGGACTTAGGGACTTGCACTGGGTGGAGCTGGGATGTTTTCTCAATATACCATTGCTCTTTGATATAAAGCTCTTTGTGATACACATGAATGTCTCCCTGGATCTGTTTCTCTAGTCTACCTGGACTAACCCACTGCCTTAGGACAATTAGGAGCAACCTGTGCTGGTCAGTAGAAAATATTTGGGAAGAGTTTCAGAAACAATACTTATAGCCCAAGATGTGCACAGAATAGATTAAAAGCAAATCAAAAGGAAGACTTAGACCCAGAGGCGTCAATACAGCCTCCCAGAGATTTCCGAGGCTAGCACAGAAGGGATTCATGAGTAGAACATAAACACTAGCTTGAAGTCTGAGGCCAGTATAAAAGGAGAGCTCTGACCATAGTTGAAACAACTGGGTGAAAAATTCATAAGTGTTAGGTAGCAACATAAAAGAAAAGACACTTTTGTAGCTCATATTTATGTAACAGGTCATCATCTGGCCAAACAGAGGAATGGAGAACGTTCCCAATGAAGTTTACAAAAGCAAAACACAGGGCTGAGCCCCGGTGGCGTCAGTGGTTGAGTGCAGGACTGCGGCCCCGGGGGTTTGGCAGTTCAAATCCAGCGGTGGCTCTCAGGAGCGGCACTGGGTAGCGCCCCGGACCACCAGGAGCTGTGATGCCCACAAAAAAACAAAAACAAAAACAAAGAAACAAAAGCAAAACACAACAGCCAAGTGTGGAGTGGGAGAGGTCCATCCACCCAGACATCTGCTGGAAGCTGTAGTCTACTAAAAAGACACTGGAAAATTACTGACATGCAAAGAGCATACGTTTCCTCATGGTAAATACAGCCAGGAGGGACAATGCAATTTGGAACTAAAATCTGACCAGAGTCAGAAGAATTCTTGGCACTGGAAATACCAAGAAATGTAGGAAAGCGTCAACTACATCAACTTTACTTCAAAATCACACAGAAAGAGATGAGAAGAAATAACTTTGTAGCTTGAATGTAAAATAAAGGCATTTGAAAATTTTATAGCTATTACATACGAACCTTTGCATAGCTTGAGACGTGAATTAGGAAGGAGGGATTCTAGAAGATCAAGAAAGCCCTTAGGAAATTCTGCTACTGTAAAACATTCTACTGAGAATGAAGTATCCAAAGAACCAAAGGGACTTGCCAGGAGATGAGCAGGTAATACAGGCTTTAAGGGGGCAGGGAGAGGTGATGCCCCGCAGGGAGAGTGAATTTTATCAACTAGAGCTATTTCATGTTGATTCTAAACCAAATTCTAGACAGGGTTATTAATGGCTTATTAGTACTTAGAAAAGAAAAAAAGCATTAATCTTATAATAAAGCAAGCCTAACTAACCATATACTTTTTTATAATCTGGTTAACGGGCTGAAAGATTGGCAAATACTGAATTAAAAAGGTTGGCAGAGGTTTGAAAAGGTGTGCCAAGCGAGTGGTTTAGGAGGAGGGGCCCACGGCCAGCGTGGAGTTGCCAACAGAGGGGTGGCTCTCTTCAGGCAACAGGGAGGCTTCCACGCTACCTGTGCCGCAGGCCTTTGTCCTGAGCTCCGGCTTGTTCAACATTGTCATAAACAACAGCTCACATGAGAACAGTGATCAAAGTCATGGATGACAAGAAGCTTGGGAAAACAGCTCATGTACTGGGTGCATAAGATCCGAAGGCTTAACGTGACTGCATAGCCAGGAAGATGAACTTTTACAGGGGTGGTACATAGTACACTGAAGTCCCCAAAGTGCCAATACTGCAAAGAAAAATAATGTGTGTGTGTGTGTGTGTGTGTGTGTGTGTGAGAGAGAGAGAGAGAGAGAGACAGAGACAGAGACACTGACTATCCCCAGGCCTAATACAATCTAAAACTTCAGGAACACCTAAGAATGCTGGACTCAACCCTGCGAAGAGACTGCAGAATGACAAAGATGGGGAGTAGATTATAATCACTCGAACTGGAGAGGAGTAGAAAACAGAAACACATTTCAAATCAGAAAAACTGCAGCGTAGGAGATCAGGTTTGTTTTCGTACTTTAAGAGCGCAGAGGTTGGGCCAATGGGTAAAAGTTACACAGTGGCTGATTTAAGATCCAAGCGAAAACAACTTTCCTTACAAATAAAAAAAAACAAAACAAGAGAACTACACATGTCCTAACCCACTGCCATCTGCCTCGCCCGTGCCTCGTGGGTCGGAGCAGCACTGCTTCGTGGGGAGGCAGACCCGGCTTCTGAAATGTCTCTGGGTGGGAGCAGGGCTTCCCCCATGTAGCACCCCAGGGAGTCCTCCCAACAAATGGCCCATCCCGGGAGTTCCTGGTGGGGAGAACTGAGTTTGCCATGGCCGCGGACACGCCAGCAGAAGTAAGAACACTCCTTGGGTTTGTTTTCAAGGGATGTGGAATTGTACGTGGGGGAGAGGACGAAGAGTCCAGGATCCTATGACTTCATTGTGACAATCAAGATACCTACTCTGGAATTTCCTCTGGGAAGTAAAGGAATGGATCTGACATAAACTTCCAGACACCAAAGGGGACCACCCGGGGGACTGAAGAGAACGAATGTATACTCAGCCTTTCTCTGCTTCCTCCTGCCAGCAGCCACCGCTCAGGGGACAGAAACTCGACAACATTCTACCTTACCCTCGAAGCTAGCATTTCAGACGTCAGGAGTACAATAACGAGGGAGGCACGGTGAGCCGTCTGTCCATACTGGTGCTCAGTTTTCCTACTCTGCGAACCTGGAGCATAGCATCATTGTATGCCGTGCTATCCTCTGAGGGTGGGCTCACCACTCAGAAGTGCTTCCTTCACCTCCCGAAGCATCACAAACTCAAATATATACGACAGCAACGGTGATCACACCACTTGTCCCAGGGGGCTAAGCTCCTGTCTCTATGCTAGTCATAAATCTGATCATTTATTTGGAAAGGGTATCAAAGAACAGTCTGAATCATAATTAGTTGAATTAAAGTATCTGCTACCTCCAACAATGAATGCTCTTTGCCTCTTGTCTCACATCAGTGCTCAGTTATAAAAGCAATCTTACTAAGCTCCTCGAGCAAAGCTATTGGGTGGGTTTACATCCAAATGTCCTGGCACTACCTGCTTAAGCACAGTGGACATTCCTGAAGTCCTCCTTTCAGTCCCTAAAGTCAGCCCAAAAGAAGAAGAAAGACCATGTCGTTCGGGTTAACATTACTCAAATGACAAAAAGTTATCTTCATGTGGAGCATGTCTAATTGCTGCCAAACAATGTACTTTTTTAAGTACCCAAAGCTTTATTAGAGATAACAAGGCAATGTTATTATTTCATCTGCGATAACACACATTTGCAAGATTACAGAGAGTTAGGTTTGGCAAACGCAATCAGAGAGTTTCATGATAAATGAAGCAAGGCATGCATGGTGTACTTTACAAGGAAAGCCATTTTCTGCTTATGTTGAGCTAATTCAAATCGCCGATTAAGCCAAGAAGACCAACTTTTCAAGTCACATGCTCCTGTGTCTTAACACATTAGGGTTACCTCTACATGAACCCTTTGGGGTTCCATCACATGATAACTGAAACAGAATATTAGTACAAGTCTTAATGGCTTCATCCAATCTAGTCAAAACAAACTGTACTGCGAATCATAAAAGGCTGAAGAAATTTCAAGCTTATACACGATGATTTTTGTGGATGTGCATTTAATAAACACACGTTTAAGTTTTACAAATCACGTCTTAGTAGCATTTTAAAACAGATTGAGGGAGAGGACCCCCTGATGATTTTTATATTCCACATTTCCTCTCTATTACCATTTTAAGGAAAAAAGTAATTGAGTCTCTAAATTGGGTCACAATTTACTTTCCAGATCATTAATAGTGGTACCATGAGTTCTCAGTAAAAGGAGCTGAAATTGTAGCCCTGCCTATAAACCTTTCCAGGGTCATGTGAAAGGAGCAGGGCAAATAATTAAAGAGACTCGACCTAGGAACAGATCTGACCCTTACACAGCCATGGAAAAACAAAAGGAAAAGGTATTGTCAAAGCTTACCTGGAGACAGAGCGAGTGCTGGCCTGACAGTGAGTGTGCTGTTGCCACTGCGTTTCTGATGCACAGACACTGCGCTCAGTAAGGCTTGCAAGTACTTCTCTTGTTCGATGTTACTGAAAGATTCTAAAGAAGAGGTAGGAGCTATAAAAGGAAAACACATTGAGTAAAACCGGCTGTCCCTCTGTCAGCAAAACAAGCACACATAAGAATTGCATTCTCTGTACTTTCTCCAAGTTACCACACCTAGTCTTATAAACTAGTCTCACCGAAAGCTCCAGTCTATAAGTGCCTAATCCTCCTATTATGCTGGTTTCGCCACACCTTCTTTATAGTCTTCACCCCCTCCCAGACAGAGCCCAGGGGCTCCACAAGCAGCCAGGACCGTGCCTTTCCAAGCACAGGTGTTTGGCTTTCATCCGCTAAGTGACTGAAAATAGCCACCCGGCCCACGCTTCCCTGGCAGGGGGTTCCCTCGGCATCCCAGAATGGGCAGACGTGACAATCTGTCAGCACCAGGTGCTTTTATTCCCATTCTGCCGTACGGGTCTAACAGGGGTTTGTTAGGAGGAGGATGGAGGATCATGGGAAGAAGATAGTAACAATGATTGCTAGATTTTCTGGTACTTCGAGAAGAGGGGCAGGAAGTGGATCCAGATGGAAACAATTACAGAGCAGTCTCCAGCTTGAAGGGCATCAATCTGGTTTGTCCGGAGAACAAGACAAGCTCTGAAATCAATCCAGACACTAACCAACACGCTGTCATAGACTCAGTGCCAACGGGTAGACCTCTACAGAGAAGGGCAGAACTGCCCCTGTGGGTTTTTGAGACTGATTCTTTCAGGGAGTAGAAAACCCATCTTCCTCTCTAGGAGTGACTGGTGGTCTCGAACTGCTGACCTTGTGGCTAGCAGCCGAACACGTAACCACTATGCCAGCAGGGTTCCACAGACACTTCAACAGGCCTTGGGAATAGACTCACTAGGACAATAGAAAACAAGAAGTTTTCTTACAGCGTGAATAGGAAATCAATAATTAGCATTATTATATTTGATCAACTCTGAGATGCCATGAATTTACATGTGGGCATACCTCAGAGATATTGCAGGTTCAATTTCAGACTATTGCAATTAAGCACTGCAGTGAGAGTCAAATGAATTTTTTTGTTTCCCTGAACATGTAAGAGTTATATGTGCACTATACTATAGTCTGTGACGTGTGCAACAGCATCATGAAAAAGTCTGAAATGAGGGAGTTTCCAAAAGTTTGTGGAAAAATTCCATTATTTTCTCATCCTATTTTTTCCATGAACTTTTTAAAGCCCCCTTGTATTGTAAAAATGATGAAAATGTGACACAGACACATGAAGACAGCACATGCTCTTGGAAAAATGGGATGGACACATGTTCAAGGCAAGGTTGCCATAGCCCTTCGCTTAGGTAATAATACAGTATCCTCGAAGTACAAGAAAGCAAGGCATGCTGAAGCGTGGTGCCCGTACTAGGAACAATACAGCAAACAAAATGATGACGTCATTCTTTCTTAGCATATCACCTGGAAGACGCCCACCTGCTTCAGAGAGTAAAGGTGAGTGAACGTGTGAGCTGGAATATGTAAAATATGACCAACGTATATGAGGTAGAAAAAAAAATCAGAAACCATCGAAGTAAAAGTTGGGACATTTTCTAACCTAAGCACATCAAAGTGCCTGAAATAACCTTGCTTTATTTTGCAACTTGCATCGTACGCTTGTATGCTAATAATGTTCCTACCATGCTGCTGGGAGGATTCTTCAGGGGACTTACAGGCCAATTGCCTTTAATGACCCTATGTCTGAGTTGAGACTCGGCACTCTGGGGAATAGTAGGACAGGGTTTCCTGGGTCAGCGGGCCGACCAAAGCCGTTATGGCCAACTACCAGGATGGAAATGGATGAGGATGAAGGACAGAGGACCTGCGGAAACCACAGACCTTGGTTTATAGCACTTCTAAAAGGAAGAGACACATCCAACAGGATGAAGAATTCAAGGCGGAGCCCCACATTGCCGAGTTGCATTTTGGTTTCAGTTGCACTTGCCTTTATGGTGCAAGGAGAAGTTTTCACGAAAGGGTGCACACCTGGCATTGCCTGATTTTATTTCCTGTATTCTTGGGAATCCTTTGAAGCCAAAGGCTTCCAGTGGTACTGCAGTGAGATGCTTACCTGCCTGAGGGGAGTTCTGAGATTTGAAAAGCCCAACTACTCCTTTCCCGTGGAATCCTCCGGATCGAAGGAGCAGGGTGCTGCTTCTTGCGTTCTTCCAGCATACAACGGGCAGGCGGTTGTGTCGGTAGCAGCGGGCTACTCTTGGTAAACTATTGTCCTGTACAGCTTGGGGTACCACTAGCAGGCCAGGGTAGCTTTAGGGACATGGAAACCGAAAGGACAAGATTTAGTGGCATTGGAGGATGGTAGGGAGGGGAAAAAGAGCAAGGAGAGAGAAGGAGAGAGAGAGAGAGAGAGAGAAAAAGAGAGAGAGAGAGAAAGAGAGAGAGAGAGAGAGAGAATGCAATTATAATATCATAGTAATTTTTCTAAGACTCAGACATTTTGGGTGAGGGATTTAGACATTGCCAGGGGCCTTCAAAAAGCTGTGGAAAAAGGAAATTCCAAGGCAAGAGAATTTTTCCATAAACTTTTTGAAGCCATCTTATATGTCAAACACAAACCTGACTAGAAATCCCCTTTACGGTCATGTAAATCATAACCTTCAGCTACTTGAGTGAATGCCAAATTAACTTCCCACTCTTAACCTTGCAGGGCTTGCAGATGCTCTGTAAGCTGGCACCTAGGAACTCTGGTACCTAGGAACTCTAGATGCTCTTTTTCTAGTAACACCAACGGATGAAAAGGTCAAGCAGAGGCTCGGAAAGCTGCTCCACCTTTAGGGCCCACAATTACCAACACCATTTTTACACTATCTATTCAATACAACAGTCTGCTTTTAGAAGCCATGGCTGTGTGGATTAGCTAGAGGAGTACTGCTGAGTGCTTTCAGAAGCAGTTTCAAACCCTGAGAGAGAACAGGCATCCACCCCTCACCCTCCCTCCAGGGGGCTGCCCCTCTTCCATTGAATAGGGGTGCCACACCGCCAACACTGCTGTGCATAGATTCTGGGGCTCCCAGACTCGGGTTTCCCTGAGCGCTGGGGGGCCCTGGTGCCGGGACAAGCCTGAAGATCAGCCGAGGCTCTAGGAAGTACCAACCTCATTTAGCCATGAAAGATGCATTCACTCACCCTGATGCTCATCTCATCTCCCTTTCAGCTCGAGGATCAGCCTCAAGAGGGAGGGAGATGGCTGAGGCCTCAGAAATTGTTGTGGAGCTCATGACACATGCTTAAAACATAAGTGAATGATCACAGGTCGACATCACTACCACCAAGGTCAAGGCGGCCCTGACCCAAGTCATGATATTTTCAATTGACTCATGAATGTGTGAGTGTTGGACATTGAATAAGGATGACCAAAGAGAGACCGATGCCTTGGAGCAGTGGTGAAGAAGATTGCAAAGTATCATGGACTGCCAAGAGAGCAAATAAATCTGTGTTGGGAGATGTAGAAGGCTCCTTCAGGGAAAGGAAGGTGAGACCTTGTCTCACGTACTTTGGACCTGTTATAGAAGAGGGCAGTGGGAATGAGGAGGGCCCGTGACAAGCTGGAGGAACACAGAGGCTGCAGCGAGACCATTGTGAGCATGGCGCAGGGCTGGGCAGTGTTTCACTTTTTGGGACATCTGTGGACATGAGCTGGAGCAGCAAATGTGACCACATGGTCAGGAAAGGGATCAGCACCAGTACTGCAGATGGTCCTTAGGTCTCCGCCAACGGTGATTTCTCCTTTCTCTTGAATTGCTATCCCAATCGCTAACGCGACTGAATTTTGTCTTGTCTGCCTTTGAATTTTAGACCCAAAAGGAAACAAAAGAATACATTCCTTCACGGGGTTGGACCTGGACCGAATCCACCCAACGCAGAAGACCTGTTTTCATATCAGAAATCTTGTACATGGTTAACTTTTCAGTAAAAACTGAAGGCCTTCCTTGCCTGCCTGGGTTATACTATCGACATCTCTGTGCCTGGATAAGCTACACATATAAGAGGGTTCACAAATGCCATGATCTTTCCATTCCATCTTGCACTGATTTTTGAAGTGTCCTTAAATATACCCTGAAACAAGTTTGAAAGTGTTCCTATCACATCAGTGAGTCTACTGTGCGCCAGTTTTCTCACGTGAGTAATAGAGACAACTACCTTGTAAGGACAGCTCTGATTTCCCTCTCCTTCTTTGGCTAGGTTTGCTTCGAATACATGATCTGAGACTGGGCTTTTTGGAGGTAACTTTGTCTCAACTGCATTGTCAAAGTAAAAAGCATTCATGAGATAGGGCAGCCCCCACCCCCGCCGCTCAGGCAGTAACAATCTACTCGGCAGGAGTGCGTGCGCTAGCCTTTGCTTGTTCTAGTTCGTATTTTTGGCATCTATTCAATGTGCGTTCCTTTCCTTGACCTATTACACTGCTGTGATTTACTGGCCATGACTTGGTTTTGGTGGGGGCTTGGGGGGTGGGGGGTGGGGAAGAAGCTCTGCTGTAGATATTATCACACTCTGTTCTTAAACGCGGGAGGGAAGATCTTATGGTCATGTGCCAAATATCAGTGTGTAAAAGCCTTGTTGTCCTGGCTGTCATATTGCATTCATTTTATATCTGGTGATAATATTAAGTTTCTTGTGTGGGTGTAAATTCTATTTCCATCCTGGTATCATGGGTTTTCAAAATTAGTACCTCACTCCTGCACTTCTCACCCTGTGCACAAATTAGCTTTGTTTAACTTGGCCAACAATAAACGGAGGAAGTTGTTATAGGGGGTTTACAGAGGTTGGTATCTGAAATATGAAATAACGATCCATTACAAGCCACTCATTATTAGCATGTCTAGGGAATATTTATCTAGAATGAAAATGAATATTTCACTTCAAAGTTTCCACAAGAAAAATACGTGTAATTTAAAGTCTCTTTTTTTTTTTAAAGGTATGTACTCTTCTGTGTCTGGCTTCTTTTGCACATGTTTGTGTGGTCCATCATGCTACTACATATAGCTGTCCTTTATTAATTTTCAGTCCTGTAGAAGTATTCTATCATGTAGTTACACTACAGTTAATCTAATCAGTGGATGGAATTGATGTAGTTTAAGTTTTTGGTTATTAAGAATAATACTGTTCCACCAGTCTATTTGCCAATCCATGTGCCAAACCCACGCTGCCTTAATTGTTGTAGTTTTATAGAAAAGTCTTGATGACTGGCTGTAGTTTTATATAAAAGTCTTGACGACCGAGAGCATTATTCTTTTTTTTTTAATTCAAAAAAAACTTTTGATAGCATTTTTCTATGAAGACTTTCTCAGGGTTGGAGCAGAGACCCCAAATCCATCTGTAGACAACAGGGTATCGTCTCACAGAAGGGTCACAAGGAAGGGATGAGGCAAGCAGGGCACCGTATAGCATGGGTGACACGCACAATATTCCCTTGGTTCTTTGAGGCTTCCTCACCCTCCCTATCATGACCCCCCGTTCTTTCAGTTCTGGCTTGACTAAAGCATGAACACTGGAACAAGTAAGCGCTCACAACACACAGAATCCAGGTCAGATAAACCCCTCAGGAACAGAAATGGGAGTAGTGAGACCAGGAGAGTAGGGTGAAGGTGGAGGGAGAAGGGGAGGAAGGGGAACGGATCACAATGACTGATGCATACATACCATCTCCTGCCCCCCCCGGGGGGGGCAAACATAACCGTGGGTGAAGGGAGACAGTGGTCGGTGTAAGATATAAAAATAATAATAATTTCTCAAAGGTTGGGGTTGGGGGGGAGGGAAGGAAAAAAGAAGAGCTGATACCAAGGGTTCAAATATTAAGTAAATGTTTAGAAAATGATGGCAACTTATGTACACATATACTTGCTACAATTGATATATGGATTGTTATAAGAGCTGTGAGTCCCCAATAAAATCTTTCAAAAATAAAATAAAATAGATTAAAAGGACTTTCTTAACTATACTTGCTCTTTTCCTACAACTTTTAGAATTATCTTTTTAGATCAGTGTGAGGGAAAATGGTAATTTTAGGATATTGAGTCTTCTAATCCCACATCATGATTCATCTATTTATTTAGATATTTAATAATTCTCAATATTATTTTGAGGATTCTGTGGAGAGATGTTGCGTATCTTTCACTAGGTTTCCCCTAAGTGTTTGATGATGTAGTTTTAATGAACTATTAGATTCTTAAGGCTGTGAACAAGAGGCAGGTGCTCAAATAGCGCCAGGGAACACTGCACGGTTTAAAACCAGGAGAGGGGGGCTGAGCCCCGGTGGCGGAGTGGTTGAGGGCCGGACTGCGGCCCACAGGCTTGGCGGTTCAAATCCAGCAGCAGCAAGGCTGGGTAGCTCCCAAGACCACCAGAGGGCAATGATGCGCGCCCTCCCCCCCCCAAAAAAAAACCCAAAACAGAAGAGGTGTGTGCCAGGGACATATGTTTATTCATCCTGTATGCTGAGCAAATAATCTGAGACGCGTCACTGTGACTCATGAACAGAATTCTGTATTCAGATGATCCACTCTAGCCTGCTGAGCACAAAGAGGACACGACGTAATGACTGGTGAAGATGAAACGCTCGAGCGCTCAATATGGGGTAGACCTCAATACATAGAAACAGAAACCCTGACAACTAGACCAAGAAGCAACCTCATGACACTTGAAGAAGCTTTTGAAGTTTCCAGGATTTCATTTTCCTTGGGTCCATCATCAGCTCCTACAGAAACTCTCTCACTCATGCTCAGAGTGACCAGACAGGGCAGGGTAGAAGGGTAGGTCTTCCAGACCATACATTTGTTTTGTTTTGTTTTTGTTTTTGTTTTTTTGGCATCACTGCCCTCTGGTGGTCGTGGGAGCTACCCAGTGATGCTCCTGAGAGCAGCTGCTGGATTTGAACCGCCACGCCCGCGGGTCGCAGTCCTGCACTCAACCACTTACGCCACCGGGGCTCAGGCCCAGACCATACATTTTTACGGATGTAGAAAAGTCTCATGTTGTTCCTGTGGAGGGTCTGGTGGTTTTCAACTACTGACCTTGTGTTTAGCAGGCCCCGATTCAAACCACTATGCCAGGAGGGATCCCAAAGAAGGAGCAGTCAAGAAATCAAAGAACATATTCCGCTGGGAAAATCCACTTCAAAATGGCTCTTTAAAGTGTTAAAATGAAAAAATGTCCCCTTGAAGACTAATGTGCTCTTGACCTAAGCCATGGCATTTTCAATTGCCTCATGTGCATGCAAAAGTTACCAGTGAATAAGGAAGACCAAAAACAAATTGATGCGTTCGAATTCTAATGTTGACAAAGAACACTGAATATACCAACTGCTGCCCAAAGAATAAACAGATCTGTTTGGGAAGAATAACCAAAATACTCCAAAGAAAGGGAGGATGGTGAGACTTCCTCTTGGGCACTGTGGGCATGTGACCGGAGGGGAGCAGTCTCTGCAGTGGGGCATCGGGCTTGGTAAAGCAGAGGCCTAGTGCAAAGAGCAAGACTCTCCACAAGATGGAAGGGCACGGTGGCTGCGACAACGGGTGCAAATAGAACAATTTTTTTTTTGGGGGGGGGGCTGAAATCACTGCCCTCTGGTGGGAGTGGGAGGCCCAGCCTTGCTCCTGGAGAGCTGCTGCTGGATTTGAATCGCCAAGCCAGTGGGCCGCAGTCCTGCACTCAACCACTACGCCACCGGGGCTCAGCCCCCAAATTAACTATTTTTAAGGTATTTTATTTTCAATTTCTTTGTGTCCTCCCTATTTTACGTATCTCCCTTAGAAGCAGCAGAAAGCTTTATTCTTATCATCGTTGTCTTTTATCTGAAGTGGTTCGTTCATGATTAATATGATTGCTGACCCATCTCAATCTAAACACACCATTGTACCGCTTGCTTTCTCTTTGTCCCATCTGTTCTATCCTGCTTTCCCCTCCTTTCTAAAAACTATCCCATTTCCTTCGTTCTCATAGCTGAAGGGAGCTGGGTGGCTGTCTCATCGTGGGTGAGGGCTGTCGAATTGGTCCCGGCCCTCCTAATGACCTCTGTGGACCGCAGTCCGCCATCGCCCTCACAGCTGCCGCAAGCGACGTGCGGGTGCGTGGGTGTCGTCACTGGTCATTCACCTTGTTGGACTCTTCCTCTCTTTTCTTTTTCTTCAACCGTCTAGAAGCACAGGTTATTCATTCTGCTGGCTGTCCTTACTATATTAAATATTCTTTCCCGATACCATAGTTCAGATGTGATGGAAAACACCTTAGATAAGGAATAGCCCAGGCTTCCAGGTGATCTCTTTGCTTTCTCAACAGTTAAAACAATCTTCTGCAATAGAACTGCCCAATGCAAAACGCTGTTTGATTTCTTGACTGGTGCTCCCGTTGGTTTTGGTGGGAGATCCAAATAAAATGAAATTCTTGTCAACATCCCCATTTTCTCCACTTATCACGAATATTGTTATTTTACACCAGCACAAATGCTTTATAACAAGCATTCTAAGCAAGAATCTATTAATATTTTTCTTTGTTTCTGTCACCCTGAAATGATAAATGAAGTCTGTCCTCTGACTGGCAGGCGTGATTTTGATAGCGCCCTTCTCAGACACAGCAGGACACTATACCCAAACACTGCCACTTGTACTTATCGCTGGAGAGTATTTATTTAGAATGTCCAAGAATCCAAGAAAAATTACTGCATGCTCAGCCCAGTCTCTTTCAGTATTTAATAAAGAATGTTTACTTGGCTATAATTTAAAACTACATTCCCAACTTGTAATTCAAGTTTCACAATGATGTTTGTAAATTTAAAACATCATTTAAATTGAAATGTCTAGAGAGAGTTTTTCAAGAACAGAGGGGCTGAAACAAAAGTGACATTAAGATAACTTTCCAAACCGAGTAAAGACTTACAATTTGCAGAGCACACTCTTGCTATCATTCTCTTTAGTTAAAGCAAGAGTTCATAAGTACAAACAAAACAGCTGACGTGGGAGGTGAAAATGACTAAATGCAGTTTAAAAAATAGATACTTACACAGATAACACATGCACGGGGATTCATAGGTTTGAAAAACAGCGAGGTAAGAACAGAACAAAGAAAATGTGTTCATTAACATTCTTTAAGCAATATTTTCTTGAAAATAGTTTAATTAGTGGAGGAAAACCTTGTCTATCCTTGGGTCAGCAAATTACAGCCTTGGGGGGCAAATTTGGCCAGGTCCATCCATCCCGTGACGGTCCATTGCTGCTTTTGCAGAGTTGAGTAGCTGCGGCAGTTGTCACAGTTTTACTCGCCCTATGATATGTAAAACTGAAAAGATGTACGATCCGGTCCTTTGCAGAGTAAGTTTTCTGATCCCTGTCCTACTAGATTCTCCAATCTGCCTGGCCAAATCCTATTCTTACTTCCAGTTGTCTGTAGGCATACCAGCTGAGGGGCCATTTCTACAGTGGACAAGAACTTTCCCTTTCACTTTCTGCCCTAACAGGCACCCATGTCCTTCTCAGAATCCCCTTTGGAGGTTTGCTTGCCCTGAATGAAATGCATTTCTTTCTTTCTTTTTTTTTTAGGCATCACTGCCCTCTGGTGGGAGTGGGAGGCCCAGCCTTGCTCCTGGAGAGCTGCTGCTGGATTTGAACTGCCAAGCCAGTGGGCCGCAGTCCCGCACTCAACCACTACGTCACCCAGGCTCAACCTGAACTGTATTTCTTAAACTCGAAGTATCCCAGCAAGACTTGTTCCCGTTCTGTGATGTTTTAATCTGTATCTGGGCCGTAGGTACCAGCAGCTCAGTCATGGAAGAAAGGAAATGGAAGAAAGGAAACAGTTTCTTTTTGTGGTCCACCAACAACAGACTTACCTCCGGCAGAGTGAATACATCCTGTTGGCGGCAGTGATTCGAAAATACTCTGGTTTTGAGCGGGAAGAGCTGCCACTGATGGTTCCCAAACCTAATCGCTGGTAGTCTCTGAAACAGGCCTTTTCCACCAACTGCTCCATGGTCGACTTCTCCGAGGCCTTCAGCGTGGTGCTTGTGGGGAGTTCACTATCATCTGAAACTGTGATGAAAGAAGCTGACTTGGAGAAATGATATAGCTCAAAGATAAGAATTTTCCCTTGAGGAGGATGCTAAAACCAGGAGAGGTTTATGTTAGGGCTATGGTCAAGACATAAAATATCAGGAGTTCAATGTGTTCATTAAAAATGTCAGGAAAGCACAGCCACTTAACCATGTAATTTCTTGGGTTTTTTTTTTTTTTTTTTGGCATCACTGCTCTCCGGTGGTGGGAGTAGGAGGCCCAGCCCCACTGCTGGAATTGAACCTCCATCCCAGTGGGCCACAATCTTGTGCACAACCACTATGCCACCGGGGCTCAGCCCACCATGTAATTTCTAAAAGCAATATAACGTTTAATTCATTCCTCATATTCTTGTTTCAATTACTGCCATGGAGTGCATACCAACTCTTGGTGGCCCTACTCATAGGGCAGGGGTTTCAGAGACTAACTGTTTATGGGCGTAGAAAACCTCGTCTTTCTCCCAATGAGCCTTTGGTGGTTTTGAACTGCTGACCTTGTGGTTAGCAGCCCAACGCAGAACCACTGAGCCACCAAGACTCCTCCATCTTTGCTTATGAGTGCCAAAGTCCTATGACTTCTATTTCGAGTCGTATAATAAAACACCAAAATGGTGTCAGGGCCTAACCTGACAGTCCAATTAATTTTTCAGAGTCAGGTTTCAGCTTATTCCTCCTGGAAATTTCGTCGTTGGAGGATGTGGTCTGAATGGAAAACTCCCGCACAGCTGTGCAATCACAGGTTACAGAATCCTTTAAGATTGTAGATGTAGGAAAAATTTACCCAATAGTCAAGTATTTTAGGGAGGATTAAAAAAAAAACAAAAACCACATTCCTAATTGGTACTGCATGTTCTAACTGAAAAAAGTTCATGCTATCAACTGTCCTAATTTACTCTTACATTTATTTTTTAAAGCAAGAGAAGTCAAATCAAGTTTTCAAAGTCTTTGGAAATGTGTTTAAAGTACCAGTAGTCAAGGAAAAGATATAGCTATCTCCCGTTAAAAAAAAAAAAAGGCTAAACTATGAGAGCTTCCTATACATGAAGACTGTATGTTTAGATTTGTAAACTTGACAAGGTATACAATAAGGAGTTAGTTTTGTGGGTTTTATTTTAAAAGAAGAGAGAATGGTATACAGTTTGGTCTTTCTTTCATAATAAATATAACAGAATGCTATATATACTTTTTGTTTGTTTCATGAAACCATCAGAAGTGTCAACAGTGGAGAGAAGCAATGATTCCTTAGTGGTTTCTGTGTTTCTGTAAGGTGATCAAGGCTCCCACGGGCAGTGATTTCAATCACCCTTCGCAGGTCTTGTCACTGCGCCCAGAGGCCCATGTGTAAGAACACATACTGGCAGAGGCACACGCACACATGAAATGATCTCAGCTCTGTACTCCCACTCATGGGAAAGACCTTTTAGCCGACAGAATTTATAGAAATGAGGTTTCTTTTTTTAAAAATGTATTTTATTGTTGTGTTATATGTATTACAAAATCACTAGAGGTTTGATTTTTGAGAAAGTGAATTGATCTGAGAGACTGTAGACTCGTTCTGGGAGGAAGAGAGTGCACCAGCCTTCGTTCTGCCTCTGATTAGATCTAGTTCTGGGTAAAGTCTTTCATTTCACATGTGTATCCAGTAGCTACTGGGTAAAGAGCAGAAACAATAATTAAATAAGGGATTCGGTTGTTTCTTTCAGCCTCTCCTTTCCCAAATGAGGTATTCTCAGCTTTCTAAATACAGTTCTTTAAATTTCTGTTGCTGCATCATCTAAGAATGGTCTCACCTTAGGTCTCCTATCTTGATTAGCCTCATCTACAATGCTCTTATTAAAACCTCAAATCTTTCATTGTGGGAGGATATTCAAGATCCTTCTCCTTCCAGCCCCAGAAGAACAAGGGGCAGAGGACTGCCCAGTGAACACATTTTTATGTAGTGGGTGTCTTGTTCCCTCTCTTCAGTAAGACACAGTTAAAAATAGTCAACCAGCCCTAGGGAATCCATAAAGGAAGAGTAAAAAAATGGACAAAACCTTATGTGAAAAATAGAATGTTGATAAAATATCTTTTTACCCCGTTTTGAGAAGTTTGAAAGTACCTCAAAACATTCTTATGAGATTTCAGTAAAATTTTATGTTTCAGGGCTTAGTTCTCGGAGAAAATAAGAATAAAACTGAGTATTTTATTAAGGAAAAAAGATTTCTTACGTACCAGATATGTCATCTTCTTCATTCCATCCTGGACGATTCACTCTCTCTTCGACTATTGTCCCCGTTCTCTTCTTCAATAAATACTGCCGCCCAATGGTCATCTTCCCCGCCCGTTTGGCACCTTTCACAATTGTTTTGGAGAAGGTGCTACGAGTAAAACACAAACAGTGAAGAGAATGCCAACTTAATAGGGAGGTGCCATTGATAGACTCTTGATACCTACATAGCTCAAGCTGCTTCTTTCCCCCTCTAGTCACTGGTATTCTCCAGACATTCATGAAGCTTCTTCTTTTTTGGGGGGGCATCACTGCTCTCTGGTGGTGGGAGTAGGAGGCCCAGCCTTTGCTCCTGTGAGCTGGAATCGAATCTCCATCCCAGTGGGCCACAGTCCTGTGCACAACCACTACGTCACCCGGGCTCAGCCCGAAGCTTCTTTTTTTTGTTTTGTTTTTTTAGGCATCACAGCCCTCTGGTGGTGGGAGTAGGAGGTCCAGCCTTTGCTCCTGTGGAGCAGCTGCTGGAATTGAACCTCCATCCCAGTGGGCTGCAGTCCTGTGCACAACCACAACGCCACCGGGGCTCAGCCTAAAGCTTCTTTCTTTAGAGCAAGCTTTACCTATCCTAGGATCAATCATTCTATATTGACCAAACTAATCTTTACATATGTAACAAACTAGTTTCTTATAAAACACCACTGATGCCAAGACTCTGCTTTGGACAAGAACCCAAGTGGGACACCGAACATTTGTCTTCCCAAATCTACACACCTCAGTTTGGCTTTCCGGTTACCTACGCCCAATCTTGCCTGGTATTCCTGCCCCATCCCTCCACCACCACAACTCCTGCATGGAAGCTGGCTGCTCCCTTTCCTATGACCCACTCTTTGCCACGAGCACTCAGGCAATGTCAACAATCTTAAATGTTTCAAGTCTTTGTTTAAATGGTTAAAATGTACATATCTGCTGTCTTGCCTCTAATTAGCTAGAAACCTTTTGAAGTCTAGAAAACAACAATATTTCAGAATGTTATTTCTTTTTCTCAGAGGAAAAAACTAAGAAACTAGAAATGTAACATTCTTTTGATAATCAGTTTTAAATCATGGGAAATTTCAATGCAAAATCACGTAAACTAAAAGCACTGTATTTATTCGTATTGGTGGTTTTTTTCCTGGCTGATAGGATATCTGTATACAAGAGTATTTATAACTCAGAGAACGAAACAAAGAAGTTATTTCTTGACTGGTGACAGTGAAGTGAAGACTAAGATTATTTTTTATTACTCTCTTACTGTCAGTTTTATCAGACCCCATCTTTAGTCATCTGAAATATAAACCTGAATGTTATCAAGGATGTTTCAGATAACTGTTAGAAATCATAAAATACTAGCATTTTCAAAACTGAACCAGTTATAAGTCACTTCAGGTGTAACTTAACAGAAACTCAGGGATTTCTGGGGAAAAGAAATCCCAGCTAATGGTTCATATACTCAGGAAGTTCTAGAATGTTTAAAAATTTTAATTGCTATATCATCCTCTATTGCAGTTATAGATAACTGTAAGCCTAGTTATCTATGTATCCATCTAAGTGACAGTTTCTACACCTAAAATAGCACACTGAACTTTGTTTTTGTCAGACGTGGCAGAAATAACAATATCGTTGGCTCCTCTCCTCTGACCCTACAGGAAGGAGGCTTGATTCACTGCTGTCAATACCTGAGAGGTCATTTGTGCCCATAACCCGATATTCTTCTTTGCTTACCAGGTAGCAGTGATACAAGTGGCCAGCTATGAAACTGAGAAATGACACACAGTCTGGGTTCTGAAATCCTCTAATCCCCAGTCTGCCCCACAAGGACAAAGGAAGGGCCCTTTCCTAAAGTTTGCAAAGTACTTGCTAATATGTAATTTGTACTGACAGGTGCCCACATGGTAGGAGTTCGATTAATGATGAAAATGAATCGACATTTTAACACCTACTTTCTTTTATCATGAACTAATGAGAATTTTGAAACAACTGTTATTTTGTAATAGCTGACAACCTAAAGTTTAATGTAAATTTCTAAAACTTTCATCTGAAAAGGAATCCTACGAAAGAAACAGGATAGGTAAATGTAATGCCCAATTCGGAGTTGGATCCTAAACCAGGACACACGTCCCCACTCCCCACAAGCCGTAGTTATACAAGGACATTAGTGGGTTCATTTAACTTCAAATGAAAAACACGAGCTCAGTTCCTGGTTTTGACCACGACACTGTTGCTATAGAAGGCAGTATCTTTGTTCTTAGGCAGTATTCACTGAGGACAACAACACGCCTGTGAGTTGCACAAGTGTGTAATTCAACCGCTTCAGGGGGAAAATGTGAGAGAAAGAAAGATGTTGAAAACGGGGCAAATATAAGCAACGACGTGGTGAGTCCTGTAAGAAACTGTGCTGTTGCTACGGCTTTTTATGTCTGATCTTGCATCAAAAGGTTATTCAAAGCACGCGAGAAGCCGCGCTCCGCTCTCTGGATCAAAGCGGAACTTCGCGCTGAGCCAGGCTGGTCACGGGAGCTGAAGGGCTAGCTCAAGGGCTGGGAAGGGGAAAGGGCGCTCCCGCGCTGACTGGGCGTCCCGAGAGAGGGACCCGTGTGGATTTCGGTTCGGAGCCTTGCGCGGGGATCGCTGCAGCTGTGGCAGCGCCCGAGGAGGTGACCACGGGGCAACCCCAGGAGCGGCCGCGCGGACGGACGCAAAGGACGGGGCTGGGCAGCGCCCGAGGGCGGCGGTGAGGCCACTTTCTTTCTGCTTACCGAAAGGAGGTGTTCTTTTCCTTCTGTTTGGGTAAGATTATCTGTGGGGTGGTTTGTCCAGCGGCAAATGCAAAGGTGCTGAAGATGGACTGGGGGTAGCGGAACTTCATCAGCTGCTTCTTAAAGATCTCGACGACTTCCGGGCTCACTTCTTCGTCAAATGCTACCTTGATCAACTTGGAGACAAACGAGATTACGCACGTCAGGAGCATCAGGGATTTCTAGGTGGCTTCTGCCCGCATCATTGAAATAACAGAAAATATCGATTCGGAGCAGAAGGCTCCGGAAGTGGAGGGGGTCTTGGAAATTATTAAACTCAATGTTGATTCTGATTTTTTTCTAAAGTGAGGTGCAGAAAAACATGACGTGCCATAGACGGTGGGGTGGCAAGATGATTCATGCTCTGTGAAGGTGAGTGTTCTCTAAACCTCTCTTCTACCGAAGGGTGGGGAGTAAACTTGCAGTGGCCGAAGTAACAAACAGGCCCGCCTCACTTCTCAGTCGGTTGCTTTAGACGGGGTGTTTAGTGTAATAAGATCGCTGTCTGCTTGCAGGTACTACAAATCTAAGGAGCAAACCATCCAGTGTGACCAGGATTCCACCTTGCATGGCCATGAGATCGAGCTCACAGCTCTTTGGTACCAGGGAGGGTGAGGACATCTCTAGGGAGTCCCCCCTCTGCGGGAGAAGGTTTGCACCTCAGATTTCACAGGGAGCAGAGGGACTTACTAGGAAGTCCTTGACTGGACCGAATGAAGTGATGGTTAGATATATCAGAGTCCTTGCAGATCCGAGAGGACAGAGACAAAGCAGGAGGAATTTTCTAATGCGAAATATCACAGCATGGCAATTATTTTTAAAATGAAAAACAAACAAACAAACAGATGATCTGTTCCAGTGTTTGGTTTGCAGAAGAATATCCACAAGATCTGGTATGATCAGGTCCCTAGGGAAAAAACCCTATTTTACCACAGGCTGTTCAGCACTTAGTCCCTGAGTGGTGTAAGTGGTGAGGGGGCTCGGCTGCTGCTCGAATTCAGGCCGGGTCAGCCCAGGAGAAGGGCCTGGGGGTCTCTGCACAGCTCCACACCAACACCCAGGTCTACTGGAACCCACTCGCTGGCCACTGATTGGTTTGGACACAGTTAGTGCCCGCTGACTTTAATCCTCCACACGCTGCTCAGAGTTTCATCTCTCCCTCAGAGGAGCACCAAAGAATTTCTTTTCATCGAGGGTCTTTGTCAAATATGAGTTATGACTTGACAAAGAACAAAAGCCAATGGTGTGTGTGTCTGAGTTTCTCAGGTTATTCAATGTTGGGAAGCTGTTGGTACTCTTGAGTTCTCTAACAGCTCAGGAATTGAGAGATTAAACCAAGACAGCTGATGAGTTTGGTGTAATGATTATGAAGCCAGCCTGCAAACCATAAAGGCAGCTGTTTGAAGCCACCAACCACTGCATGGGAGAAAGATGAGGCTTCCTGCTTGGGTAAAGAACTAGAGTTTCAGAGATGCACAGTGGCAGTTCTACCCTGGCCAGTGGCTTTGCCAGGCATCGAAACAGGCTGGGTGGCAGCGAGTTTGGTTTGGTGTATTGATAAGGTTACTCAGCTGAAGACTGCATCCCTTGGCCTTCCTCCTCCTCATCTTCTGACCACAGAAAAGGAATGGATGAGAAATGTTGAGCCATAGAATTGCTCCCTTTGCCATGTACCTGAAACGATGCAGACGTAACCTGCAGCCCTTCTTGCATGTTCTGCTGTAGCTGGTTCTGCATGGTGATCTTCTTCTCCTTGGTGATGGAGGCGATGGGGAAGCTGCGCACTATGGTCTGCTCACCGACTGCAGGGAGACAAGAGCCCCGCACTCAACAGCGGGAACTGGGAGATCTTACGGTGAACGGTGGGACTTAGGGGGCTGGGACGAGCCCGCATGCTTAGCAGTGGGGTCCTGTGAAGAGCCTTACTTCACATGAAATTATGAGCAGTTCATTGAATGAATCCCTCTATTTACTGCTGAGAAAATACCTTTAGTTCTCTAAATATAAACTGGTGATTCGAATTAACATTACCTGTTGACAAATGAAAGCAACAGTTGGCAAAAGGTTCCTTTTGGATCTGATATGATCTGCAAACCATAGTCCACCAACAGAATCAGAATGTCCTACACCCCCACGCACCGATGGCGTGCTCCGATCCATACCTAGCTGGTCATGGGGGGCCCCTCTGAAGAGGAGCCTGTAAGTGGTGAGGAATAAGGCTCCTTCTGCAGGCAGCAGCTGAGGGCCACCAAGGAGGCCTCCGGTGGCCTCCTCCCTGCCGTCGGGATCCAGCAGGACTCGAAGACCTTCACAAACCATTTCTTCTCCTGGCAGTAGAGCGGGCCTCAGGATCTTGGGCTAAGGAAAAACAATATATTTCAGACACAATTCATATATGGCCTCTGACAAATGAAGGCTGTCCTCTTCAGGTGTAGGCCCCCCAAAAATCTTCAGTCAGAATCTCCAGGTTGCCAAAATGACCAAACAGATTTGGGAAGAGAGAGAAATGGAAGTTTCTCCATCCAGGAGTGAAACAATCAGATCATTGCTTATTAACAGCAAAATTGTTAGAAACAACTCATCTTGGAAGCCCCATTTAATAGAAGTCATTAGAACTAGTCGAAAACCAAGGCAGATCTTTGTGTGTTTATATAGAAAGACACCCCCCACTCTGGTCTGTGAGCTTTGTGGGTGGCGGGGGCATTACGTGTGGCTCTGATGTTGCCACTGGCACTGCAGCATTGCCCACGGTGAACAAGTTCCAGCTTAGCTTAGAGAGACAAGAATGGACTCGGAAGAAGGAAGAAGCTGTCCAATTCAGAACATTTAGCCGCCGAAAGCCTTACGATGAGCAGTGGAACACTGTTTGACACAGAGCCAGAAGACGAGCCCCTCAGGGGGGAAGCACTCAGAAAGGGACTGAGGCAGAAGTGCCTCCTCAAAGTCAATTCTCATGATGTGGGTGGAACACAACTCCAGGGACCTTCCTTTGCTGATGGGGCATGACTCAAAACAACAAGAAGGAACCGCAAGCATTCCCCTTCGCTATCAGAATGAGGGAATGCACCAAGTCTGAATCTGGGGAAGCCGGAAGTTGTCAAGAATGAAATGGAATGCATAAAAATCAAGACCCTTACTCTTTAGGTCTGGAAGTGAACCCCACTCTGTGATGGACTAATCAACCATTTAAGATCAAAAAGGCAGTACTCACTCAAGGACAAAGTAGAGGTGGAAGAACGGACACAGGAAACACTGAGAGGAAGGGAACTACGTGAGGGGATCCTGAGGGGACTGCAGTGGATGAACTGAGTCAGAATGGATATGAATTACTGAATGTAAAACTATGTTCTACTCTGGAAAACTTAACCTCAATATAAAAATAAAAATTTCATAAAAATAGCTAAAGCAAACAGAAGAAAGGCTGATGAAAAGAGCTGAGCAGAAAGTTTCAAAAGGCTGCTTGAGGAAGCAAAACATTACAATGTAAGAACCTGGAGTTGGGAAACCAAGAGGAAGGGAGTTGAACTGAGCCCTCTCTACTGCTGTGTGGACTAATTAGCAGTTTTATTCCTTCATGATGTATCTAGCTATCTATCTCCATATATGTAAAGTATCCTGGTTTTGTTTCTCTAGAGAAGAACCCTGTCAAACACAGAGGGATATCACTGCTGATGTCAGATTATCTTTGCTAAACGCTGAGAACACCAGAAAGATGTTTTCTTGTCATTTGTTCCCTATTCAAAGGCATTTGACTATATGGGCCATGACAAACTACGGATAACATTGTCAAGAAAGAAAATTCCAGAACACTTAATTGTGCGCATGTGGAACTGGTGTAAAAACCAAGAGGCAGCCAGTAAAACAGAACACGGGTATACTACATGGTCCCTATCTGGAAAGGTGTGCATCGGGCTGGTGTTCTTCCATTGCACTTATTTAATCTGTGTGCTGGGCAAATAACCCACGAAGCTGGACTCTAATGGGAAAGAATGCAGCATCTGTATTGGAAGAAGCTCCTTAGAAACAGTCTGCAACATGCAGCTCACGCAACCTTGCTTGATAAAAGCAAAGAGGAATCGAAGTACTCACTGATGAAGAGAAAAGACATTTAGTGCAGATTCCACTTCACCATAGAGAAAAATGCAAATTTTCACAACTGAGTCAATAAGCAACATCCTAAAAAATGGAGAAAAGATTGAAATTATCCAGGATTCCATTTCGCTTGTGTAACACAATCAAGGCTTACGGAACTAGCAGTCCGCAAGGCAAATCTGTTGCCTCAGGCCTTTTTACAGAATTAAAGACAGAGAGAGATGACACTTTGAGACCTGAGGTTTGCTTGTACCCGGTTATGGTATTTTTGATCATCTCAAATGCATGGGAAAGCTGGACAATGAAGAGGGAAGCCCAGAGAAGAACTGATGCCTTTGGACGACGGTGCTGGCGAAGAGTGCTGAGTGTGCCCTGGATGGTCGGAAGAACACATGAATCTGCCTTGGAGGAAGTACAGCCAGAATGCTCCTTAGCAGCAAGGATGGTGAGAGTCTGTCTACTGTGCTTTGGACAGTTATCATGAGACCAGTATCCGCAAAAAAAAAATCATGCCTGGTAATGGGTCAGTGAAAAAGAGACGCTCCGTGAGATGACGCAGTGGCTACAACCATGAAACTCATATATACAAACAATTGTGAGGGTGGTTCAGGACTGAGCGATGTTTCCTGTGTTCTACACAGGGTTACCATGTGTCAACCTCGACTGGATGGCACTTAACAACATCAGAAAGATGTTGAGAAGGCAGTGCTACATGAAAGTACCATATTCACTCGGGTGTAAGCGGAGTTTTTCAGCATTAAAAAAAACATCTTACTGAGGGTTCATACAACTCTTATCATAACCCATGTACACATCCATTATGTCAAGCACATTTGTACATTTGTTGCCATCATCATTTTCAAAGCATTTTCGGTCTACTTGAATCATTGGTATAAACTCATTTTTCTCCCTCCCTCCGACCTCCCTCATAACTCTTGATAATTTATACATTACTATGTTACGTCTCACACTGTCTGATGCCTCCCTTCACCCACTTTTCTGTTGTCCGTCCCCCAGGGAGAAGGTTCTATGTAGATTCATGTGATCGGTTTCTTCTTTCTACCCCACCTTCTGTCCAAACTCCTGGCATTGCTACTCTCATTATTGGTCCTACGGGATTTATCTGTCCTGGTTTCCCTGTGTTTCCAATTCTTATGTGTACCAGTGTACATCCTCTGGTCTAGCCAGATATGTAAGTAGAATTGGGATCATGATAGTTGGAGGGAAGGAAGCATTTGAGTACTAGAGAAAAGTTGTATGTTTCATCGTTGCTACAATGCACCCTCACTGGTCCATCTCCTCCCTGTGACCCTTCTGTAAGGGGATGTCCAGTTGCCTACAGATGGGCTATGGGTCTCCACTCTGCCTTCCCCCTCATTCACACTAATATGATTTTTTGTTCTTTGCTTTTTAACGCACATTTTAAATGCAGTTTTGTGGAAAAATTAGATGCCTTGGCTGACTTTTGTTGTTGTTGTTTTTGGGGCATCGCTGCTCTCTGGTGGTGGGAGTAGGAGGCCCAGCATTTGCTCCGTGGAGCTGGAATTGAACCTCCATCCCAGTGGGCTGCAGTCCCGCGCACAACCACTACACCACCAGGGCTCAGTGCCTTGGCTGACATTTGGGTTAGCTTCTACTTGGGTATATTATTAGTTACAAACCAGTATGTATAATATGATCCCATTTTTGAAAAAATGATTGAACCAAGCTAGTGAAGGTGTTAATATCTCAAGAAAGGGTAGAGGAGAGGGTAAGGGTAGGGTGAAGCAGGAGAACTTTCACTGTTTATGATGTGCATTTCTTTAATGCATAACTTATACAAAGCGTGTGATTGCTTTCATAAAGTATAAAAATAAATAAAACTTTAAAAATGGAAACTTTTTTTTTTTTTTAACAAAGACCCAGTCTTCCTGGCAGTAATTGGGAATTAAGACAGTAAAATGCCAAGGAATATTTTCATTCATTTGTTTTTTTGAAACTTCTTTCTGTGCATTGGGTGAAGGCTTATAAAGTAAATTAGTTTTCCATGTTAAAAATTCATAGATATTTTGTTTTATCATCAATGCATAATGCATCTTCAGAAATTCTTAATCAGCATCTTTAATGTGAAGAATCATATATCATGTCTCCTGGAGAATTCAGGGCAATGAAAAAAATTCTCTCCTGAAAGTCTAATATGCTTATTTTTTACTAAGCAATAAAAAGTATTATTTCAGCATTTTTCTTTTTGTTGACTCTTGGAAGCTCAGAGTTGAATGTAAGGCCACAGTGGAATGATCCTTGTATCTCAGATTTCTCACAGTATTATCTTCCCTGCTTATGTGAGTTCTCATCTCTCATTTCAGTTTGCTTTTCATAGTTCTGCTTATAGAGGTGAGAGGTTCTTAAACCCTACTCCATACACTGGAAAGCTGCAAAATACTGATCTAGGAGGCTTGTTAAAATTCAGGTTTCTAGGCCATGTTCCACAGTATCCCAATTAAGGAGGCCAAGGTGGGGTTTAGGATCAAAATGTTCAGTTCACGTCCAAGGTATCCATGATGTATAACCAGATTCTGGAATCCTGCAATTTCATGGTGGGCTCCTAGAATCCTATTTTGGAAGTATGTGTGTCATAATGTCTTGAGTTGGGCTTAGAAGCTAGAACTGTTCATAATTTATACCCTGCCTATAAAAGTAGACTCAACAGGCTATTTTTTCTCCTTTGTTGAATTCACTGTTCCTATTTCAGTATCCCTTTTACAGGGAGCTACATGACAAACTATCCTGGGGAGAAAAAAAAAAAAAAGGTAAGAGAAAGTGTTTTCCAGGGCACAGCAGTCTCTGGCTGCTATTTTTGAAGGAGTCATGCCATAACCCGAAAGCACGCCATCTGAGATGATTACCTTCTGTATGGGTGGAAGTCTTCTACTCTCGCGGTGCACTGCTTCGAGGGTCTCAATGTGCATGGCTACAATTCCTAGGGTAAGTTAGAGCATTCAAAATGAACCACAAATAGAGCAAAATCCAATGAAAAATAACCGAATTAAAACCTCATCAAAACATAAGTGAACAGCATGGCTAATCGACGCAAAGACGAGAAGCCCAGATCTTATATAAGACAAAATAGACTTATGCATAAAGTTGTTACTCAATTATCGGCAATATTCAGAGTCACCAGTATCTGCAGAGTGATTACGTGATTACCTGGGATCATGCAATGCAGGCTCTTGATGTGATCCTGAGTGACTCCGCTTTCTGTGCAAATCTTGTCAATGAACCGGGTAATGAAACGCACCACAGAGTTGGCGATGTCATTATTCTCTGAATCCTCAAACCCACTCTCTGTGTCATAGCTCTCTGCGACACTTCCAGCAATGCTAAGACAGTCAAGGGAGGAAATTACAGTCAGTAAACACAAATAAGTGATCCCCCTTGATCACAATTAATTTTCACAGCAGTTGAAACCTGCTCCAAGAGATGTATTCTCAAATGAAATGTATTCTCACTTCATTCCATGGCTGCTTTATTTCAAACGGTCGTGGAATATGATACTATATTTGCTCATATTTGGACTGTCAGGCATTGTCTGGTGGACCCACATTTGTTTTTCCAGGAATGCCTGTCACTCTTCCAAAAAAGCTCAGGAACCATTAAAAAGGGAAAAAAAGGTTAAAGGGCACTCTTAACTTAATGATCTGATATCTAAACCCTAAAAAGAAAACAAACTTCTACTCACAAATGAATTACCACATACAGCCAGACAAAGTGATATGGCTATCTTTAGTAGCTGGGAATATGAAAATAACCATTAGAACAAATAGTATATTCTTTCAAAGGAATGGACCAGACTGTCCCATGACCTGTTTTTGCTACTAATTCCAAGTGAATCACAACCCGCTTGGCCACTATATTGAAGCCCTCATTATTTTGCAGGTTGTAAACATCACACAAGAGGAGAAAACCAATTTGCTGTTCTTTTTATTTATTCACCTCTCCCTGCTCAACAAATACTGCTGGCTCCGAAGGCTTCTGTTAAGAGAGCTGCTTGTGGGGGGAAAAACCTTTTGCCTGCTCTCACCTACTCTGTCTTACTTCAAAGAAAACCACATGACCTGAATCAGCATCAAAGTAAAGCTAAGCGGTATATTTGGCCATGACACCACCCCTTCGTCTTGGAGAACTTGGGACGTCAGCTTTTAACTATGTAGCTGAAAGAGCAGGATCATCTATAATGACGACTTTAGAAGGAAAGGAAAATGTAATGACTGAAAAAGTGGAGATCAACTTGATGGCAGTCGGAGATCAGCTGGTGAGGGAGCGAGGGGATAGACTATGAAGCATTTTTAAAACTCAGCAAATGAGTCTGTAGTTAACAAAGCAGGGTCTTGGTAAACAGTTAAAAAATATGTAATGGAAACATCACTTCAGGAAGAGTTTCGTCAGAGTAAGGGTAGAATAAACTGGAGAAAGGGTAGAGAGAAATTAAAACTCAAAAACAAAACAAACACACACATACACAAAACCATCTGGGAGACTGTTATAATGATCTGCTTCGGGAGGTGCGTGTGTGGGCTGTGCTGTCCACATAACATCGCCAAAGGAGGAACTAGAAACCTCGACCAAGAAATAGGAGCTCTTTCTAGTTGACTGTATGGTGGAAAACGGTGACTCCCGGTTGTCCGGCCGGGAAGACCAGAAGCGCGAAGGTGTGGCTGACAGCAATGAAACGCCGGTGAGGGGGAGAGGCTGGGCCCACAGTGTAGCTTGCAGGTGAATTCTCCACCACAGTAGGAAGAGTGGTGCAGCAAAACAGACTAGGAAGAGGAGTGGCCGCCCGCGCAACCCTGAGATGACTTCAGGAGAGCCACAAGAACGGGAGGATGTGGCGCCATCATGGAAAGCCTCGAAGCACAGGGGCAGGGAGAAGAACATGTGGACAAGGTGACCCACGGAGACTGTGGGGACGAGGGCTGCCACCAGTGTCACATGCCAAAGTATCAACTGTCGAACGGAAAAGGAATTGGCCCTGTAAACGTCCAGTGGAGGCTGCGCTACAAAGCTCAAGTCCAAGCAAACCCCGAAAGGTCGAATGTCAGTACTGCAAGGGGGATCTGCTCATTTATTCATTCATTATTTGTTTACCCAAATGTGTGCCTACCACGTGCAAAGACTCTGGGCCGGTTACAGTGAACAGAACCGAAAAAGGAGGCAGAGAATAAGTAAATATCTTGAAAGAAAGAACACTGGACAATGCCATGAGAGAAAGGGAAAGCAAGGTAGGGGATGGAGGTGCTACTTGCCCAGGTAGCAGGAAGGCCATTCTCAGCAGGTGGCATTTGAGTAGAGACCTAGATGCGGTGAGCGATGGATTCTCATGTTAACGCCCAACTGCCCCCCTCAAATAAGCCAAATTGAAAAGCCCAAACCCCACTGCCATCGAGCCAGTTCCAACATGCAGAAAACCCTGTGTATGGCTTCTGAGGCAATAAATCTTTACAGGAGCAGATCAGTTCACCTTTCTCCATGTTGGGTCTGAAACGCGGACCCTGCAGTTGGGGCTCGAATGCTTACCCAGCAGCACCCCGCACCCCTCGCCCCAGGAACAAGTCTTTCAAAGTAAAGGGGCAGCAAGCCCAAAGGCCGGGAGGCACTGGAGAGCTGGAGCCTTCGCACAACGGAGACACCAGTTTGGCTGGCAGAAGGGAGACCAGACACAAGGTCAGAGCAGTAGCTAGAGACCAGATGCCCACCAGGCCTCATAGAATAGCGTTTGAAAAAAAAACAAAACAGCACCTTACTTTTAGTGGCAGGGAAAGTCGCTGGAGGGTTGAGGACAATGTATGGCTGAGGACATGATTACAGGCAAAGGCAGGACCAACCGAGGGCACTGGAGGGTGGGAGACACTCGCTCTGCCGGGGTGCTCACTGCCCCGGACTCAACGCTGATGCCTAGGGACCCCCTGCGGGTTCCTGTGACCGGACTGTTTACAGGAGTAGAAAGCCCAGTCTTCCCCCCAAGTTGCAGATGGTGGTTTCCAACTGCCGACCGTGTGGACTGCGGCCCCACTCCCAACCGCTGTGCCACCAGGGCTGCATGTCGGCAGCGGTTCATTCAGCTGCTTTCTGCTCTCTCCAAAGCCCAGGCGGCGGCCCCGGCAGAGGAGTACCTGTTGGTGACAATGCTGTTGCTCCCGCTTTCCCAGTCGCCTGGGGCCGAGGCGCGGAGGAGCTTGTTTTTACTGGTGTCTAGTGGAACGAGCAGGTTGACCATGAGGTTGGCGAAGTGAATGGCCTGGCTGAAGACGGTGCTTTCCTCCCGCTGCACCAGCTCCTGCTGAGTCGACTTGCTCAGAGAGGGCCACAGGCGGAGCTGCTCGGCGGCAAGATCCATCGCTGTTTTTTCCTGAAGCTGCTGGTCATCAGGAAGCTTGCCCTGAAAGCGACAGAGTAACATCAACCACGGGGGGACAGCCAACACTCCCCATGAGCTCAGCCGTGGGGGGTGCGTTACCAATTCTTCTAACACACACCTCAATGGACAAAAACGAACTCAGACACACAAAGGCAAGTCCAGCAGCCACAGAACACAGGTGGTTTCTTATGCTGACATGTGATGGTGTTCATGATCTCTATGGCTGTGTCCCATTCCAGCTACCAGTTACTGCCAGTGTCGGACCCTGCCAGCCTGCTCTGCGGGGACAGATGTGGCAGCCTGCTTCTGGAATTCACTGATGTGCATGGTCCCCGTGAGTGCGGACTGACTCTGCTGCAGTGCCATGTGCTGGTTCTCTTCCCACACATTCGGCTGCTCAGAGAAATCCTAGCTAGTCATTTTGCCGACGAGGAAGCTAAAGCTTCTCACGTCTTTTTCAAGGCCAGACAACTACGAAGTGACACGCAAAGGATTTATAAGATTTCAAATAACTCTTTCCGATAAGAAAGTATTTTTCTTGTTAGATATGCTGGTAATTTATATGGAGAGTTATAGTACATTACTAAAAGGAGACCTAAATTTTATTCCTGGCATATTTTTTTGGGCAGCATGACTGAAGTTTACATCTACTTTAGAATTACCCTGGTTACTTCCAACTGGCATTGATTCAGAGACCTTGATGGTCCCGAGACACATGCGTAGTCTTTTCGGTTTGTTCTTTCTACTCAACTTCCTAGGTTGATTTCCAGTGAATTTCTATTAAAAACGCAACAAGACCCCGCTACTCTAAAATCTCATGGAGACATTTCTGAGGGAAAATGTAAGGACAGGACTCGGGGAGTAAGCCGCCGACTACTGGCTTCCCAGAGGGCAGAAGCCCCACAGGCCCGCTCGTGGCAGGACATGGTGCCATCCCCTTTTGTCCTGGGGGACATCTGCATGAGCCAGAGTCCGAATTCCGTACAAACCTCATGTTCTCTTCGCTCACCTTTTGCTTCAGGTGTGGAGCCTGATTGTCTTCCCTGGCTGAGAGGTACAGGGAGCGGACCTGTTCCTGCACAGCATTGTAAAAGGTGGTCTCCCAAAACTGCTGATTGGTCCAAATGGGGTGGTCCTGCACGCAGGTGTACGCAAACTGGCTGACTCCAGGGGCGAGTTTCTGTGGGAAGACACGACAGACATCAGCCTGGGGCTCATCACAGTTCAGAAGTGGGCAGAGGCTGGAGTGAGCAGGACCAAGCCGACTCACTGCCATCATGTCTTGTCTGACCCACGCGAGCCTAAAGGACAGAGTGGAACTGCCCGGGGAATAGAAAGCTTCATCTGTCTCTCGCAGAGTGGCTGGTGGTTTCTAACTGCTGACCGGGCAGGCAGTGGGTCACATTAGAACCCACACCAACCAATGCCAGGGCTTCTTACCGTGAGCCATATGGCTCCTCGGAGCTGCCCTGCAGGGCAGGGCAGAACATTTCTGAGACGGCCACTCTTTATGGGAGATCAGTGCTCAGTCTTTCTCCCAACGAGCGGCTGGTAGTTTCAGACCGCTGACCTTGTGGTTAGCAGCTCAACACATAACCACAATGCCACTGGACTTCTGCCAGTCACTATAGAGGAGATCAAAGGATTTCTCTAAAGACCAACTTATCGGAGTGCAGGGTTAGCAATCAGCAACTTAATCATTTTTAACTTGTAATATTGAGCTTGCTATCAAATCCCTTAAAGCTCTCTGTGACTTTTTTAAAGTGGTCATTAACAACACCTAAAAAAACCAAACTTTCAGGCTGAGCCCCAGTGGCGTAGTGGTTGAGTGCGGGACTGCAGCCCACAGGGCTGGCGGTTCAAATCCAGCAGCAGCTCTCCAGGAGTGAGGCTGGGCCTCCCATTGCCACCAGAGGGCAGGGATGCTCACCCCCAAAACTTAAAACAACAACAACAAAAAATCAAACTTTCAGGTAAATTAGAGATTATATAAAAGCACCTTGCACAGCATTGGATACTGATTAAGTACTCAAGAACCTTGAACACTGAGTAGAATGGCAGCTATCATGAATTTAAAAGACATATCATAAAATCCACCACAACCTAAACACAGTACTCTAGATGATCCAAAGTAATTCCCTTTCCCTCATAAAAGTTACTTGGATCATACCCATACCGAGAAAGTGGATGTGCAAAAACACCCCTGCATCTTTTGGACAAGGGCAGGTCTGTAACACTCCTAGACAGAAGTAGAGAACAAAACAGAGTAACAATAGCCCAGAAGGTCTGAATACCCACTGACAGTGAGTCTACTGCACTCACGGTTACCCTACAGGGCAGTGTGTGGGTTTCTGGGATTGTACTGTAAACGTTTTCTTATGGGCGTCGGTTGAAAGCCTCATCTTTCTTCCAAGGAACAGTTGGTGCTTTCAAACTGCTGACCTTGCGGTTTGCAGCTCAACGCATACTCAGTATGCCACCGGGGCTGTGTATGTAGTATGTGAATATTTTTAGGGTTAGATCATTAAAGAATAAATACTTTTGACAAGACTGCTTTAAGTGGCTGTGGCATCTGATATATTCATAGGAAACAATGATAAAACTTCTAATATTATCACTATTTTGCCAAACATAAAATGGACCCCCTTGATGTGTGGTTTCCTGTTAGGATGGGTGGGACCACTGATGGACTGGTGCAGCGGTTCTCAACCTTCCAAAGGCCGAGACCCTTTCACACAGTTCCTTGTGTTGTTGTGAAATGCCCCCCCTCCAAACCATGAAATTATTTTTGTTGCTACTTCATCACTGTAATTTTGCTACTGTTATGAATCGGAATGTAAACACCTGATGGGATTGTGACCCACAGGTTGAGAACCACTGGACTGGTGTGTCCTCAGAACCAGTAGAGGGCAGTCATATCTTTCTGCCCGGACTCCACTGTGGTTTGTGATTGCTGTTGGCCGACACTGTCTGTGCTCCTGGACCTGACTCAAGGTAACCATATGCACAGTGGTATGACACGCTGCCTGGTTCTGTGCCACCCCTATCAGTAACGATGGACAAACCAATGGGAGTCACAAGGCTTTCCTTGGCTGAGTTTTAGAGTAGAGCACTAGGCTTTTCTTCCCAGTCCCTCTTAGTCTGGAATTTCTGCTGCAATTGACTTAGCATCACAGAGTACCACCCAATCTACCAAGCATCGACCAATGCAACAGGCCCTGCAAAAATGGAACTTCGCAGTCTGGTTGGGCTACCAAGGGAGTGGTGAGAGGAATATGCGAGCCCCCAGAAAGGATTTCTGGTAGCCAAGTCGAATGCTTGGCTGCTAAGAGTCAGAGGTTTGAACCCATCGGCTACTTGGCAGAAGAAACATGTGGACGTTTGCTTCTAAGATCCACAGCCTGGGAAACCACACAGGCAGTTCTATACTGCCTTCAGGACCGATATGACTCAGAATCTACCAGAGGGAAATGGGTTTGGTCAGATGAGGAGGAAAAGATCATCTGTCAGGTTATTGAACTGTGGTGGCTTACGGGATACTGGAAGCGGTGTCGCTGGTGTTGAAGGTGTCAAGAAATTTGTTTTACTCGAATCCCCAATCAAAACCCCAGCCCAATCTACGGTTGTGGAGTTGACTCACACTCAGAGCACCTAGCACCCTGCGGGACAGAGTGGAACCGCTGCCTAGCATCTCCTGCACCTTCCGGGGCGGACTGCTCTTTCTTTCCCCGGTGGAGCAGTTGAAGGTGCCCATCGCCGGTCTTTTGGTCAGGGCCCAACAGTGAACCCATCACCCCACCCGAACTCCTCGATCCGCAACCATGAAAGGCTTGTTTTCATGATGAACTGCTTGGCCAAATCTGCTGCAGAAGACTTTTGTTTTTTCAGAGTTAAAAAACCAAGATGTCACTTTCATGACAAAGGTGAGCCTGCCCTGGCCAGGGCCTTTCCATGTGAAAGCCAGGCCAGGCAAAAGGAGGACCGAGGGATGTGTTTGGATCCTGGAGCCAGTGGAGCCCAATGGATAGGCTAGGTCATGAGCGGAGCCGCCTTGAAAGAAGTGAGGCCAGAGGCGCCGGCCATCGAAGCAAGCATGGCGAGGCTTTGTCTCATGCATGTTGGGCTGGTTATAAGGAGGGACCCATCAATCCCCAGAGAAGGATAGTGTGCTCGATAGTGGGCTGGAAAATAAAAAGGCCCTCAATGGGATAGCCACCGTGGGTTCACCTAGACCAATGAGGGTGAGACCAGTATGAGCCCGGGCGGGCAATGTTCAGTTCTGCCGTGTGCAGTGTTGCTGGTAGCGATTGGAAAAAACGCCACCACCTCCAGCAACACAAAGAGAATGGATTTCTGCCCAAGTTGCACAACCGGGTAGAAGAGAAGGGAACAGGTATAAAAGCTTTCCATTGTTCTCTATCACTTCTACATGATACAAAACTCAAGATAGTTCACAAAACTGTAACTATCCAAAGAAAGATGCAATAAGGATTTTTTAGGATTTTAGTCAGCATATTTTATTATTGTATCAATAGAGTCAATCCACTCAGTGTGAGATCATGGAGGGGGGTAGGGAATGTTGTTTTTATATGGCATCTTTCTCTCATTCCCTCCAATTCTGGCATCAGTATTGACTTTACATTTCATAATAATCTTTTGCAATGGAATTTTATAAGATGTCTAAGAATGTGTTGATTTCCTTCCTTATCTGGAAAAAAAATATCCCTGGAAGTACAATTAAACATTGCCATTCATTTCCCACAAAACTTTTAAAGGAAACTCAGCATGGGACAGGATATGAACAATATAACCGTAGACTCACCAACCAGCAGGTGAGACTCAAAACCAAATAAATGGATACAAATCACTGGAGAGAAGAGTTGGCCAAAGGGAGGGTTATGATGTCAAAGTGTGGGGCCTGTCCAAGGCCTGTCTGGTTAGACGTGCTTGCACTTGAGGTCCACGGCTCCAATTAGGCAGGTTGGAGGAAAACTGGATTTTAGGAGAGGAAGCTGGCTGACAGATTGGACCCCCAAAAAGTCTTTTACAAATGATGTAGAATCCAGAAACCCTTGGTCTAGATTATTGGGAGGAGTTCCTATCCAGAGCCGATCCCTAAATACAAGAGTCTCTCATCGTACAGTTGAGGGGTGATGCCAGCAAGTGCTGTCACAATTCCACCCTGGCCTGAATGAATGCAGGGATTTCTCAGAAGAGTACAACTAGACAGTTCTTTAGGACATGGAGGAAGGGAATTTGACTTGGTTATTTTGGAAATCTCAGGAAAGAGCAACCCGTAGAGAAGGCTGTGAGTGATTGTCGGGTGCCCTCGAGCTGCTGGGTCCCCTGGAGGAGATCTAGGGGTCCCGAGTGACACCACAGAGCAGAACTGCCCGGAGAGCGCTCTCGGCTGGAATCTTTCCAGGAGGAGGCTGCCAGTTTTTGTTCCCACAGAATGGCTTGGTCAGATCCCTCAACCAACCTTTCAGTTAGCGGCTGGATGCTTGATTGGCTGTGTCACCAGGTTCGGTACAGCACAGAGCCAGTGCAAACAAAGGGAACTCTCTGTGAGCTGAATGAATACAAAGGCTGCAACGCAACCATGGATGTGAAGACACCGACTTGATCCAGAAAGGGCACAGAAGTGGTGGCGTGTCATTCCATCACACACATGACGGTCAGGAGCGGGTCTCAGCTCAACCGCCATCAACCACAGCGATAGCTTACCGACTGACCAACTCCACCTACGACCTTGTGTTAGGAATAAATTTCAGAGTACAGTCGGTCTTTGAACAATGTGGGGGCTGTGGGTCCGCCCTCCTGTGAGGTTGGAACTTCTCATGTCCACCTGACCCTTGACCTGTAGGGGTTTGAACAGTGAGGCCACCTATGTGTTGTTTTTTCCATGCTCCTATTGCAGTGTTATGAGCATCTGCTGAAATCTGTGTGCTCCCCACGATAGCAACAGGAAAAAACACCCATGGTAAGGTTGCTTCAAAGGTTAACGTTCTGATGAACTTTGGAAATGCTTAGTCTTCATATTTGAAAAGGCAGGAATGGGAAAAATATATGTAACACCTGGGGTTATAAAATCATAACATTTATTTTGCGCATTTTTTTCTCTCTCCCACTTTCCTTTTTAAAAAACGAATATACAACATTACCAACTGGGTTGAGACTTGGCATGTTCCTCTTTTATCTGAGAGGTAACAAACGATCCAGAATTAGGTCTATTTATGTCTTTTTTTATACTTAGAAGCCATGTAGCCATAAACAAATAGATCACATTACAAGCCTTATTTTATGCTATAATACGGACACTTTTCAAAGCATACAACTCAAATTTCAACTATTTAAATACTATTTAGCTAAACGATGTGATTAAACACAGCTGGCTCTTTGGAAATTGGTAACTCTCTTAATCAGGGCAGAAAGGAGACCTGGAGGCACCACGGAGTACCTGCTAGTTTGCTGACCAGGTCAGCAGTTTGAACCCCCAGCCTTGGAAACACCAGGGGGCTAATTCAACCCTTCTACAATTCTACGGTGTGGCCGTGAGTCGGAGTTGGCTGGATGGCAGGGAGTCAATGGGAGTAGGGGCTGAAGACAATGACCTCAAAGCAATGATTCTGTTCTCGAGTCAGTGGAATCACAGAAGGGTGAGTTAGTTACTTAGAGGGAGTTGATTGCGAGCCCCTACTATAATTTCCCCTGTTTTATTGCTTGACTCTCGGAGTTTAAGTGGCGCACGTAGGCTCAGATTCAGAATGGTCTACATCTTTTCTGGGTTGTTCTGAAGGTCTAAGCACATAATTTCCGCAAGAAGTAGGGCCATTCTCCACAGCACGGCACAGGATTCAGCTTAAGGGGCCCGGCTCTGTAAATCAGTAGCTCAAGTGGCAGGTTCGAAGTCCTTAAACCTCTCATTTAACAATTCTCTGGCCTGAGGAGCTTAGAAAATCTCAAGAGAACTGAGGATCAACCCACTTCTTTCTTTTGTAGTCCAGGAATTATTAGAAAGAAAGTATAGATTTGTTGTCAAGTCCTTTGCCAGGGTTGGTATTTTAGAGAATATTAAGATGTGAGCTCAATCGTTTTTTGTTTCTTTCACTGTTTCCACAGGATTTTACACTTTCTCTAAAAGGTATCATGCTGTGTTTCATTCTGCAGTTTGGTTCTTCGTGCCTTATGCGATGGGGCTTACTCACACACCACTAATGATAATAATATTTTAAATAACTGGTCTATATTAAGCTCTTGTTATGTATATTTTTCCACTCAATCCTTATGGAAATTTTATGATCCATTGAAATGAGGTCCACTGTTAAGTGTTTTTTTAACGATGAGGAAACGGAGTCACAGAAAAGGTAACGGGTGCAGGCAGTGCATTGCCAAGAGGGTTGGGCCGAGAGGGAAACCTCAAACTCAGGCTGTTTGGCTGCAGAAACTGGTTTCTTAAGCACCATAACAACTAACATGGAATTTCATTGGATGTATGCAGCCTTTTCTTAGTTCTGTTATGGAACATTTAGGTTATTTACAACTGTTCATAAGGATCAACAAATGGCACCTGCAAGGTCTCAAGCGTGCCACTGCCAATTTTTGATTATTAGTCTCAGTGTCATTTCAGAGGACCTGGAAGTACTTGAAAGGGCTCCTGACCAAAATGATAATTTCCGGTCAGCAACGGGAGGCGCGCAGCCCATGCGGGCGATCCGAGGCAGCGGCGCGTTCCGTTCACCGAGCGGGGTTCCCTGGGCTGTCCCAGCGGACTCGGGCCCAGCGCCGGCTGTGGGCACTTTGGGCACTGATGGCAGCCTGGCACAGGCGTCCTCGTGACCCGCTGAGAGTAGGCAGCAGCCCTTCAACTGCTCGTGTGGCTGTCCTCCACTGCAGACGTCATCAGGTTGACCCCTCCACAGTCAGGGAAGGCAGTCACGCAGCAGACGCTGTAGCCAGAAGCTGTCTACAAACCCCACGCAGCCTGCCCCCAGGAGGCTTTTATCTTCACATGCAACAAACTTCCTTCCTAAGCACAGGAGCACAGGGCAGGGACACGACCAACTGAACTGTCAACCAGCTTCTTTTACGCCTTACAGCCTCTGCCCACGGAACCTGACCCAGCGCACTCCGGCCTTTACCCCTCACCAGCCCCGTCCAGCAGCAGTAGCCAGAGAGCCTAGCACGGCTATTATCACCAGAGAGGCTGGAATGTTGGGTTAGGCACTAGTCGGGGACATTAGGAACAGTTTGACCTGCCCTGATGGGAAGGAGACAGCTCGCCTCAAAGGGCTCCAGGACTGTGAGCCGTTCTCTGGTTCTCTGGGAATTAGGCCGAAGGATCCAGGCACCACCCCGGCTTGGAATTTCATGGAAGAAGACAGCTTAAGCCCCTGCGGCTCCTGTCCCCTCCCTTTTTACAACTTACAACCTTGCTCTTCAGCACAGATAGGCTCGAGTTGACTGGTCCTTGCTAGGACCTGTGAATATTTCCCAGCGCACAGAATAAACCTATTTGCTTTTTTTTTTTTAAAGATAATTTCCACTGTTATCTGTACCAATAAACATGGTTAGGTCATTTTTCATTGCTTATTTTCACAATAAGAAAATATTCTATGTTGTAAATAAACTACTTTAGAAAACAAATAAGAATTCTTTACTATCAAACATCTAGTCAGTGCTCAAATTTTCAATTGTTTTAAAGTTAAAAAAATTGGGGGGGGCATCACTGCCCTCTGGTGGGAGTAGGAGGCCCAGCCTTGCTCCTGGAGAGCTGCTGCTGGATTTGAACCGCCAACCCAGTGGGCTACAGTCCTGCACACAATCACTATGCCACCAGGGCTCAGCCCTGTTTAAAGTTAAAAAAATCAGAAAGGACTCAAGTTTCAAACAAGGCCACCATATTACCATTAGGTCATGTATCTTTAAAGCCTTTGTAGTCATAGAACACAGATCAGTGGTTTCCTGGTGGGAGGGCGGTGGTGAAGGCAAGTGTTAGGAATGGTTGGGATGGAAAGAGTACAATGGGACATGAGGAAACTTTTAGGGGTGAAGATGTTTGCTCTATTGATTGTGATAATGACTTCATGTATACGTATATTAAGAACCATATCACATGATTTAAATGTATAGTCACTGTATTCCAGTAAACCTCAATAAAACTATTTTTAAAATGTAGAAATATATGTCAGTTTTGTACATTTCATTATAAAATTTTTACTTCAAAAGAAAAAAAATGTAAACTTTAGTTGCAACCCCAGTTACAAACTCTCTGTATGTTAAAGTACTCGAATCATATAATGACTCATTTCTTTGAAATGAGTAAGAAATAAGATGAAGGATGAACTGTCATTGGCTGTCACAGAGTGAGCCCCTAGCTCATGGGGACCCATGTGCAATGGAATGTGCCCTGCCCTCTCCTGTACCATCCCCATGACGACCTGTGCATTAACCATTATGATTCACAGGGCTTTCACTAGCTAATTTTTAGAACCGTCATTTGTCTCTCAGTTTGTCGCACTGTGGTGGCCTGTGTGTTGCTGTGGGACTGAGAGCTATGTCACTGGGATTTCAAACACCAGCAGGTCACCCAAAGGGAACAGGTTTCAGCAGAGCTATGAAGAAGGAACAGGTTGAGGAATTATTCACTGAAAACCTCACAGATAGCACGGAAACCTTGCCAGCTCAGAAAAGATGCAAGTGTCTTGTTAATGCTCACGGAAACAGCAGTTGTGGGATCAAACGACACACTGCAATGGGTAAACACACTGCACCAAACGTTTAAGAGTGGGGGCTGAGCCCCGGGGGCATAGTGATTGTGTGCAGGACTGCGGCCCACTGGATTGGCGGTTCAAATCCAGCAGCAGCTCCCCAGGAGCAAGGCTGGGCCTCCTACTCCCACCAGAGGGCCGTGATGTCCCCCCCAAACAACAACAACAACAACAACAACAACAAAAACTTTTAATAGTGTTGAAAAGCAAGAATGTTACTTTAAGGACTAATGGGTACCTGATCCAAGCCATGATATTTCCAATCGCCTCATGTGTATGTCAAAATTGGACATTGAGTAAGGAAGACTGAAGAAAATCAATGCCTTTTAACTATGGTTTTGGTGAAGGATGTTGAAAGTACCATGGACTGCCAAAAGAACAAACTGACTTTGGACATGTTCTCATGAGATCAGTCCATGAGGAAGGCTGCCATATTTGGTAAAGTACAGGGGGTCATCCTGTACTATCCTCCCAATCGTTCTTATGTTTGAGCCCATGTTGTAGCCACTATGTCAATTCACTTGGTTGAGGGTCTTCCTCTTTTTCTCGGCCCCTCCCTCTTCTTTACCAACCATAATGTCCTTCTCCAGGGTCTGGTCTCTTCTGACAACGTGCCTGAAGTATGTGAGACCAAGACTCACCAGGCTTGCCTTCAAGGACCATTCTGGCTGTACTTCTCCCAAGAGAGATTTTTTTTTTGTGGGCATCACTGCCTCCTGGTGGGAGTAGGAGGCCCAGCCTTGCTCCTGGAGAGCTGCTGCTGGATATGAACCACCAACCCTGTGGGCCACAGTCCCGCACTCAGCCACTATGCCAAAGGGGCTCAGTCCGACAGATTTGTTTTTTAACTTAAATTTTTATTGTCAACTAGATAATGTCGGATCAAAAAATACTCCTGGATCATAACAATGTATGAATAATACTGTGAAGAAAGGGAATTACAGCATTTTTATTTGTGTTCATGTGGAATCCATACACAGACTGGGAGGCAGCCATAATAATTTATAAATTATCAGGGGTTCATGAGGGAGAGGGGTGGGGGAAGGGGGAAAAATGAGAAGCTGATACCAAGAGCTTAAATAGAAAGCAAATGTTTTGAGAATGACGAGGGCAACAAATGTGCAAATGTACTTGACATACAATGGATGGATGTATTGATTGTGATAAGAGTTGTATGAGCCCCAATAAAATGATTTTAAAAAACAAGGAAAGGTGTGTATCAGAGTTGCATCCTTTCCCCATACATGTTCGTATGCTGAGCAAGTAGTACAGGAAGCTGGGCTCTATGAAGAAGAATGTGACATCAGGATGGAAGGAAAACTCATTAACCACATAGAGCTGACAAAACTTTGCTGAGAGTAAAGAGGAACTGGAGGATCTGATGAAGATCAAAGACTACGGAACTGACCTCAACATAAAGAAAACAAAGATCTTCACAATCAGACCAATAAACAACATCCTGACAAATGGAGGAAAGACTGAAGTTGTCGAGGATTTCATTTTCTTGTATCCACAATAATCAGTCATGGAAGCAGAACTCAAACATACTACATTGAGCAAATCGGCTGCACAAAGTCTCTTTGAAATACTACGAAGCAAAGTCATCTTGAGTACTAAAGTGGACTTGAATCAAATCATGATGTTTTTTTCAATTGCCTCATTGCCTGTGGAATTTGAACAATGGTTAAGAATGGAGAAGAACCGATACCTCTGAATTAATGGTGTTGGTGAAGAACACTGAATATGCTACAGACTTCCAGAAGACCAAATAAATCTGTGCAGGAAGATATACAGCCAGAATGCTCCTTAGAAGTGGGGATGGATAGGGTCTCGTAAACTTTGGACATGCAACCAGGAGGGCCCTGGAGAAGTTGAAGGAGAGGGTCACTGAAGAGGAGGAAAACCCTCAACAAGGCCCCTGGCAGTGCCTTCAATAATGGGTGCAAACATAACTATGACAAACGGCTGGCACGGGACTAGGGATTATTGCTTTGTTCTTTGGTACAAAAGGTCAGTTTGGTTCAAAACCACCCAAATCTAAGCAAAATAAATTTTACCTCTATACAATTTTCTACTTCTTAATAGATGAAGGCAAATATCATAGCATAGAAAGTTACAAATTGGTTGTATACCTTTTCTTCTCTGCTTGGTTTCCAGCTACTCAGTTTTTCCAGATTGGGGGACAGGCAGCTCTGTTTTGTTAGTGGACTCATGAAAAGCAAAGTTAGCGTGCTTGCGTAGGCAGCACATATGAAAAGCAAAGTCAGCCTTGAAAACACTTCTTAATAAACAGGAACGAAGCATCTTGGGGGTCCAATTTTCAAATTTCCCCAAGTCTTTAAGCCCCAAATGTAAGGCTCTTGTCAATGACCAAATAAAGACTTGAGTTGTAGGTAACAGGCGCATTTAAAGTGCAACTGTCAATGCCAGGTCTGTCCTCTTCTAAAGGTTTTATTTAGAAACTGTGGCCTTCTGAGAAGTGAGAGACAGCCAGTGTGATTCACTGAGGTGGCGGTCCAAGCAAAGTGTGTGTGTGTGTGTCACAGAGAGGTATATTCTGGGATTGCACCTTGAACGGTGGCTGGTTTACAGAATATTCATAAGTCACCTAATCTCTTAGCTTAAGTTCATTCTGAAGACAGCACTTTCTTGACTTGATGTGCACACTCATAGTGGTACTCTTATTTTAGAGAAGGAAAACTTGGTGGCATAAACGGACTGTCTACAGGAGGAGAAGAAAATTTATTTCTTGAGTTCCGGTTTCTGAGGGGCAGCTCTTTTTCAACTTTAGCTCAGATGATCTTTATTTACTTTTGAAAGATTCAGTACAACTGATCCTCTAGATTGAGGAATAGCCTCTTGACGTAGTCATCCTTTCCCAGGAAAATGACCTCGTGGAAACCTATGATGTCTTTGTCAGAGGTTGTTGAGTCCGTTCTGTGTCAGGGCAACCCTGAGATCAGAGGAGAGACCCCTGCCCGGTCCGGCATCAGCTAGCCTTCTCATCGATGTCCTTGGGTCCATGGGGCCGCCACCATATGGATGCCATGACTCAAATGCACCGAGAGTCTAAGTGATCAAAATGTCTGCATGGGTGAGCCAACAACTACACTAGGATTCTCAAACACCAGTCAGTGGCGCTCATTAATCAGCAGGCTAAGAACAGTCAAGACATATCTAATGCTAACAATAAATCTTTGTACAGATACAGCAAACTGTTAATTCTCAAGCTCCATGAATCACAGCCCACTTCCATGTCTCCCGGAACATCGCAACATTACTCTCCTAGTTCTCTTCTTCCTCCTACAGTCTTCTGGGTCCAGTTACCAATACCCACAATTTTACGACTGGTGTTTCGTTCTTACAACTTCTTGTTGTAAGGTCTAGTTCTTCCTGAAGAGCATGTCCCTTCAGGGTCCCGAGTGCCTTGACCCCATTGTCTACAACTAAACGGGAACGAAGGCTTTGCGATTAGGTTTTCATAGCAAAGTGGAAAGAGCCGTCAGGAGGGAACTGGAAGGTTAACTCAGAAGAAAAGAGGACCTGTGAAGCTGGCCGAGGGAGCAGCCATGGGTCCCAATTCACTAGTCGGCCCTGCCTGGGAGGTCTGGTGTGGGTACTGAGGAGAGCTCTGGCCTCACGGAGGGCATTCTGAATCAGCCTGCACACGGAGCAGACGCTGATGCGCCTGCTTGTCTGAGTGCACAGGCAGCGAAGTGTGTAGGCACCCACCAAACACAAAAGGTGCTACATGCTCGGCACTCACGGGCTTTGGATGCTTTCTTTCTTTTTTAATTTTTCTTTTTCACAAGGGGGTGCTGGGGTAAAGAGAAGGAACGAACAGAATCAACGTCATACCCAGCTAGTCAAACAGTACTGAAACCAGAAAGTGATTTTTTGTAAGGTTCTAAATAGTCTACTCACACCTGCCCCTCCTTGCTTCCTGAGGAGAATGTCTATGTGGATGTGATTTCTGCAGGTGAAAGGACTCATGACTCGGGCTCAGCTGCCCCATCACTTGGCATCATCCGGTCCCCAATAATGGCTAAACTCTCTCCTTCCCCAAGGTCCCATGGACTACCTCTTTCAAAATGCCTTCCTTGGTTATTTCCCATTCATTTCCAACCTTAGGGAGAATTTCATCTATACTTCTCTTACAATAATTTCATTTTATTTTGTGTTACATATAAGACCATGTTTGCTCAAGAATGTGTTGAAATGTCATCGCAAAATCTCCCACAGAATTACACAAGATGGGTTGGCATTTTTAAACCTTGTTTTAAAAAGATTTCAGTAGGGGGAAGGTGAGGGGGCAGGGGAGGAAGGGAGAACCAATGGAAATGAACAACACATTAACCCCTCCCTACCCCCACTGAGGGGGAAGAACAACAGAATTGTGGGTGAAGGGAGACAGCAGTCAGTGTAAGATATGAAAATAATAATAATAAATTATAATTGACCAAGGGGTCACCAGTGTGGGAGGGTGGAGGGAGGAGGAAAATAGGAACTGATACTAAGGGTTCAAATAGAAAGAAAATGCTTAGAAAGGAATGATGGCAACATATGTACAAATATGCTTTATACAAGTGATGTGTGGATTGTTATAAGAGCTGTAAGAGTCCCCAGTAAAATTTTTTAAAAAAAGAGAGCTGTGAGGGCTCCCAATAAAATGATCTTAAAAAAACAACAAAAAATTAAAATACATTTTGAAAAGATTTTGGTAACCAGTGAAGCAAAAGGCATTAGCAATAAATAATATTAATATGTATAATTTTAAAAATGATCAAGGCAAAAAGAACTTTATAAGAAAGTATATTGTATGGCATCAATTCCTAGGTTGTTCCTAATTTTTTGTATGCTCACTAAGAGGCGATGGTAAATACTTGATACAATTTTTTGTTTCCAAAACTACACGTTAAACTATTAAGCAAGTAATTAGAAATCCTTTAAACTATGTGTGAAGGTGGAGCGCAGGCCTGGCACTTCTTGGCTTCGGCTCAAATGCCTCGTTCAAATTCTCAAACATACATCGTGGAGGTACCTTAAGTGCTTGTTGAATTTCAGATGATTAATTACCGTTCATATTTTCTTCCAGGGGCTGGTTTCTAAGATTACTACTCTAACGATCATTTTATTAACTGGTATCCTCACCTGAGAGTATACAAACACCCCGCTCATTTCTCACAGTCACGCTAAGGGGTTATCCGGTGTCTTTCGGGTAATCCCCTTCCATTGACGGTGACATTTTACTCTCACCGAAAGCTCCCACTACCTTCAGGTCTCCAACACTTAGCCTCCCTCGGAAAGGGAGCTCTGCCCCTCTCTGCCACGAGCATCATGCAAAATGTTATCTGTGACAAATGGGGGCCGCTGCAAAGCTGCAAAATTAAAAACAGACCTCATGGGTTAGGTACAAGATGTTTGCACTTTGGACCTACAGGGAATTTGCTGAGTCACTGAGTCAAGTATTTATAGCACCACATAATTTACTTCCTGCTGTAATAATTCTGTAATCCAGCGGCTCCTCCACAAATCCCCATCAAATCTATGACTTCTCAAAAATGCTAACAATGCTGACTAATTGGAGGCAAACAGTGCTACCTAAGCAAAATGCAACTGGAAGGGAAACCTATTTATAAAGTTCTCTTTAGGGACCGTTGGTAATAAAGCCTTTGCTTTGACTACCCACACAGAGAGTCATGAGTTTTACATTTTCTCAATTATGTGATCAAGCTGTACCTCACCAAACGTTTTTCTAACTCTCATTCTAAGGCCAGAGAGTTCTTTGCCCTAAATGAAAACAGTAAGGCTTATTGAAAACCAACATAATCCAGTGTGCCCCGTGACTCCCCAAGCAGCGGACCAGAACCGTCAAGGGGCCAAAAAGAGGTGGAGGGGCTATCTGGGCCAAAATGCCACTGAGAAGGGTACAGCTCTTTGCTGCCAGCTATAGCACACGTTGCGATGGTAAAGAAGCCACCACTTAACACAGATCAAGAGAAGCAGAAAGCGCACATGCTGGGAGTCCGCTTACCCTGCCCTAGCATCAGGGATGGAATGGAAGACTTGCTTCCAGGTTTACTTGGGATGCCATCCAGATGGAATGTGGATGATGGGCAGTATAGGACAGCAGTGTATAATGCTGCTGTGGGTAGAAATTCTGGCCCTGCCACTTCAAGCAAAGCAACTATGTCCCTTTTGTTCTTCCGTGCATAGTCAGTGACCCAGTAGATGGGGGTATTCAATTAGTATTGAATTCATGTCTCATTTTTCATGTAACAAATGTTCGTGTAATAAATACTATGTGTCGGGCACTATGTTGTTAGTGCTGTGTGGCACCATGGAGTGACTTCTGACTCAGAGTGATTCGGTGTACAATGCCTGGCCCTGCACTGTGGTCCTAACAGTTGCTCCTGGGTCTGAGCCCACTGCTGTTCTGTGCCAGGCACTAATGCCGGGTCCTGATACTTATTCACTTCATTTTTCAAGCTTGCTCTCTGTCAAGAAAATCTAACAGTCACCAGGCTTAAATAGTTGTTTAAGATAACTTCGGATGAACCAATGCCCCAACCTGAAACTTTGAGGGTCCAAAGGTTAGGCCTATTTTTGCGCTATAAACAACAACAGCCCAATCACCGTTGAGCCCATTCTGACTCCTGGAGACCCCATAGGACAGGGTAGAAGTGCCCTGTGAGTCTCTGAGGCTTTTAAATCTTTACAAGAGGAGACAGTCTCATCTTGTCACCATTTCATACTACACTGCCAAAAGAGAATTTAAAATCAGAATAAGCTAACAGCTTCTAGAAACTGTCACTCTATTAGCAGTATCCAGCTGTGGTATGTCATGTTTTAGCCATCAGGGGTATAAGAAATTCGAGCCAACATTTAAAATTGAAGCAATACAGTAGAACCCGGGACCTTGACGCTATTACGTTCTAGAAGGAGCCACAAAATGTAATTCGTGCAGTCGAGTTCCGAATCAATTTTTCCCATAAGAAATGACTGGAAATGGATTAATCTAATCTTGACCACCAAGTTTTTAACCTTAACCTTGTCTTTTTATACAAAACATGACACAGAAATCTCAAAGTAAGCTCAGAGTTAAATAATATAATTTAAATAAGAAACACAACTTTTAAAAAGCTTTTAACAGCCACAGTATGGCGCGCACCTTGAGACTGAGGATGATCTGTATCTGCAGACATGGATGTGGAGAGGAGGGATGGAGAGAGTCATTGTTTGGAAAGGGAATCTCTTTCCCGAAAATCAATGGGTAGTTCCTTTTCTTTGCTTTTTTTCACTAGGACCTGGCTGGCTTTCTTACAACAACAGCAACAACAACAACAAAACCCTTTTAATGTGGTCTGCTATTGGCAGTTTCCTTAACTGTTTTGTAAAAGAGTTTACTGAATTATCAACAACATCAATAACATGGTTAACCAGTTCCTTATCATGATGATTCTTTTCAACAAACTCTTTCTTAGGACCCATTTTTTAAAAAAATCTAAAAACAGTACAAAAAGCCACAAAAACTTGGAACAGAGCCGCAAAAGGTTTAAACAACGCGCACTCACAACGCTAACGCCGAGTGACCGAAACACGACTGCTTCTGTTTACAAAAATCACGTGTGCATCGGGTTGGATCCCAATGTTTTGCTAAGATCCAAAAGATCCAAAAGTTTCTCGACATTTCGTGTTGAGATCTGAGTACTGATGTGGTCGAGTACCGGGGTCCTACCTGTGTTGCGCTCGAGCTAAGTTCCCGCTCCTCTTAGAAAACGGAAAGGCATGGTGATGACGAGGTTCCTGCCTGGGACAAGACCTGGAGCAGCGCAGTGTGGGCTTGCTCGGGTCATGGCCCCTCTAGATGGCCGGCTTCACTCACTGAGCTGTTTGTTTGCCTTGTCTGGACACGTCTGGTTTGCAAACCTCGCCCAAAGCCCACTGTGCCACGAAGAGCACTGTGCGTGGCTCTCTTCTGAAGCGCCTTCCCATCACTGGGGCACCACACCAACCTCCCGCGTGACCTCTCTTCCCACCCGGCAATAAGCCTCTGACACACAACCACGTGAGACTCCTTAGGGCTGAGAGAACCGTCTCAGGCCCGGCCCCTTAGCCTAACACACTGGGCCTGCTGGGACTTGAGTTCACACTGTGAACACTTGGTGTTCATGCGGTCGCATTTATGGACTCAGGGCTTTGAGTCTGTGCTAAGAGGAAGTGTCAGGTGGCCGTTAGGAAGTTCTGCTCTCTTTGACGTCCTAATCAGTGACCTGCATTGCAAGAAGCATGCTTTTCAAATTAAGTATGAACACAAATAGGAGCTATTTATAATCTATTTACATCTACCCTCTGCAGGTGGCCGTCTAACAAAGAAGCAAGCTTTCACTCTCCTGCTGCCAGCAGAAGCCTTTGGCAAGGGCGCCTCATGAGAAACAAAGGCTGGTGGGTGGGTTTGAACTGCTGACGTAGAGATTAGCAGCTTTCCACGTGACTGGCAGTGCCACCAGGGCTCCTTTAGGAAGAGCAAGTAACTGCGGTTTCTGACATTTTATATTGTAGCATTTTATGTTGCAAAGTTTATATGGTAATTAATAAACAGTATAATGATACAGTCCAGATAACTCCCCCCACCCCAAACCTTTCTAGAAGACTCACATTCCAATCTGAGTGAACTGATTTTTCAAGATAACACTTTGGCATGGGCCATGCCCAGATGTCAGCTGTACTGCATTTCCCAGAAGTCATGTCAGCTGCAATCAACTTCCTTTGATGGGAAAGATAACGGCGTTTGGCTTTGGCAAGTGGAGTTTCTGCAGCTACCTCTAGGTCTGCCTGCCCCTATCCCCTCCTAGGAGGAAAACCTTTCGTAGCTATTACACAGCTTTCCTTGTGTCACCACAGACTTTTGCCTATAACGAGTCCATCCATCAAGCATGCAACTGGGAAGCCAATGACTTAGTGTGTGGACACAAGTTCCAGTCCAATACAAATGTCCTTAACCCAGGGGACAACAGGAATGAAAGCGGCAGCCAGGGAACAGTTCAGAAGAAACAGTCTAGGGGTTGCATGAGTGGAAAATAAACCTCTGATTACTTATTCATATCTCAGAATTTTGAGCAGTACTTCCACTCCTCATTTACAGAAAAAAATATCTTATAAAAGGCACAGGTATTGGACAGAGCTAGGGAAATTCTGATCATCACCAGAAGGAACAGTAACTTTCCAGGATAAAATAATATCGTGAATCAGATATGTGTAATAGACGATGCAATTTAACATGGGACCACTGATAGGCACCCTCTGTAGATGGTGTTTTATTTTTGTGATACTTCTAAAAAACAAACAAATGAACTCTAAATAGATCACCTTACATTGGTTTCAATCCATGGCAACCCCTGGTATTAGAAATAAACTGCCCCACAGTTTTCTTGCATGCCATCTTGATGGAAGTCATTTGACAAGCCTTTCTTTATGAGACTGCTAGGTGGATTTGAAGTACCAACCTTTAGATCACAAACTTCTTAGATCACCCAGGATTCTGAGATTTAAAAAACAGTATTTGAAATGATCTTCTCTTACACGGATCAATAATTCTTTCCAAACATACCCCACTGCAAGGTTGCTAAGATACTCGATTCATGCTGGGCCCTTCCATTGCAAACCTGCACTAGCTCTGGAGGTCATAAAGATCTACGTCGTGATGGTAGTATTAGCAGACATGTCCAAAGCACTATGTACTGATCTTTCTGGTATCTGCTGTTGCCCCCAAACTGACCCCCAAAAGTACTGCTTAAAACAACCACTTTCTTCTCTCACTTGTCTATGGATTCACTGATGTTTAGGAGAATGGGTTCTGAACTCAAGACCAATCCATGGCAATCAAGCTGATTCCTCTAGGATGCCGAGAGGACAGAGCAGCACGGCTCCGCCTTTCTTCCACGGATAACTGGCGGGTTGGCACCGCTAATGTTTATGCTTCACAGATGAGTGCTTAACCACTGCATCACCAAGGGTCCTCCTGGACTTATGGCGCTCTGAATATCTGACTCAGACTCCTGAGTGTAAGCCCCTTGGGCAAGTTACTTAACCTTGCTGTGTTTTAGACCCTTTATCTGTAAAATGAAGATAAAAGTAGAATTTCCTATTTCATATCCTCTCAAGGTTGTGATTATAAGGGTGAAGACCCTTGGTATATGTACACTGCTTAGTACAGTGACTGGCACTCTGAAAATGGTCCATCAATGCCAGCTATAGTATGTTATTGAATTTTATGGGTTCTTCTTTCCTAACTCCATTATAATAAATCACAAGCCCTTTAAAGGTGAGGGTTCAACCTTTTGTGTTTAAGTCCTTTACTTAGCCTAACAAAGGTCCTACCACACACACAAAAAAATAGGTTGAATTCCCTACCTGATCACTGAAGACAAAAGTGTGCATAAGCAATGGTGGGAAAGAAAGCTGATGGTGCCTGGCTATCAAAAGATGTAGCATCTGGGATCTTAAAGGCTTGAGTAAACAAGCAGCCATCCAGCTCAGAAGCAACAAAGCCCACATGGATGAAGCACACCAGCGTGTGGGCCATAAGTTGTCAAAGGGATCAGTTATCAGGGTTTAAGAACTAAAAACCATAACATTGCGTGCTCGCTTTCCTGATATGATCACTGATGACAAATATGTACATAAGCAAATGTGGTGAAGAAAGCTGATGGTGCCCGGCTATCAAAAGATATTGTATCTGGGGTCTTAAAGGCTTGAGCAAACAAGCGGCCATCCAGCTCAGAAGCAACAAAGCCCACATGGAAGAAGCACACAAGCCTGTGTGACCACAAGGTGTTGAAGGGATCTGGTGTTAGGCATCAAAGAACTAAAATTATTTCATTATAAATAAGGGGGAGTACAGATTGGTGACCCAAAGCCCATCAATAGGTGAAGTGACATCCTCTTACAGAGGGGTTACATGGTGGAGATGAGCCAGTTAAAGTACAGTGTAGTAACAACGAAATATGCATCTTTCCTCTAGTTCTCAAATGCTTCCTCACACCCACTATCATGCTCCCAGTTCTACCAGACAAGCCTGACTAGAACAGGGGATGTACACTGGAGGCGGAAACATGGGGAACTTAGGATAGGCATTCCCTCAGGATGAGGGATGAGAGTGGTGAGATTGGGAGGGTGGAGGGAGGGTGGCGTAGAAAGGGGGAACTAATTTCAGGGATCTACATATAACCTTCTCTCTGGGGCATGGCCAACAGGGAAGTGAGTGAAGGGACACATTGGACAGTATACGATATGAAATAGCAATTTGTAAATTATTAAAGGTTCATGGGGGGTAGGAAGGAAGGAAATGTGGGGAGCTGGAACTGGGACCTACGTGGAGGGAGGATATTTTGAGAGTGATGATGGCAACAAGTGTGCAAATGAGATCTGCATACAATTGAGGTATGTATGGATCGTGAGGGGAGGTGTGTGAGTACCCAATGAAATGATTCATTAAAAAAAAAAAGAAGGGGAGGGGATAACTTTTTTTTTTTTTTTTTTAGAGTAGCTTATACCAGGGGCTCAAGTGGAAAATGTTTGGAAATGTATGTGGCAACATGTGTGCAAATGTGCTGGATACAGATGATGTACTGAATGTTATAATAGCTGTAAGAACCCCCAATAAAATTATTAAAAAAAATAGGTTGAAGACATTAAAATAGGCTTTCCTCATTTTTCATGAACCTGTGTTCTAGGATTTTGAACTTAAAGACCTTACAAAATAGGACCTGAGGTTATTTTTCTGGTCTATAAGTGTCAAAGTCCCCCTGTCTTTGCAACCAGTGTCTCCTGGTGAAGTGTTCCCTTAAGCTACATTAGACATGATGAGCATTTACATCCAAGTGAACAACATATCCTAGGATTCTGAGAAGCTTAGAGACTTCTGGGTCCAACAGCTTTTAATCTTTTTTTTTGGGGGGGGCATCACGGCCCTCCGGTGGTGGGAGTAGGAGGCCCAGCCCCACTGCTGGAATTGAACCTCCGTCCCAGAGGGCCGCAGTTCCGCGCACAACCACTACGCCACCGGGGCTCAGCCCTCAACAAACATTTTTGTGACATGCTCTGAACTAAAAACATCCACCCCCAAACTAGAAACATATTCACTGCCATGGAGTCGATTTTAACTCAGAGAAAGAGTATTACTGCCCCAGTGAGGTTCCAAACCTTTAGATCTTTATTAGATCAACTGGTGGGTTCAAATCACCGACCTTGTGGTTCAGCTCAGTGCATTTCTTAACTCACTGTCATTGAGTCACATCCAGTTCGTAGGGACCGTGTAGGACGGGAGAGAACTGCCCTTGTGGGTTTCCGAGACTGTAACTCTTATGTCAGCCTCCTCGTTCTTCTGAGAAACAGGCTAGTGGTTTCAAACTGCTGACCTTGTGGTTAGTGGCCCAACAAGTATCCACTACACTACTAGAGTTCCTCAGAGTTTCTTGGAGAGCAAAAATACAAGGAATGAAGAACCCACACATCTTTGTTTTTGACTGATTAAAGATGAAATTATTTGCAGCCTTTGTCATGCAGCTCTTAGCCTTTTGTCAAATAAAGTCTTATTTGCCAGTCCCAGGTGTGAGAGGCGGGAAAGCGGAGCGGGTTTGGCTGGTTAGGAATTTCTGTTGCCTGTGCTGCCTCCCTGCTCTTCTCAGTTGGAAGGTGGATGCTCTCAAAGCCTGCTCTCCCCTCCTGGAGCCCTGGCGGTGCCCTTGCTCTGACCTCCCGGCTGCAGATGTCCTCTTTCCTGTAACACAGTGGAAATGAGGTCCAGCCTTTGTGGCGGGGCTGTGGGTGCACAGAATGTCTGTGCTCACAAGAGCCCTGTCCAGAAGAGTTTCCCATCTGTGCAAGTCCTGTGGGAGGGACCCCAGATGTGCTCACTTCCCAATTTCCCTCTCAGATTCTTACATGTGTTTTCTGAAGGAAATCAAGAATTAGCTATTTTTCTCAATCAGTCTAAGTAATACTTGGGGAAAAGAGAAATGTACCAAAATAGAGCATGTATTTAATCATGTAAACACATTCTAAACATCTCACGGAGACCCGACGCAAAGGCAATCCATGCATCATCGCTTATGGGGAGAAGGGGTCAAATTCTTCAAATAGTGCAATGGCTTCCTGCTTCTACACCTGATGTTAATGACTCCATGCAGCTTACTGAAAGTCTGTTCAAACAAACAACTTTCTGTAGGCATCTATCCTAATGCTGAAAGTGCGCATCCTTTAATGGCTTGTCCTTTAAATGATCTCATTCAAAAATATAAGATACCTTAAAGGGCTGAGCCCCGGTGGCGTAGTGGTTGTGCACGGGACTGCGGCCCACTGGGATGGAGGTTCAATTCCAGCAGTGGGGCTGGGCCTCCTACTCCCACCACCGGAGAGCAGTGATGCCCCCCCCCCCCCCCCCCCAAAAAAAAAGGTACCTTAAAATCTACTTTTTTCTAAAGTCTCATTTTCCCAGGAACAAAATCCAGTCTCATCTAGGCCTTTATATACCTTCATAAGTCTCTCCTTTTATGGTCAGATTTTATTTTTGAATCTGCTTCTGGAATAATGAGACTGCCTTGAAACCCTCTTGCAGCAGGATCCTAGAGACTAAGCCATAAGTGGAATCAGCCTGAGGGCAGGCCTGTAGTCCCCTCGTCCTGCGTGGCTTTGCAGGGGATAGGAGGCCTCCTTCCTTCAACCTGGCTTTTGCCCTCACATCCTGTGTCTCTGAATCAAGGAAAAGAGGGCATTGTTCCTTTAGTCCAAAGCATCGTGCATTCACTTGTCTATCGGAAGTGACATCATTTTCTAAAAAAAGGAAGTGTACTTGGCAGGGCCAACGGAATACACCCAACGCCACGAGGGTCTGACTAGTTCTCTTTCCCATCTCACTGTTTCTTTGTAAAAATAAATGACCGGCCAATTGTTGAGGACCATATTTGGCCTACTGACAGTCTGCTCAAACGAACCACTTTCTTTATGCTTCTACCCTAACATGGAAATTGTGCAACTTCACCTGATCACTGTCATGTGATCCACGTGTGCTGTCTCATTTCCTGGCTTTTCTTCCTTTTCTCATTCCAGAGATTTCCCTCTAAGGCTCTGAACTTCATTATTTTATCATCTCTTTCCTTCCAGCAGGGCTTGGTAATTGTCTCTCTGTAGAAATTTATCAAAAATGGGTGCTTAATCGGTGCTTAGACTGACCTGTTCTTTCGCATCACTGCCCTGGGGGGAGCAGGAAGCCCAGCCATAGTCCTGGAGAGCTGTTGCTGGATTTGAACCGCCAACCCTGTGGGTGTCCGTCTCACACACAACCACTGTGCCACCAGGGCTCAACCTGTTCTTTCAAGATTCGATGCAAATGGAAATGTGCTCTGCACCCAAAGGGTGGAGGTTTGAGTCTACCTAGTGATGCTTTCGCAACAAAAGCCAGAAAATGCCGAGGAAAGCCTTATGGAGCCCAGCTCTGCTCTGACACACAGCAGGTCGTCAGGAGTCAGAAGTAACTTACTGTCAACTGGATTTTCTTTTTCCTTGGTGCTTTTTATGCTTTCAAATTAAACGTCTACCATCGTCACTGTCTTCTGTACTGAGTGCAGGGGCAGTGACTTATTTAATGTGTTTTTTCCAGGCAATCTCTAACTCCCACCAGATGACCTTTTCCTGCTTGGGTCTGGCAAGAAGGTGGGGGAAGATACTGAGAGGATCCATGCACCCAACAGGACTCCCTGGAGTGGCGTTTGGCTGTGTATAGAATAAACCCTCTGAGAAGCAGGAAGCAGGATCTCCTAACCAGCAGGAGCCAAGAGTGGAGCATATCCCCGTGTGGGTGAACCTCCTGTCTGGAGGACAGCGACACCATCAGAGCAGCAGCAGCAGAACCAAGAGCCAGAGCATAGAACAGAGTGATGGGCGTCCCAACCCGCTGAGCAAGTAAAGTTGGGCGCCTTTGGGCAGGAGGGGCTTGCAGAGTGGGATGCCTTTGGGTATTTAACTGGGGGAGTTAGAGTCACAGACCCAGGGAAGTGGAGCTGCGCAACTTTGGGCGAGCCAGCTGAGGTTTACAGCAAGAGTGTTATGTCCTTTGGACATTTACTAGCAAACTTGGCAGAACTTGGTAACATGTCCTGCTAAACAACTCAACTCTGAGCTTTTCTCCCTGGCATTAGTGTGTTTAACTTCTTTATTAAGCCCTTTCAGCCAGACTTTCTTTCATCTGTGAATCCTGCAATAATTGCCAGGGATATTAGAACTCAGAGAGATTATGCAGATAACAGAAAGACCACAGCCAAGTCCACAGTGATGTGCTAGGAAAGACACTACAAACTGGCAGCCTGGAGATTTCTGTTTGACTAATTAATAGTTGACAAGGAAAAGCTTTTCAAAAGTAGTTTTTAGGTTTCTTTAAAGAAAAAAGAGAGCTGACAACCCCGTTTCCATATATTTTTTGGTTTGACAGCAAAGGCCTTTCACACAGCAGGCATGCTTTAGTTCACTAATTTTCACTTTAATTATATTACCCGATTATCTTTTTTCTCTAAGCACGTGAATTTGCAATCTTGCTGAAACAAACAAACCAACAATCAAATAAACAGAGGCTTCACTAAATATGTGACATCCCCAAATGTCACATATTTTGTGGCAGTTTCTAAACCCATATACTTGCCTTACGGCCACTGGGGAGTCAGATATTTAATTTGTTTTCAGTTAAAATAACCAGCATTTGCGGGACCAGCATGAATGTGCATGCAAGTCGGGGAAAAGGGCTCTTGCGGAACCCAGAGAGTGATCCTAACATTCTCCAAATCCAAGAGCGTAACAGGGAGCATGTCCTCTATTGCTCAACAATCCCCACCCTCAGTACTGCCATGCCGTCATCCTAAAGACACAGCAGGGAAGTGGAAGTGGAAGATTAGTTTGAGAGCTAACTCTGGTATCGGGCAGCCAGCCCATCTACCTAGGGCAGCGGTCGGCAAACTCTTGGGCCCGAAGAGCCAATCCTGTCCCTCCTAACAACTTTAAAATCCCTCCAGAGCCTTAAATATGTTTTTCCAAACAAATGGAATTGCCGTGATCTGAAATAATGACCTTCCAATGTTTTCGATGTTACCTCAGAGCCGCACATTCACACTGAGAGAGCCGCACATGGCTTGTGAGCCGCAGCTTGACCTAGGGGATTGATGGATTTCGCTTTGATCATATTTAGAGCACTTCCTGTGGGAACTGAGCTATGTTTGATGCGTGGAGTAGGAGGAGAAAGAGGATAAAAGTAAGAATGGGAGAGGAAGAGTGGATGGCGGTGTATAGTTGTTGTAAGGTGCCGCTGAGTTGGCTGTGATTTGTATATAATAGAAGGAAACACTGCCCATTCCATGTCAATCTCATAGTCATCGTTATGTTTGAGCTGTTGTAGCCGCTGTGTCACTTCATCTCATGGATTCTCTCTCTGTTTGGACTACGCTACTCCTTTACCATGGTGTGCTTCTCAGGGACTGGCCCTTCTTGATAACAAGTCCAAAGTATAAAGCAACAGCGGACACTATATTTACTGATGGCGTATGTGTTGGAAAGTAAGTTCTTCACATATGTTATCTTCCTTAATCCTTCTTATAGATCTTATAGGGTAGATACTATTATCATTTAGGATACTTAGTGGCTAAGCAGGGTCACTGGTGGTCTAGGGGTTACATGTTGGGTTGCTAACCACAAGGTCAGAGGTTCAAATTCACCAGATGTTCCATGGGAGAAAGACAAGGCTTTCTATTGCTGTAAAGAATTGGCTTTGGAGAGCCATAGGGGCCATTCTATCCTCTCCCACAAGGTCACTATGGGTCAGAGTCATTTTGATGGCAGCTGGGTTTGCTTTTTAGGACTGGTTAAGCACCTGGCTGCTACTCTAGATGTTCACTGCTAATATTGAACCCATCAGATGCTTTCCCATAAGAAAAATAGGCAGTCTCCTTCATAAAGATTATAGCTTTGGATATGTTACAGGGCATTCTGTTCCGTTCTGTGGGATCAATGCGCCAGCATCAGCCTGATAGCAACGAGTTGTTATTATGTTTAATCATCATTATTAAAGATAAGACAATGAGAAGAAAAACATGCCCAAGGGGTCTCATAGCTATTAAGTCCTTGACACGGTGTGTGACTCCAGTGTTCCCTTACTAGATGGCAAGAAGCCTCATGAGGGCAGGTGGAAGTTATGTTTCAGAAGCTGTATGCTGGGTAGTGGTTTTAGGTATAGGTTTTAGAATTACAGAAAATTGAGGCGTGTATTTCAATTATTCTTTTTCAAAAATCATCCCTTGCTTTGTTGATCCTCTGTACTGTATTTTGTTTTCTCATTTGATGAATTTTCTTTATGTACCACTGTTAAGAACCAGTTGCATGCCAAGCACAATCAGGGTGAAAAAGACGCTCTCCTGAACCACAACAGCAACCTCACCTTTGTGGAATCCACATCATTGTGGCAGGATACAGAAAATCAGTATTATAAGGTAATGCATGTAAAGCAAAGCATCAAACACAAACAAAACCAACCAAGTAAAGGGGAGCAAAAATACAGACAAAGGATGGGTACACTTTTAAGGGGGGTAATTGGGATAGGACTCCCTGAGAAATCTCAAGTGAAAGACATGAGGAATCTGCAGACAAAATTGCACCATTTGCTTAGGGAAGGGCAGTGCTTCTGGGTGAGGTGAGAAGTCCTGGGGGTTAGGGGGTGAAGGGAGGTATTGTTTCTAAGTTGAGGAATGCCAGGATTGATTTGACTTATGTTTTCAAACTCTGACTCTGGCAGCTGCGGTGAAGGCTGTAAGGCACAGAGCTTAAAATAACTCTGGCAGCCCTTCCTTCATGGTCTGGCTGACTCTGAAGACAGTCTGCCTTGATCTCCAGTCAATCCTTACATAAAGGAATGCAAGGGGGTGGGGATGAAAGCAGGAAGACCAGGAAGGAAGAAATCAAGCAGGTAAGCAATTAATGTGGTTAGAAGTTGTTTCTACAACCTGAATGGAAGCATGGTTGCAAATTTTAGCCTCCCTTCCCAATACTGAAGGTTCTGGGTTCCAGATGTTGCTAGCTGTTGCCTGGTTAGCAGCTATTTTACTAGCACTATTTTGGACTCCTGCTTCTGGTTTCTTTTTCAGCCTTGCAAATTTCCCTTACTTCCTTGTTACACATTTAAAAGGACATTTGCATTTTATCCTACATTTTCAGTGCTTGATTAGCAGTAGCAGTGATGATTGAGAGAGAAGGTGTTTCACTATGCCATTTTGCTGTCATTGGTAGGCACCATCAAATTGGTTCTGAGTCAAAAGAGACTGTATACAATCGAATCAAACAGTATTGGGTCTCTGTCTATCCTCATAATCATTGGTCCCTTCTGATAACATGTCCAAAGTATGTGAGACGGTCACTCTATCCTTGCATGCTGGCTATCCTTCCCAGAGTCCATGGTACGCTTCAGCTGTCCTTACTCATATCCTGGGTTTTATAGTTTGTAAGGCAGAGGAATATGCCAGGGCCTGGAATGGGCAAGCCTTAGTCTTCAGAGTGACATCTTTGCTTCTTTAACACTTCAAGGAGGACTTTTACAACAGATTTATCCTACTCAGTTTCGTTTGAGTTACTAACTGCTGCTTTCTTTTTAAAAATTCGTTTTATTGGGGGCTCGTACAACTCTTATCACCAGCCAGCCATCCATCCGTCCATCCATCGTGCCAAGCACATTTCCAACCGTTGCTGTCATGAGCATGGATTACGGCTCCAAGTACTATGAAGTCCTAGACAACTTCATGTTTTCTCCTCTTACCATCATGCTGTCTATTGGTCCACTTATGAGTATTTTTTCCACCTTGGAAATGCCTTTGGTTTGAATTCTACCCCTTTCCACTTAACAGTTATCTGTCTGCCTATGGAAAGCCATTTGAATTTGTCTAAGCTTTAGTTTACGCAATTGTAAAATGGAGACCATGATAACACCTAAATTACAAAAGTGATGTGAAGATTATAATCCAAGGTGTATAAAGTGCTTTAGCCCGTGTTTGTCACAATAAGAAATGCTCAAATAGCAGTTACTGTCATCTCTATAGTTGTAAATGGGCGAGATCAATCTCATCACTGTACTAATAATGAAAGCCTTTATCAAACCACAGGACTGAGTGGCCTTGCACCTGGGAAACTTCTCAATCCAGAACAAAGAAATTCCAAACTTTTTATAGTTCCAGATAGGGGGCCGGCTCCAGGGAAGGGTTACTCTAGCTGTTACATTCTTATCAGGTTGGCAAGGCAACCGGGCGGGCGGGGAACAGCACAGCTGCAGGTGCTAATTCAAGGTCTTCCGAATTAGTGCACATTTCTTCCAAATTAGTGTACAGGCAGGCTGTGGAGTCATCTTGGTCTTGTTGGGGAGAGTCAATCAAGGTCTTGTTGGGAGAGCTAGGAGAGGGAAGCGAAGGGGGGCTAACTGCTAGCAGGGATTAAAGGCAATTTGAACCAAGATGGAGTTCCTCCAGTTAAGCGAGGTTACTGTATCCGTCATTCATGCCTCTGATATCCGACAGGCTCGCAATCAATGACTGCTGAAGCGATCGTCAATGAGTCACACATGGCAGTGTCCATGGGGGAGACGTCCAGCTGCTACCTCTCCAAGTATTTATCGTTAGACCTCTCTCACATGAAAATGGTCTCAGGCGAGGTCTTGCTACACTTACCCTTCTCCCCCTTTTAAAAACCAATAGGTTGCTCATGGAGTTGTGTGCAATTCACAATGACGTCAGACAACAGGTAGAACTGCCCAAGAGAAGTTACTGGGTTGTAATCATGATGAAAGCAGATCGTTGGGGTTTTGTCTCCTGGGGACAACAGGCTGGATTCGAACCGCCGGCCTTTCAGTTAGCAGCCTAGCTGCTTGTACCACTGGGGTCCTTAAGTGCATTCAGGCAGGTCTCCTTAGTCATTGGCAGGCCGCAACTCAGTCCAAAATCTTACTTTTGCTAAATCCTGTTGCCTTGTTTTTCTCTGTGTGTCTGTCTCACTGGATTATCAACTACCTGGTATCACAAACCATATCTTCCACGTCAAAGCAAAGTCCGCAAATCCTAGGATGGTTTTATACAAGGAAAATGCTCAAAGTCTTTGTTAACAAGTCCATTATAGTAACTTTTCATTTATAAGTAACTTTGTTTCTTCAAATCTCGTTATGTTGTTTTCTTTGCATTATGCTACTTAATCAGTCCTTTTTCACTATGACTCAGATTCCTCTCTGAGAGCAATGGCATCTTCTGTGTAAGCAATGCCTGTGAAGAGGACAGAGATCCTGACTTGTTCACCTGAAGAGTTCAACACCACTTGAGCCGAATCTTTTGGGACAGAGCAAGGGCCAGAATTCTAGCAGGCTGCCTTATTTTCTGGGCTTTGAACAGAAGGGCTCCGGACTTGTAACCATCATAGGCTAGGCAAGAAGTAAAAAGTTCCATAAAATTAATATTTGCTTATTGAAATACACACTCAGCTATTCTAGGGTCCTTGAGCACATTTCCCTTGACTTACAACATAATATTAGTTTAAATGGTGGAAAGAATATATATATATATAAAAAACCCAGTGGTTCTAAACGCACAATAATTCACAGAGGTTTTCCAAGCAAGCTGGGAAGAATGAGCTGTCCTTCCAAACTTCTAAGAGAAGCGGGAGAAGCAGGAGGTTGCCGAGAGGGAGGAGAAGGAAGGAATGCGACACCATCCTAAAGGACAAGGAGAAAATGAAGGGAGGAGACCAAAGCAACACACGAATACTCTGGCCACCCTAACATTCTGCTGGGCCGGCGGCATGGACTCTAATAAACATGCCCCTATCTCGTCCAGGCCAGCTTTGGATCCTGCCCAGCCTTGATGCTTGAGGCCTGTCGTCACTCTCTGAAACGTTTTTCTGCTGAACAAACTTATTCCTAAGATTAATATTTCTTTTCACAGCAGGGGAAAAAAAGATCCATCACCACCCTCCACCCCCAACTTTGTTTTGGTGTGCCAAACACGTAATCCTTTGAGACCTGGGGTAGGAAATGCAATGCATCCAGATCATGAAGCCTGAGTAAAACAACATTCTTTTCTCATTTTGTAGGTTTTCCAGAATGTCTCCTGTCCTTTACCGATTAATAACAATGAGATCAGAAGAAATGCCATTTATTTTTCATATTTCCATAAGATTTTCCTCCTAGAACCTACCTTCATGCAATGAAAGTGGGCTTAATCCTATTCCATCAACACTATCCATAGACAAGTCCTATCTCCAGTAAGGCAACTAGGATTTATCGTGAGACCGCCAGCTTTGCAAGCAACTTCTGGAGAAAGCCTCAAAGAAGTTTACACGTATATTTGACATGGCTTTTTGAAATTAGAGTTTTATACAGTAACATCTGCAAAAGCTGGAACCTGTAGAAGGTGGAAACCTGACAGGAAGGCCAGGGTTTAAGGAACAATTCTTGCTTGATCAATGGTGGGAGTGGCTGGAGCACCAGAGAAGGAGGAGGGATGCCAACTCACTATCTCTAAATGAGAAGTTAGTTTCCAGAGGCGTGCTGTCTACATCGAGTCTCATTTGCAGGACCTTCTTACAGGAAGGCGTCTTGGGGGTGCAGTGGCCAAGCACTGGGCTGCTCCAAGAGAGATGGACGGAGGAACCTGCTGGCTGCTCCACAGGAGAGAAGACCCGGGTATCGGCTCCCTCAACGATGACGGCCAGGAGCCCCTAGGGGACAGTCCTCCTCTGTCTGACCCAGGTGCTCTAAGTTTCACTCAGCTCCGCAGCACACAATAATCTTGACTGGGCCTAGGTACTGCCCGCCCAAGGCAGCCTCCTGTGTGGAGTACGGCTTGAAGAACTTGGAACTACCATTACTGCTGTCTTGTGCTATTGCATTGATTCTGACTCAAACTGATCTTATCGTATCGAACAGAGTGGAACTATTCAGGTTTAACTTCTCCAGGTATGGGTGACTGGCTCCCCTCTGCGAATTGGCTGGTTCGTTTCAACCTCGGACCGTTCAGATTACTATCACCCTGACAGCCTTCCTCTCGACACGTTCCTCACCATACTCTGTGCAAGATTTCGTTTTACAAAAGAAACACCAAGCTTGGACACGTAAGGAAGGCCCAAACATTACATTTGCATTGACTTGTTTGGGGCAAGAAGGCACTGGGGCAGAACTGTGGCAGGAAGACCCCAGCTCAGGAGAGTCTGTGGGTCTCCATTCTTTTTGTTTACTTTCTGCTTCGCTGATCGATTGACTAGGTTTATACAGTGACTGTTTTCAGATAATGTCCAACAGATTTTCCTATCGCATCACTTGGGATTTACTTGACTTGGGTTTTTCTATTTGGAAATTAGAATAATAGCTAGGTCTCCAATTTTGTTTACAGTTGGGAGAAGGTAGTAGGTGTTTACTGGGAAATTATAAGACTGTTCCACTGCTGCCCAGCTGATTCTGACGCATTCATGACCTTGTGGGACAGCAGGGCTGCTTGCTGGGATGTCTGTGACAGTCATTCTTCCCTGGGCCAGACAGCCATGCAGCAGCTGGTGGGTTTGAACTGCTGCCCTGGCAGTTAGTCCCTATGTTTAGCCCATTGTGCCACCAACTCTCTGAGCTGTAGCTTCCCTCCAAACCAAACTCATTGCCAACGAGTCAATTCAAACTCGTAGTAACCCAAGAGTTGAAGTTTAGCAATAAAAAGAATGGTAAAATCAGAGAGAAAAGTAAATTTGTCTCTCCAAAATGAAAAAAAGCTTTACATAGTTCCCTACTGTGTTTATTTAAAAAGATTTAATTGCATAATATGTACCGAATTAGATACAACACACACACATATATACACACCTGTAAATATATTAGAATATACAAGTGATATAAGCATTCTGGGTTTAGACAATTCTTTATTAATAACATTCATATAGAAATCTTGCAACATCAATGAACCTTAACAATGTACCCAGTGAAAGAAGCCTGGCACAAAAAGAAACACAATTTGGATGGTTCCATTGATATAAAACACCCAGAAAAGCTCAGTTTCCTGAGACAGGAAGGTTAGTGATTGTAAGGGGGCAGAAGGTCTCTTCTAGGGTTGATGGAAATGTCCTACACTAGACTCTGATGATGGCTATCCAACTCTGAAACGACATTAGAACCTCTGAGTTGTACATTTAAAATGGGTAAATTTTAAGCTTTATAAATTATACCTCACAAAAGCAATTAAAAAATAAACCTGCATGGTTGGATTCTTTTCTAAAGAAGCTTTTCTATGCTGAATGAAATGAGACGTTTGAAGAAGAAACACATTTTTTTCCCCACTGAGAATGTGATTGTGAGTAATGCTCGTAGGCTGAATAAATGACCAATCTTGATCAAGAAGACATCCTAAAAGTATCAACTACATGTGGGAGATCTTTGGACTATGGAAAGGTTCTGTTTTCAGGGTCCTTGGACTTAAGGTAAAAGGGTACATAAACTAGAGTGGATACTAAAGGAGAGTGTCAGTTCTCATAAGAATAATTGTCAGGATTGGTAAACCAACAGCTGTGCATCAAAGAAGAGGAATCCCTTGTATTTGGATGAATCTTAGGACCCTTACCAGATCACCTGGGTTATTAACAACACAGCAGCCCTCTGATACACAGATTACTGAGACACCAATAGTGGCTCATGGTGAAGGTGTTCATGGGCTCCCTGATTGTTCATTGAGGTTTTTGGGGATATCCTGTTTTGACAATGGACTTTAATTTTACTATTTAATGGCATTTTATTCAAAAGAGCAACATCTAGATAAGATCCCCTACCTAAGTTATGGCTCTTAACAACATCACTAAACAAAAAGGCCCTAAGACAGTAAACAAAGAATAGCCCAAGGTTACTTATCAGCTTTGAAATGATGCCTCTGCTGTCAACAGGGAAGTAATTGATACCGATACATATTACACACACACACACACACACACACACACACACACACACAGTATGTTTCTTGAAAAGACCTAGCCCCCATTGAAGTACATGCTTGGTAGGGTAGAGGGTTGATGAAAGAGAGGACAGCACTGATAGTACAGTAGGTGACGGTGGCTACAAGCTGATGGAGCAATACTTTTTTTGACTCACTCTCATGAGCCATGATGAAAGGATTTCTGAGAAGTACCAATAAGAGTGGACTAGGAAGACCTCTGAATTGTCTGATATCTTTTGTTTATAAAATGTGAAGTTAGGCTGAGCCCTGGTGGTTTAGTTGTAGTTTGCGGGACTGCGACGCACAGGGTTGACAGTTCAAATCCAGCAGCAAGGCTGGGCTTGCTACTCCCACCAGGGCAGTGATGCCACAAAACAAACAAACAAAGAAAGGGCTGAGCCCCAGTGGCGTAGTGGTTGTGCGCGGGACTGTGGCCCACTGGGACGGAGGTTCAATTCCAGCAGTGGGGCTGGGCCTCCTACTCCCACCACTGGAGAGCAGTGATGCCCCCCCCCCCAAAAAAAAAAAAAGTGAAGTTTACGATTTTTTCCCCCTCCAGCAGGAGAGAACAGTTCAGAGGAAAGGAGATGGAGGTGGCAACAGGGACTTTCATATTGTATTTTTTTAAACTTTTCTACGCTATCTTAAAGGAGTCCTGTTGGCGCAGGGGGTTAGGTATGCGGTCTGCATCCCTCAAGGTTGGCGGTTCAAACTAACCAGCAGCAATGCTGGAGAAAGGTGAGGCTCTCTCCTCCTGTCAAGATGTTCAGGGTCGGTAATCCTCCAGAGCAGGGGGTCTCACCTTCTCACGCCGTGCCCTTTCATACAGCTCCTCATGTGGTAGTGGCCCCGCCCCCCAGTGAGAATATTATTTTTGTTGCTACTTCATAACTGTAATTTTGCTACTGCTAGGATTCAGATGACCCCTGTGGAAGGGTTGTTCAAGCCCCAAAGGGGTTGTGATCCACGGGTTGATAACTGCTGCTATAGGTGGTCACGCTGCGTGCAAATCAAACTGATGGCATTGAGTTTGGTCTGGGGGGTATTTTCTAAACCTGCTAATTAAGCATGTGTTATTTTTAGCTAAAGAAAATTGTCCATCTAGTTGATGGATTTGTAGCTAGATCTGATTTTCTTAATGTAGAATAAAATTAAGAAAATTTTAATGTGCAAAGGGAAAAAGGCCTCTAAGCTCCTTGCGGAGCTAGTCAATGTTTGATTTCCATTTGCTGCCAATGACGTTGCCTAGTATGTTACCCTGCGTATGTTTACTTGCTCAATAAACTTTTGCTGCATTGGGGAAAGAAGGTCAATAAATGTTATTAAAATATTTTAAAAGTAACTATAAACAAGCCAAACAGCTGAGTCCACTCTCTGAAGCGCTGCTAAGCAAGGTCCAGGATTTGATACCGCTTCTCAGGAGAAGACAAGGCTATCTGCTGCCCTAGGATGGATGGCCTGGGAAAGTCAATATACGATCACTAGGAGTTGAAATCAACTGGAAGGCAGTGGGTTTAAAGAATACGAAGAAAGCTTATCTGCAACTTGTGGCCAGAATGATGCAATTTAAACTACAGCATTCTCCTGCCTTAAGAGAACTGCTCTGCCCCCCAAATACTTCCCCACCAGACAGAGCTTTAGGAATGTCTGAGTCAGTGCGACCCATCTTCCCTAGAGCATCGCGGCTCAGTCCACTGCTTCTCTGCTCTGAACCAGCCTTCCGCGCTCTGCTTCCCGACTGAGGAGCTGGACCTCGGCCACTCTGCTCCTCCTCCAGCCGGCACAACTTGGAGCTTGGTTAGTGAAGTTACTGAGGGTATGACGCTGCAGGAGGAAGTAGGTTTTCTCCCTTGTCTGGTGTGCACGTGCATCTTTCTCCTTGTTCCTGTGGGGTGTGCCTGCTCGCGGGGAGGGTGCGGCACACTCAGTGCTTTCAAGCTTTCAAGCTCAGTGGCATGTGGGTGGTGGCGACTGGGAGAGCTCCAGAGGAGCCCCATGAGGTAGATATCCAGATTGCCAGACGGCTCCCGACTTGCCAGCCCTGTAGAATCTGGTCCTGAGATCAATCACGTCACACAGTGGTCCTGCTATCATGATCGAAGCCTCACTGACATACGACGGACAAGGATTCAGCTGATTAAAGAGCCAAACATAAGTGACGCGAGCAATTGAGTTTCACCTGTCAAATCTTATTTCCTGTAGTGTTCTAGTGATTTCTAAGTATAAATAAAAGGTGTATAAAGTGAACAACCGACCACGTGTGGAACCTAGTTTTCTGACTATGCTGAGACATGGAGACAAGTTCCCTAGGTAGCTTAGGACCTGGCAGAGGCTGGATTTATGATTGTGACAGTGCTCTCCAAGCTGCTAGGGGAATGAGGCACAAAACTCCAGAGTTGTGTGGGATGAAGGAAGTGGGCCTGGAGTTGGGTTTAAGCTCGGGAGGAAAGACCAAAAGATGATACCCAAGGTTCCAATCAGTGGTCTCTTGTGTCCAAGCCCCAAATCCAATGCTCATCATTATTTTGGATTTTCCCTTGTTTCCTAAGCATGCTTGGTATGACATGCCAGTTTTCAGCGGTATGAACCTGCTAAAAGTTACTTCCTGTGTTAAAAAACCAGAAGGAAAGTAGCAAGAACCAGGGATAAGGAAGCAGAGAAGGAACTCTTGATAGTAGAGAAACTTTGGGTCTCATTTTCAATGCAGACTGTGGACAGACTATTTTTTTTTCGGTTGGGCATCACTGCTCTCTGGTGGTGGAAGTAGGAGGCCCAGCCCCACTGTTGGAATTGAACCTCCATCCCAGTGGGCCGCAGTCCTGCGCACAATCACTATGCCACCGGGGCTCAGCCCTGGACAGACTATTTAAGGCAGATTTTTTTCCACTTCAAAGAACAACTTGAAGTAAATATCTATTGGGGACCTATTAGAGCAAAAGCATAACAGAATATTGTCAGCATCCCAGGGCATGGCTACTTTATGGCTAGACACATCATCTTGGACCAAGTTCTCTGAGTCCAGCAGATCTGGGGATGATGAAGACGCTGTCCTGACTCAGAGTGCATGCAGTATGGCGGCGCTGAAGCCAGGAGTCCTACAGAGCCATTTCCTCCACATCCCGGGCCCCCTCAGGCTGACTGTACAGTTGCTCAACAGCGAGTGTGCCTGGCTGCCCCATTGGCACATTTCAACGGGGCACAGTAAACGCTCTATTCAGAGTGTGTTAATCGCATTCCTTATACGTATCTCACAGGAAATGCAAGAATAGGGAGGACTTGCTAGATTCTTTTGCCAAAAGAATGACTCTATTTCATGAAAAGGCATGGACAAGAGAACTGTAATAAGTGACAGGATGAAAAAAAAATTTTTTTTACACATTCCAGAGAATTCTCAGAAGGGCTGCAGAAAAGGCCAATGAAATGGAACTCTTACAAATACACATAATTTCTGTCCCGGTTGAGTCCACTCATTCATTCACCAAGCATTTGCTGAATGTCGTGGGGGAGACAGCAGTAGGTGTGACAAGACGTGCCCAGCTACAAGGGATCTACTTTTTGAGTGAAGAAGGAAGGTCACAGGCAAACATGGGCACTAATCCGCATGCACTATAATTTCAGGTTCTACATATGAAAACAAAGCAGGGAAGAAATGGGTGAGGGTGCAGCTCTGAAAAATGATTTGGTGTTCTGGGTTACATTTCCTACATATCACAAGCAACAGATGGTACAGAAAACACAGTCACCGATCGTGTCTCAAGTATGCTGAGGGCACCGATTCATGAAGCAAACTGGGTGTACGGGTATAACTTACCGTGCGCTGTCATGCAAGCCAACAAGACTTACCCTGTAGAAGGCGCTGGTCAGAGGGAGCAAGGCTGCAGCAACGTTATATTCCTCTAAACTCGAACAATCCTTAAACAAAACAAAGACAAATGAGCACCGTTGGAACATTTATCGAAATGCATAAGTACATGGAAATCAAACTCTGATGTTCATTATGGACGTTCCTGGGAGATTTATTCCTGGAATTCAAATGGCCACTAAAGTGTCGGTAAGTCTGAAGAAACTGCCCTTGAAGCACAGTCTCTTGGAAATCAGGTCAAGATATGGCGGGGAAACACAGCTTTTGTACGCTCTTAGCTACTTTTCTTGTCCTGATCTCCAAAATCTTGCATGAATGTTGTGCAACTCATACATATGTTTCTGTTAGAGGAGATTTTAGTGTAATAACTACATTTCATTGTGTATAAGTTATATTGTTTAACATCGCTGAAATTGGGAAGCACCATATAATGTATAGCATTTTTCAATTACGACTGGCAGCATTTTTTCTTCCCCAGTGGCACATGAAAGGGTATCTTGTTCCTATGGGTGTCTTAGACTGTGCAAGAAATATCACTGAACAGAAAACCACCGGGTAAAGCGATAGGGAATGGGCTAGTCAGAAAAATCTCACAGCACCATCCATAGACCTCAAGGGGTTAAATAAAAACCAAAACAGCTTTATAAAGAGATTTGGTGGTTACCATCTTTAACCAAGGGGTTAACATAGCATTAGCAAACTCGAGACACCCTGACATGATGTCTTTCATGTGGGTGAAAAAAAACCTTAATAGTCTTACTCAAAATATCTCACCTTAATCTTATCCCGAGAAAACAATGTGGGATATTCTACAGAAAACTTGTCATGGGGGGAGAGAGGGAAGGTAAGAGTTCAGTTTAAGAAAGAGTAAGTAAAAGGATATAACGGCCCAATGCAAAGTGTAAATGCTGATTGTGCTTTATCCCCATCAAACATAATATTGCTTTTGGACATTTGGCTACAGTTTCATTAACTGTCCTTTCTATCTGGTTGTTCTCTTCATAGTTCTTCCTGTTTGATTGGGGTAGGAGGAGGGGGGCGGGAGGGGGCACTAAGTGAGTCACAGTGAAATCAAGGCAGTCCCTAAAGGAAGCAAAAGCTGCAATTGATGCCATTCCCTAGAATGCAAGGTATAAGGTTACAGAGTCCCAGGGCTGTGACACCTCCTTCCTCCTTACTAGATTAGTCAATGTAGGTATTGGCACCCAAATGCAAATTCCTTAGTCACCAATTATTCATGTTTTTGTGAGTTGGTTTCAAATCCATAGAGTGGAGACCTTAGTCCAATGTAATCTCCCCACTCTCCAGGTGAAAGAACAGGCCCTAATAAGTCAGGCATAGAGTGAGGACTGGCCTCTAGTTGTCTACTCATCAGTGCAGGGTTTTCCCTGTGTGAGGTGGGAGGAAGCTGGGAAAGGGGCCTGAAGGAGAGGCATAGGAAGCCATAAAGAAGCTCTGGTGGGGGGTGGGGGGTGGGCTGAGCCCTGGGGTGCTGTCAGGTCGATGGTTTGAACCCAGCAGCCGCACTGTGGGAGAAAGCCTGGGAACCCTCTTGGAGCAGTTCTATTCTAGCTGCCGGCAACGGTGAGTTGCGACAGGGTTGACAGCAGTGGGCGTGGTTTGGTTTGGTTTAGGAGGCTCTAAGCTGTATGAGGTGCCAAAGACACAGGTTCTAGAAAATTGTAGGACGAGTCAGAAGAAGAAGAAAGTATACATAACCTTGGAATATTTCAGAACACTTCTGAGGCTTAGGAGGCGGGAGTGCTTTAAAAGTTAGAGATTTTCACAAGTCATGGCCTAGGGAGGGCCAGTTACGCTAAAGCTAGTCTTGTCTAGGATGAGTATATTTGGTATTATAACTTGCATAAACATTTCTCATTCAGAATTTACACACAGTCATCTCCGAAAAACACAGTTCTAGAATGCAATGAGTGTTCAACCCTCAAAAATATTGATCCCCAAAAGTATCCAACCCCAATAAAGACTAGTCATATCTACTCTATTGAAAAATGAATTGGGCTGAGCCCCGGTAGCGTAGTGGTTATGCACGGGACTGCGGCCCACTGGGTTGGAGGTTCAAATCCAGCAGCAAGGCTGGGCCTCCTACTCCCACCACCAGAGGGCAGTGATGTCCCAAAAACAAAAAAAGAAAGAAAAAAAAAGAAAAGTGAATTTATCAACTCTAGCATTTATGGATGGGTCATTCTATAGGCATGAAGTTGACCTCCTGCCAAAATCAATGCAAGTTAATAATTATATGGAATATGTAAGGCACAGTACTTGCCTTATAAATTACTTTTGGCAAGACAGAAAAAAAAGCATAACTGCGCATAACTATGTTAAGATGATTATCATTCTAGATTCTCAAACAGACTACTATTAACAATTTCTATGAAAAAGTTAAAGTGAATTGCTGTAAGCATTCTGAGAAAAATCCTTTGATCTAAGAGAACCATGGGAGGGGGGGTTATATAGAATGTAGGCATATTTGCTAGATCTGGTCTGCTTTTTGCAAGTCACATCGTTCCCTATCTCGCCCTTGGAGACTTAAGAGACACTTCTTAAATAGAGATCACTCCCTCCAGCCCCACTCCAGGAGCCCTGGTGGCACAGTGGTTGTGGTTGGGCTGCTAACTTCAAGATCTAAAGTTCGAAACTACCACCTGCTTAGTGGGAGAAAGACAGGACTTTCTATTCCCATAAAGAGTTACAACCTCTAAAGAAAGAATGAGTCAGCCAGGGTGCAATATAGCACTGACAAAACACACAACATTCTAGTTCTTTAGTGCTTCCTCCCCCCACCCCTACCTCACTATCATTGGACCCAGTTCTACCTTACAAATCAGGCCAGACCATAGCATGGACATTGGCACAGACAAGAGCTCTCAACACAGATAACAGGGATGGGAGTGGCGGTACTGTGAGGGTAGGGCGGGGGTGGGGAAAGAAGGGGGAGGAATAGGGAACAGAACAATATGATAGAAACCAGTGGTAATGTCCCCGAGAGTGACCAACACCAGAAACGTGGGTGAAGGGAGACCGCAGACGGGCTAAGATATGAAAATAACAATTATTTATGATTTATTAAGGGTTCAAGAGGGTGGGAAGGTGTGGGAGGGAGGGAAAAATGAAGAACTGATACCAAGGGCTCAAGCAGAAAGAAAAGGCTTGAAAATGATGATGGCAACATATGCACAAATGTAAGTGATACAATTGATGCATGGATTTTTATAAGAGCTGTAAAAGTTCCCAATAAAATGATCAGAATAAATAAGTACCAAATTTAGAAAAGAGTTTTGAAAAGAATGATGGCAACATATGTACAAATGTGCTCGCCACAATGGATGTCTGGACTGTTATAAGAGCGGTAAGAGTCCCCAATATAATTATTTTTTTAAAAAAGTTACGGTCTCAGGAATCAAAGGAGCCGTTCTTCTACCCTGTCCTATCGCGTCGCTTTGAGTCTGCGTTGCCTCCGTGGCAGTGCGCATGGTTCTTGTCGTCATGCTAGCAGTTCTGTCCGACTGTAGAACACAGACAAGTCCCTGAGACAGAGGCTAGAGTATCCCTTTGGGGAGCACAGGATGGAAAAACGAACATTTCCTCTCCAAGGTACGACTTGCTATTTTACTTCATGCCACACAGAAAAGCAAAATTTTTTTTTTTTTTTTACAATTTAGGACACAGAAGTATTTGCTATCTATCATACATCTAGGCGTGATCTATAACACGGTACATATAATGTCAGGGAGAATGCTAGGTTGTCCACGTGTCAGAAACAAGGCAAAATTTCTTTTTTTCCCTTTTTTTCGCACAGGGAGAAAGAAGCTAAAGGAGGCAAGAGTGTCTTAGTTGTGGCCTATAAACCGCTGAATTGAGCAGAATTCTGAAACTCTTAACAATCATTTCAACTTGCTTATAATGAGTGAGAAGTCTCACTATTAGTGTTTTTTTCCCGCCACCATCACTATTAGTTTTATGTTAGAAAATTGCTCACATATCCTAAGAATAAAAATTCAAAAGCATTGTAAGGATTTCTGGGCAACGTGAAGAAAGAAATTTGAATCCCTTTCCCTCCTTTGCTAAAAGAAATAATATAGAAAATCTAAATAGAAAAATATCGGTATTAGCTCTGTTAAGGAAGAGGAAAAAAAGTAAATACTAAAAGTAGCCAGAGGTTCCTAATGTTTACATTGCAGGTAGGACCAAAATGAAAAGACACCTTTTAAAAACTATGTTGCCAATTACTCCTTAAAAAAAATAATGTGGCTTCCAGGCAACTAAAGGGAAATTTGTAACTCCACACTTACGGGTACATTCAGGATTCACTAATGAAAGATTGACAGATAGAAGGCTAATAGACAGCAGACTTCATCTGGACTCTTTTGACAATTGCATCTTACTGAAATTTCAGAGCAACTTTGGCTGTGAGGACTGGAGCAGAGAGAGCGTAGCTGCTGCTATAAATAGGGTATCTTTTTGAGGTGGCATTTGATTCATTAGGTAATTGCCATAATGAAGCTGAGCCTGAAGATCCAGTGATGGGAGTGTTGTTATTAATAACAACAGTGGGCTGCAGGAGAGGTTGCAGTACTGGTTTCTGCTGTGGGAAAGCCATAGTGAAACATGAGTGGTTTCTCATTGACAACTCAGGGCCATCAGTAACTATGCCAAGGACCAAGCTAGCAATGGGGGTGGTGGTGGGGTGTATGTGTGTTCTGCATGTGTGCATGCCGAGTTCCTCAGCACTTTTTAAATGCAGATTTTGTGGTAAAATGAGGTGCGTTGGCTGATATTGCAGTTGGCTTATCCTCGAGTATAGAGAGTAAGTTGCTGACACAGAGATCCTGACCAAAAGAAGGGGGAAAATATTGAGAGCAGAAATTTTCTGTATGTGGAAGACAGTATAAGCAGGTTCAATGTGTTAGGGGTCATCACAAAATTCATGGAAAAGACACATTATGAAAAAATCATGCTTGGATTTTAATTTTTATTGGCACCAAAGTACACTAGTATTAACTTGTTATAATATGTCTCAGTAGGCTGTACCTTAAAGTAAAAAGAAGGCACACATAAAAAAAAAAGAAGGCACACGATATGAGTTGAAGAGTTCTTACAGAGCAACACGGATACTGCCAAACTGAAGCAAGAACAAACAACACATTGATAGTGAAAACTTTGGGGGAAGAATGGTGAAATTATTGATGTTTTCCAGAACATTTATGGGAATAATACTCCAAGGAAATAAACGTTTGCAAATGGATAATTTTGTAATTTTCAAAGAAGCAATGTACTAATTGAAGAGGATCTGATGAGTAACGAGAGAAACAATAGCCAACACCACAGACATCTCAACTGATTTAGGTTACACAATTCTGACTGAAAAATTAAAGTTGAGCAAACGTTCTGCTCGGTGGGTGTGTTAGTCCGGGTAAACTAGAGGAACAAATTCATGGACACGCATATGGACATAAGGAAATGGTTTATATACAAAAGGAATGGAACACTGAGAAAGCATCCCAGCTCAGTGAGCTCAAAGTCGCATGTCCGATATTAGCCCATTTGCCCGATATTAGTCTATAAAGTCTCCTTCCGACTCATGAAGTCACAGGCCAGTGGGTGCAGAGTCCCGGCATTGGCAGGGTTCCGCTCATGGCTCTTCCCTTCCAGGGCTCAGGGTCCATCAACAGCATCCAGCGGTGGTAGAAGCAACTCAGCGCTGGCAGGAATCTCCACATAGCTTCTCCAGCTTCAGAGGTCTGGTTCCATCAGGGTAAGGCCGTGTGGCTTCTCCTTCAGCTCCTTCAGCTTCTTAGATGCTGCCATCTTGCCTTGTCTGTAGTTCGTTGTCTCTGAGACTCACTCCCAACAACTGGGGAGATAGCTTCTCATTTCCCTGAGGGAAAAATCGCAAGATTCCCCAGAAGTCTCAGGAGAAAGATATGCCCGCATGGAGGCCTCCTTGGCTACTCAATGGCTATCTCCAGATTAATAGGCTTGACTCCACCCCTACTTCTCAATCATGAAATTAACATAAGCACATGACTATTACAGTGGGTGACAAAATTACTGTGTCCAGATCAGCTGCAAACAAGGGCAGAGCTTTCAATGGAAAATTTAAACAAGTGGGATCAAGAAATTGAAACTCTTGGAAGAACTGTAGCAAAAAGTCAAATGTGACTTTATTAGTATGATTTTGAAGACAAAGCACAATCAAAGCAATATCTGCCACGAGGTGGAAGCAGTCCAGTAAGAGCAACAGCGATCAAGAACAAAGGTCATTACAAAAGGTGTGTGTGTGTGTGTATGTGTGTGTGTGTGTGTGTGTGTGTGATTATCAAGTCATTTTGATGGCTGAATTTCTTGAGGGACTAGGAACATGACAATCTGCTTATTACTAGAGTGTTTTGAGAACTTCGACAGAAAAACACCCAGGGAATCTTTATTAGAAGGACCTTCTCCAACATGATAATATTCCAACTAGTTTTTTTTCATCAAACCACGGCAATTCTGATATAAAACTATTAAGCTATTTTGTTCTTGGGTGCATAAGTTGATTCAAGCTCATAGCAAGGCAGTGTATAACAGAACAAAACACCACCCTGCCACCTGGTTGTGCACTGGCCCACCAGGTGTTGCTGTGTCTGAGCTCCGTGTTGCAGCCATTACATCAATGCAGCTTGTGGAGGGTCTTCCTCTGCTCCCCGCCCCTTGACTTGTTAAGGCGTGATGATCTTTCCCAGGGACTGGTCTCTCCTGATAACATGTCCACAGCATGTGAGACAGTCTCACCATCCTATGTCTAAGGAGGATTCTAGCCGTACTTCTTCCAAGGCAGACTTGTTTGTTCTTTTGGCAGGCCCACGGTACCTTCGGTATTCTTTGCCAGCATCTTCATTCAAACGCAGAGAATCTTCTTCAGTGTTCCTTACTCAGTATCTAATCTCCACAAGTGAAAATACCATACCAGTTCTCAAAGCAACATCCTGACTCTTCCACACTATAAGAAGTCTTGTACAGCGGATTTACCCATTGCAATGTGTTGCTTGATCTCTTGCCGGCTGCTTTCATGAGCCCTGATTTTGGGGCCAAGCAGGATGAAATCCGTGATAATGCCAATCTTTTCTCCATGTATTATGATTTTACCTAGTGGGTCAGTCTTGAGGATTATTGTTTTTTTTTATTGTATTCTTTTTTTTTTTTTTGGTGAGAGTGGGAGGCCCAGCCTTGCTCCTGGAGAGCTGCTGCTGGATTTGAACTGCCAAGCCTGTGGGCTGCAGTCCCGCACTCACCCACTGCACTACCGGGGTTCAGCCCGGATTATTGGTTTCTTGACATTGAGTGGTAACCTTAACTGAAGAATGCAATCCTTGATCCTCATCAGCAAGTGCTTAAAGTCCTCTTCACCTTCAGCAGTAAGCAAGGGGGAGTCAACAATATATTTCAGGTTGCTAATAGGCCTTCCTCCACTCCTGATGCTGCACTCTTCTTTATATAATTTAGCTTCTCTGATAATTTGCTCTTCACACCGGTTGAATAAATATGGTGAGGCAATGTAACCCTGAAGTACACCCTTCTTGTCACTTAGCAGTCCTGCTTTGGCTCTTTCTGGGTTCGTTTGTTCTCTAACCTTAAATTATCTTTAAAAAGCACCCCTTTTTAAAAGTAAAAAAAAATATATAGAAAGGATTGCAATGACATGGTTAAATACCCAGGACACCTCAGTTCCTCAGGAATGGACAAAATGGCTGGCATCATTGTTCACAAAAGTCTATTAAAGCTTGTGCTAAAATATACAGCTGAGTATTAAATTTTTAATTCCATCTTCCCCATGATCTTTTGAACCCCCCTTGTATATCTACCCAGAATTTCAGGCAAAGAGACTGTAAAGAACTGGCATAAGGCAATATTTAAGGAGACAATGGATAGGAATTTTTCAGAATCAACAAAATGCATGAAACCTCAGACTAAAGAAACACAATAGGTCTTAAGCAGAATAAAATAAAAAAAAAACAAATCCCTTGACAGATCATAACTGTATAATAATATTAAAGACAAGGGGAAAAATCTTCAAGAAAACAAGAGCAAACAGGCTGATTACTGACAATGAGGAAACAATTAGACTGATAGAATTCTCAAAACAGCAACAATAGAGAGCTGAAGACAATCGCCTAACATTCTTTAAGAAGCAGCAGGCAAATAAAAAGACTGCTAACCTACAATTCATATTTGTTGAATGAGCGAAATACCTATTATTCATGCATGAGGGCAAAATAAAGTCTGTTCAGATAAACAAAGACTAAGAAGGCTTACCAGTCACAGACCCTGACTGAAAAAAATCTCACAAATGTTGTACTTTAGTTAAATGGAAACTGCACCCAGAAAGAGGATTCAGGAAGATATATTGAGCAAAACTTATCACACACAGGGTTTACTTGAAATGTAAGCACCCTAGGAAAACATATAAGGAATTAATAATCTTGGTAGTCCAAACCAATCCACTCCCACTGAGTTGGTTTGGACTCAGAGTGACTACATAAGACAAACACAATTACTCAAGACCAGTGGTTCTCAACCTTCCTATGCCACGACTCTTTAATACAGTTCCTCATGTTCTGGTGACCCCCAACCATAAAATTATTATTATTATTATTATTATTATTATTATTTTTGTGGCATCACTGGCCTGGTGGGAGTGGGAAGCCCAGCCTTGCCACTGGAGAGCTGCTCCTGGATTTGAACCGTCAACCCTTTAGGCTGCAGTCCCTCACACAACCACAAAGCCACCAGGGCTCAGCCTATTTTTTTTGCTACTTCATAACTGTAATTTTGCTACTGTTATGAATTGGGCAACCCCTGTGACAGGGTCATTCGACCCCCACAGGGGTCAGATCCTACAGGTTGAGAACTGCTGCTATAGAAGATTCCAAGACTGTAGTCTTTATGGAACCCTTTATGGAAGACTTCCATATCTTTTTCCTGAACTTTCTGAAGCTCCCCTCATATTTGGTGAATAAATTAAAATTATGAAAGTACTCATTCTTCTAATTACTCTTAATGCTCATCCTCCACATTATCTCAGAATCCTGTCAAATCAAAACCCACTGTCACTGAGTTGGTTTGGATTCACCCAACCCCACAGAACAGAGGAAGCCTGTCCCACACTGTCTCCCAGGCTGTAAGAGCGAGTGGGTGTACTGCCACATCTTTTGTGCATTAGGACCACTGTCCTTTCAGGAAGCGACCAAGTGCTTAACCCCTGTGCCACCTGGGATCCCCCCAAAAGGAAAACCAAATAGCAGTGATGAAGCATACAAAACCCCATTTTAAGGCAAAATGTATCATCAAGGGTAAAAAGATGATTTAATAAGCAATACAAGAATTTTGAATTTTTCATTACCCAGCCCCCACTCCCCAAATCCACCGCCATCAGGTCAATTCCAACTAACAGAAACACTGTATAGAGCTTCTAGGGCTATAAATCCTTATAAACTCAGACAGCCTCATCTTTTTCCCTTGGAACATCTGGTGGTTTTAAACTGTCAACCTTATGACTATGAATTCAATGCTTAAGCCAGGGATCTGTGTACCTAACAAGTTTTAAAAATTTAAATATCAAAGGATAGACATAAACCTATAAGCATACTGGTAAATTTTTAATGTGCTACTCTTAGAAATTAATAGATCGAGTTGACAAAAATTAGTAAGGGTAGAAAATATTTGAGAGACAAAATTAACCAATTTTATATAATGGACAAGGAGCCCTGATGGTGTAATGGTTACACGTTGGGCAGCTCACTTCAAGGTAAACAGTTTGCGACCACCAGCTGCTCCATCGACTCCTGTGCAGAGTTACAGTCTTAGAAATGGCCAGGGGCAGTTCTACGCTTTCTTACCGAGGTGGCATGGGTCAACATCGATTTGATGGTGGCGAGTTTTTTGGAGTATCTAACGACTATAACTAGAACTGTGAATCAAATTGCCAGCGACTACATAACCCCACACAAGCCAAACCAAACCGCATATGCATGGAACATGTTTTAAAAGATCAACTTGTTGAAGATCCTATGATCACACAACTCTACTGACTTTTCTTTAAGAACTGCATCTCTGGAAGCTCCTTTTTAAGAGAAGTACTTGTTATTAAGTGAAATGGAATTAGATTATGATCATTGTACCCTCCTAATGAATTAGATATAGGCATTCGCACCAAAAGCTATGCACATCACATAAATAGACAATATAAAATGACTCCCGCCGGAAGCACAAAATCTCCAACTTGTCATAGGGTCATATTCTGGCAAGTCCACTGTAAGTTGGTTCTGACATAATGCCACCCCACCTCACATTTTCATTACTATCAACTTTTTATTATCACTACCTTTATAAATTTTAACTTTGAACATCTATGCTTGAATACCTGAAAATATAAACATCAGTAATGTAGGTGCTATGACCCTGTATGTGGTGTAAATTATTAACAATAAGATATACCAAAGGAGGCTGAGCCCCGGTGGCGTAGTGGTTGTGTGCGGGACTGTGGCCCACTGGGACGGAGGTTCAATTCCAGCAGTGGGGCTGGGCCTCCTACTCCCACCACCGGAGAGCGGTGATGACCCCCCCTCAAAAAAAAAAAGATATACTAAAGAACAAACAAAACCAAGCCAAAACAATAACCCCCAAGCAGACTCCATAAGGTATGGTTTATAACTCACATATGTTGCAAGTTGGCGACTACCTATACAGACTACTATCTATGAGGAAGGACTTCCATCAAAAAATAAAGCTGGATCTGGTCAACCTTTTAGTTTGAATTATCAATTCACAGGAAATACAGTAAACAGAAAAACATATTCATTGTACCAAAGTGAATCATTAAGCCATAGAGGCACTGTTATATATTCAATAAGGCATATATTTAGATTCTTGTAACAAATGAATTAAAAAAGGGAAAAATAAAAGTGGTGGGAAACTTATAATTTATATTACAAGTTACATTAAGCGGCATAAGATATGTCAATAAATCAGAAGGATAAGTAAAAAAAATTATTGCTATAAAATCATAGCAAAAATATCCAAATGGGAAGCTATCATTTCTTACCCTATCCTCTATCTAGGTCAATATACTTCTGACGAGGGTGTTTCCATCTCTCCAGCCCTTCCCTGAAGAATTCTGTGCTCTTCCATATATATACACCATGTAAAAAGAGCGCCCCGGCATTGTCGTTAGCAAGCCTCCTCCAACCTTGATGCCAAACTCTTCATACAATCCAGCTTCTCTGATGATTTGCTCAGCATGCAGACTGACTATGATGGAGGGTCCAACCCTGATGCCCACCTCTCCTGATTTTGAAGCAGGCAGTAGTCCCTTGTTCTGTTTGCACAGCTTGCTCTAGGTACCAGTTCCAAATGAGCACAATGAAGTGTTTTAAATTCCCCTTCTTCTCAAGGATATCCACAGTTTGTTAAGATCTATACAGTTGAATGCTTTTGCATAGTCAATAAAAGACAAGTAAGCATCTTTTTGGTCTGCTTTGAGCCAAGATCCATGTGACATCAGCAGTGATAGTCCTTGCTCCACATGCGCTTCTGAATGTCTGGCTGCTCTCCGTCAATACACTAGTAGCATAACCATTGTTGGTTGATCTACAGCAACATTTTACTTACTTTGAGCATAGGGATCATAAAATTTACATAATATTTAAGGAGCATTGGTGGCATAGTGATTACACAATGGACTGCTAACTGTAATGTAAGGTCTGCAGTTCAAAACCACCAACAGCTCCAAGGGGGAAAGACAGGGCTTTCTATTCCTGTATAAATCTACAATCTCGGAGATATACAGGGGCAGCTCTCCCCTGTCCTGTAAGGCCACTAGACTCAGCATCGACTCAATGGCAATGAGTGTGCCTTGTGTTTTGTTGGGTCTTAGATTGCCAGAACAAGCATTGAGTAATTAAAAGGATAAAACTCCTTTGGAGAATAATTTTCATTTGTTCACCAAATACTTACTGAATAGCTACTTTTGCTCTGTATTTTCTAGCTAATGAACTCAGGAAACTCTTAATCCTAAGAAGGAACACAGATGGTAAACAAGAATACATGGTTGAAGGGAACACAACCTTCAACTTCAGCGACAGCCATGTTCCCTCATGATGTGTTTTTGGGACTTCTGTTGGAGTTAAGTCACTGGTTGGTTAGATTTAAGTTAGATAAAGCCAATAGTGGTTATTTATCTCTGTAATGTCTCTCTCTCATAAACAGAAATAGAGATGAGAACTTGCATGTGTGCATGGGCAGAAAGGAAGAGAATGAATATGCATGAGAAGTCCCTTAAAGAGAGAATGATAGCGTCACATGAAAGCTGACCTTGAATCATATTTAGGTTTGTATTTTAAAATATAGTTAGGCCATGTTGTTTTTTCTCATGTGGTATCATGGATCTCCGACATTTCCTTACATTTTGTGTCAAACTGCCCCCCCCACCCCAAATAACCCAGAACACTGTAAAACCTGTGAGTCATCTTTTTTCTTTCTGACTTATTCCTCACCCTCTGGCTTAGGATATTGCTACACACAAGAATGCCATCCCCTGTGTCCCAGCACATCTGAGTTTCTTTAACAGACATGCCTTGCATGTTTCTGAAAACTGTCATGGGGCCCAAGGCAATAAAGTTCAACAGACTTGAGCTGTAATCTTCTCCCAAGGAAATGGTTGGAATGCCAAGATGCCTTTTGACTTTGATTTCACAGCAGGGCTTCATTTGTAATGATGCTGTCCAAACTTTAAATGACACCAGCTGTGATATGGAGTCACACACACTCATTTATGAAAATTTCCCACAAATTAGAAAAATTAAACAATGGGAAATCTCAATCTATGACCAATTAGGAGGGGGCAAGCAATCGTAAAACACTCAGACGAGAAGAAACTATTTATTATCTTACAAAATGTTTACACGTTGAACTGCGATGTCTCAAACCTGTGCGCCAGTCAAATGCTGATTGCAAAATATAAATATAAAATTCTTTGCAAATCATGTTAGAAACATTCTAAGCTAATTAGGTTGAAAAGTGGAAAAAATTTAAAACAATAGTTCTGATTATTGACATAGCAATAGCATTCCAGAATAATCTGTTGGGGAAATCAGTCCACAGACACACATCCTGAAGTCCCCTGTGCTTCAGTCAGAAAATAGCACTGCAGGCAATTTATAAGGTTGCAAGGACTTGCGTACCTAGATTTGCTTTACCATGAACTTGACTCTGTCATTTAACTTACATTGCCTACTCCAATGGAAGAGATATTAAGCTCTGCCATCTTAATTTCCCGCCATCTAAATTACTTCCTATTTTTAAATCCATGTACCTCTCCCAAAGGTGCCCGAGGAGTACCGTGGTTAAGCCAGCTGCCAACCAAAGGCCAACTGTTTGAACCCCAGACGACTTCAGACAGGGCAGTTGTGCTCTGTCTTCCTGGGTCACTGGAGTTGGAACAGACTTGATGGCAGTGGGTTTCATTTGGATTTACCTTGTAAACACTCATGACTAGCATTCTTATGTCATAAAACGTTAGAATCCCCCAGTGTTGTATTTAAACAAACAAACAGATTGAACGGACTTTCATTAGGTCAGCGGTTCTCCATCTTCCTTATGTCGTGGCCCTTTCATCCAGCTCCTCATGTGTTGGAGACCCCCAACCATAACATTATTTCGATGCTATTTCATCACTGTCATTTTGCTACTGTTATGAATCGGGTGATCCTTGTTGAAAGGGTTATTTGACCCCCAAAGGGATGGTGACTCACAGGTTGAGAACAGCTGCTTTAGAGTGTGATTGAATGTAGCTTAGAAAATATTTTTTGAATTACTCAAAACATTGATAACATTTGCATCTTCCACATAGGAACAAATTAAACTCCTTTTCTGTATCATACTATGGTATTTGCCTATCCCTATATAACGACTAAATGAAAACCAATTTCTTCTGTTAGGCTTCTTGTGGTGGGCACCCACAGGCACGTCCACTGGCACATTTTCCAGTAGCAGGTGCTTACCTCGTGTCTCTGTACGATAATAGTTCAGTAGTTCCTATAATATTTCCAACTTGTTCACAACGTGATTGAATTCTTACTAGAAGGCAGGCATAGTGTAAGTATAACTTTCAAAGGCACCAGTTGACCATGAGAACAAAAACAACAACAACAATGTGTGGACCACTTTGTTGCAATATTCACTTCATTTTAGTGGTCGGGAACCAACCACAGTAACTGCAAGCAATGCCTGTATACGATCATCAAGAATGTACCACAACTTAGTACGCTATGGTCATTCATAAGCACCCATTAAGGAGTTCTGCTGACCTTTTGCTAACAGTAAGGTCGGTGGTTCAAACTCACTAAGGGCCCGCAGCAGGAGGCTGGGGAAGCCTGTTTCCCTGAGGATGACAGTCCCCATGTCCTCTAGGACAGCTCTGCTCTGCCCTCCTGGGCACGAGGAGTCGGAACCCACTGGGGGGTAGTGCATTTGGTTTGGTTTGGGTGTGGCTCTCATGGAAACAAAGCTCCGAGTGCTAGCTTTGACAAATAACAGCAAGCTTTGTTTTAAGTTTTCTGAGTGAGTGGACCAAATAAGTATGTTTCAATTTTCTATGTCTGGAAACTTGAATAGTACAGCTGGCATGCAGTAATAATAGCCAACATTTAGTGAGTGCTTACTAAGTTTGATACATTCTAAGCCCGAATCACACATATTTGAAAAAAGTATCTCGTTAAATTCTCACAACATACTTATGAGGCAGATACTACAATTCTGTCCATTTGATGATAAAAGAACTGATCCTCTCACAGGCTACATGATTTGCCTGGGATCACAGAGTCATGAACGGCCCAGCCAGAACCCCGGTAGCCCCACTTCAGTATCTATGCTTTAGCTACTGTGCTCTCTGGCCTCTCAAATACACTCTGGTATTAAAACTGAACCCCCAAAATGGAAGCACAGTTCAGGCAACAGAAGAGATCTTCCAGTAAATTCTAAGTTTCCTCAAGAGTTTTGAAAGTATCTGGCACTTATGTAAAAGAAACAATTGAAAATGTGGAATGTGATTTTGCGAAAATAAATTTACAAAAAGAAAGACTAGCAGGTATTTCTCCCTTTGGCTTCCTTTTATTTCATCTCTATGTTCAGGGATTTTTATGAGTGAAGAAATATAGAGATTAAGGTCAAAGCTTATTAGTGAATAGCAGTACTGGAAACAGAGAACAGAAAGAGTAGCTCTGAGTAAAGGGGAAAAATTAGTCTTCATATGCGGTGTCCTGATAAAGAAAAATTCTGAAAACGAGACTCAAGCTTAAAACTCAAACAACTCAATTGTGATAGGTGCTTGAAAATAATTCTGTGAGAAAATATTTAAAGTTTTAATTTTGCCTTTCAGAACACACACAATTGATTTTTGATGGTTGTACAGCTTCATGAATGTTAAAGCCATCAGAATCAGGATGCAGAACCATTCTATCGCCTTCTAAAGCTCCTTTTGTGATCCATTCATAACGAGGCCCTTTTTCTTCCCGTACCTAGTTCCTGACGACTCCAAGTCTTTTCTCTATCCTATGGTTTTGTCTTCTTGACAAATGTCATGGCAATAGACTCAGACAGTCCTCAACCTCTGGGGACTTCCTGAGTGCACTGCTTCTGAGGTACTTCCACAGGGCTGTGTGCAGCAGTTCATTTTTAAATGCTGGGCTGCATTCCATTGCGTGGATGCACTGCCGTTTGATTGTCCATTCATCTACTGAAAGACATGTGGGCTGTTTCCAGGATTTTGCAATTAGAATGGGGCTGCTATAAACATTCATGTACAGGTTTGGAGGTGAGCATACGTTTTCATTTTCAAGGGCAAATACCTAGAAGTGGGACTGCCAAGTCATTTGGTATGTGTATGTTTAACTGTCAAAGGATCTTAAGACTGTACCATTTTGCTTGAGTAGTGGTAACTCTGTATCCTTGCCAGTACTTGGTATTGCGCATATTTAAAACTTTAGCAATTTTAACTGGTGTACTGTAGTAAGGCATCATGGTTTAATTTACATTTTCCTAATGGCCAAGTAAATAGAATACATTTTATGTTCTTATTAGTCATCTACATTTCTTCTCTAATGAAGAATCTGTTCGAACTTTCCATCCATTTTTAACAAGCAAGTAGTATGTCTTATTGTTATGAGTTCTTTATATATATTAGGGTATAAGTTTTTTCTTACCAGATATTTTAGCCACTATTTCCTTACAGAGTATGGTATGCATTTTAATTTTCTACAGTCTCTTCTGTAAATCAATTGTTTTTAATATGACAGAGTCCAAACTACCTTGTTTTGCTTCTGCTTCTTGTGTTCTAAGCAATCTCTGCCTAATGCCAAAGTCACAGAGATTTCCAGTGATTTCTTTTTTGTGTGTGGCATCACTGCCCTCTGGTGGGAGTGGAGGCCCAGTCTTGCTCCTGGAGAGCTGCTGTTGGATTTGAACCGCCAAGCCCATGAGTTGCAGTCTCACACACAACCACTACGCCACCGGGGTTCAGCCTCCAGTGATTTCTTCTAGGAGCTTTTAAGTATAGTTGATGTCTATGATCTATTTGGAAACTTTTGGTAAACAAGTGGTATGAGCTAAAGGTTGAGATTCATTGCTCACACCCTTCTCCCCATTTAAGACCATGTGGTTCTGATTTATTGAAAAGGTTATTCTTTCTTCATGAAATTATTGTGGCACCTGGACCAGAAATCAACTCTATTTCTAGTCTCTATTATATTGATCTATTTGTACACTGCTACCACACTACCTTGATTATTCTAGCTTTAAAAGAAATTTGAAATCAGGTAGTCTTCCGATTTTATTTTTCAGAATTTTTGGGGGCTATTCTAGATTCCTTGCATTTCCATGAGTTTTAAACTAGGTTGCCAATTTCTATAAAAAGGTCAGCTTGAATTTCTATCAAGATTGTACTACATACCATATATACTTGAGTATAAGCCAAATAGAATATCAGCCGAGGCACCTAATTTTACTATAAAAACTACATTAAAGATGTGGTGAAAAACTCGGCTTACACACAAGTACATGTAGTTGGAGAGTATTGATATCTTAACAATTTTGAGTTTTCTGATCCATAAACATTGTATATATATATATCTCCATTTATTTAAATTCATTTAAATTGTCTCAGCAATTATTTTTAGTTTTCAAAGTAATGAACATTTCTCAAGCTACTAGAAATGGTATTTTAAAGACAGTATTACTTTTTCCTTCCTAATCTTTATGCACGTTACCTCTTTCTGTTGTCTTAGGGCCCTGGCTATAAAGTATATTACAATGGTGAGTAGAAATGGTGAGGGCGGACATCTTTTCTGCTTCACAAGCTCAGAAGGAAAATACTCTTTTTCATTAGGTGTGATGTTGCCTGTACGCATATTTTTCACATATTTCATTTACTAGGTTGGAAAATTCCCATCTGATTTTGTTCTAATAAACATTCTTCTTTTTTAAAATGGGATTTGAATTTGTCATATGCTTTTAAAATGTCAATTAAGATAATTATAGTGTTTTTCTTTCTTACTCAGTTAATAAACTGATTGCCAATTACGAAAATAAACCAAGGATCCTGAGATAAATCCCACCAGGGCATCATGTATCACTCTTTTCTTAAATGTTTAGTTAAGTCCACCAACACCACATTCACTTTATAACTCTACATAGTGTCATGCACATGATGGACTGTCATTATCTTGGCCAAAAAGTACAACTGTTTTTCACTTTATAAGACATGCGGCACACTTTTGAACTTGCTTGAGAATCTCATCTTCTTAACGATTCAAAGAACTGATTTGGATCGCCAAAGGAAAATGTTATCACTAATTCCTGGCAGTTTCTAGGATATACTAAAAAAAAAAAAATCCTGTACAAACAGATTTTGGAAAGACATCAAGAATGTTCTCAAATAGCCTGCAAACGGCACCAATGAAAATGTTCAAATATGCTGTCACATGGGGACTCGTTGGAAACAAGAATGAACATCTCTCCACTTGGCATGACAGTAAAGTCCTGTTCATGTGCATGGAATCATTGAGAGCTTGTCGTTCTTGCTGGTCCCTTCCTACTACCTCGGTGACGGGGCTTCTCCATCCTAGAACACAATCACATTTTAAACTTTCCCTAAATATTCATTCATATCAGTATATTTTTAGTCATCCGTGTATCATTGTTTTCTTGGAGCTTTGCCAGTAGGTTATAGGCTATAACTAGATTAGCTTTGTTTCTCAGAAATATCACTCTGATGATAGCATGTAGAGAGTAAATGTGGAAGGCAGGTCCAAGCACTCGGTCCAGACTTGAGTTCTAACCAGGTGTCACACACTGTGTCGGCTACTAGACACGTGAAATCAAAGTCTGTCAAGGTTACGTGTTTGACCGGGGGGCGGGGGGGGGGTACGGAATCAATACGTTTTGCTATTTTGTCTTTGTTCTGACGGTTCCCTGTTTGAAATACTCTTTCCTACACTCAATAATCCTGACCTTTGCACATTTAAAATTCAGCCCAAATGCCACTTCTTCATGACTTTCAGTCTTTTACTTTGTATTAAAATTACATATGGTGCACATGTCCTCTAATAACCCACAAGCTCTCCAAAATGTGATTGTGTCCTTGGTAGAGATGCTCAATGAATATTACTAAGTAGGAAAGTGATCACACTGAAAATAAAGAGTAAAGCTATTTCATATAGTTAAAAATAGAAAATAAAATGTTAGTTTAATGGTGAATTTTTATTAAAATGTCTCTGAACTCTATGAGAGTTTCATATTAAGGAACTTATTTTAACCTTGCCATTTACTCAATAGGGCTCTTCCTTCTTTTCTGTGGGTCTTTGATTTCTCTACACCTTTTCTCACTGTCGCTTCAACCTTTGAAGGAAAGTCAAAGAGCCTGCCCTACAGTAGACGATAGTTGGGCCCTTTGTGGAAAAAACAACAAAAGTCTACTGAGATAAAAACTTGTATTCTCTAGTCTCTTTTTTAGAGGCTATATCAGCTCCATCTGAAAATCTCCATTTGTCATTGACATAACTGAGCCTAAAACTTCTTGCTTAAAAACATCGTTATTCCTGACACAAGAAACATGTCTTATTAAAGAGAAAATGAAGCACATTTTAATAAATAAAGCTCAGACTTTGGGGCAACCATTAAAAAAAAGGAAGGATAAATTGGCTTCTTCCTAAAACTACATACAAGTTTGTATTGATACACTTGAACCCCAGCCTGAGACCAGAAGACGTGGATGACGCCTGGCTATTGTCACCGACTGTGTTAACCAGGAACACAACTGACATCCCAATTAGAAGGGGAGAGAAACACAGAATCAAACTAAAATGACGCCCCCCTCGCCCAAGACAATCACCCCAAGATTCTCTTTTAACATGGAAAAAGTTACTCCTGAAAGCCATTTTAGCCAGACTGGTCTATAAAATAAACAATAACATCTACAAGGAATGTGCTCCTTTAAACAATTCACTATATGAAACCAAATGGGGAAAATGTTTCCAAATGATGCAAACATGAGAAAGCAAGGAGGGGTAGGGGAGTGGAAGATGGAAACTGCAGGTGGGCGGGAATGGGGAGAGTGCCGATACATTGTGGGGGCCAAGTTCAGTGCTATGGAACAAGGGGGGTATGAATTACTCAGGGGCAATTTAATGTGCAGTGTGAACTTTCACCTAAGACACAATAAAACATATTTTGAAAATTCAGTTCCAGGTGGGATTGAAATAGAATATAGAAAAATGCCCTCATGACCTCAGCTGGGGGAATACTTCTTTAAAAAGATGTTAAAAAGACACAGCAGTTAGAAAGAGCCTAAATCATTCAACTATATTAAAATCCAGAAGCTGTCTTTATGGAAAGGTCTCATGGAGAGGTCTTAGCACAGGAGAAGACTGGGAACAAAAACCATCATCTAAGAGAGTTGAGCAAAAATGTAAAATGGTATTTCAAAAGTGAGAAAAATAGGATGGCAAATAAACATACAGGAAAATTTCTTGACATCACTATAAATGCAGATTATAATCATGATGAAACATTACAAACACCAGACTGGCAAAAATTTCAAAGAGTGACAAAACAAGTCCTGATAAGGAAGAGAAGTGGTGGGAGTTGAATTTTGTTTAATCAGTTAGGAAACTGCATTACCCATGACCTAGCAACTCTAATTCTAGGGATACACTCTACAACCTGTATACAGTTCTTCTAGGATTAAATCTCAACAAGATTTTTAACAGCACTGTTTAAAATAACCAAGAATTATAAGCAACCCAAATGCCCACGAGTGGCAAAATGAATAAAATGTGTTATTTTATATAAATGGAACTCTACGGAAAAGTGAAAAGGACTGAATTATAAGTAAATAAGAATGCAGAAAAGAATACATTAATATCACCACTACCATCAAATTAGTTTTATTGCTGTTATTATGAAATTAGTCCTACTGAATTAACTATTAATGCTGGCATCTATTTTTTTTAGAATGTATATATTTTTTATTATTTAAACTTTCTTCTTTCATTTTTAAAATCATTTGTGTGTGTGTGTGTGTGTGTGTGTGTGTGTGTGTGTGGTATCACTGCCCTGGTGGCAGTAGGAAGCCCAGCTTTGTTCCTGGAGAGCTGCTGTTGGATTTGAACCATCAACCCTGTGGGCTGCAGTCCCGCATGCAACCACTGCGCCACAGGGCTCAGCCTTAAAATCATTTTACTGGGGGTTCGTACATCGCTTTTTCACAATACGTAGTTATATAACGTTGGCATCTATTTTAACCAAGTGGAAGACATCCTTAACTGGGACCATTCCAAAGAAAGGTAACCTAACAAAATGCAGAAATTATTGAATAATATCATCACCCACAAGTAAAATTGTGCTGTTGGTAATTAAAAGAAAAACAGTTGCCAGAAATTCAAGTTGGATTCAGAAGATGTGGAATGAGAGGTATCATTGCTTATCTCAGAGGAATCCTGCGTGAAGACAAAGAGGACTCGAGATGTGTATCTGGGTTTTATGGTCTATGGAAAGGCAGTTGACTGGGTGGACCGTAATAAATGACGCACTGAAGAGGAGTTGAAGATAAATGACTGTGGCTTTCAGTATGAGTTATACTTCAGCATAAAGAAAACAAAAACCCTCATAACTAGAACAATATGCAACATGACGATAAGTGGAAGAAATACTGAAGTTGTCAAGGACTCAATTTTGCTGGGGCTCACACTCACTGCCTGTGGGAGTAGCAGTCAAGAAATCACACACCATATTGCACTGAGCAAACCTGAAGCAGCAGAACCTTTTAAAGTGTTAATAAGCACGGCTGTCACTTTGAGGATCAGGGCGTATATTGCCTGAGCCATGGTATTTTTAATTGCCTTGAAAGCTGGGTAATGAATAAGGCACACTGAAAGAGAATTGATGGTTTTTAATATCGTGCTATTGAAGAGTACTGAATAAACCACGGACTGCCTGAAGAATGAACAAATTCCTGTTGGAAGAAGTACACCAGACAGCTCCTTAGAAGCAAATGCGTATGTGAGATTTTGTCTCATGTACTTTGGATACGACACCAGGAGAAAGAAACCATTCTCTATACTGCATGCATATGGCTTTAACACAGACTTCTAGGAGACTAGAGGTTCGAATTCTGGGTACCAGCTCTAGAGGAAGGCTTTCTTTTTCTGACCTGGTATTCCCTGGAACGCTACATGTGTGCCTTGGCATCCATTGCCCCCCCACTGTCGGAGGTTCCTAGTTCAGGGATATTGGGTTCAAAGGAAGCTCCCAGTGCTTCTTTCTTGGAGGAAGGAGGTCCCTTTGATGGTAATTGGTACCTGGTTAACGAGTGAAACCCCCTGTGGGTTTCCCAGACTTTGAATGTTTACAGGAGCCCAGCCCTTCTCCTGCAGAGCTGCTGGTGGTTCTGACCTGCTGACCAAGCGGATGGCTGCCCAGTTCGTGACCACTCCACCCAGTTCGTGACCACTCCACCACCAGGCCTCCTTAGGTCACTAACATGGGATAATAGTACCAGATTCGTCCCTGACACTGAGTGGGCTCGAACACCGCAGTAATTATGAAGACAGTACGCAGCAGGTGGAACCTGCGGGTCATTCCAGGGTGAAAAGTGGTAGCAGTCTACTTCTGTACAGATCTACAGCCTAGGAAACCCCACAGGGGAGTTCTGGCTTGTTCTACAGGTTGCTGGAAGTCAGTGGGTGCGGTCTGATTTGGCGTCATCTTTGATTGATGGCAAAGAATTTCTTGAATCAAATCTCACTGACAAAAGAGACTCTAGTAAGGCTAGATGAGGGGGAAAAATCAACGAGGACGGTAACAGTATAAGGGTCTTCAAGGTCAATAATGTAAATGTCAGAGGATGAACAGATTCCTCTGGGGAAAAATAATGAAGTCTTCAAATAGCTTTTTGTGAATATGATTTTCCTTATAACAATGCAGTAAAAGCCAAAGCAAGTCATCACATAATTTTGTCAGAAAAATTTCAAACAAAACAGATGCGTATTTTGTTTCTTAAAATCTGCATTGATTAAAATTGCTTAGTACTGATGATCCTCAAACAAGAAGAACTCAAATAAAAATAGGATATAAAATGAACTCACCCATTTAAGCATTCAGTTTAAAATTATATTCTGAGATCAGTGTTTTTCTATGAGCTGTGCTTTGATGTGGGAATTCGAGAGTGAAAAGAAGAAAATGGAGATTGTTCCTCGGGACTTGTACTCAATGAGAAAGGCAGATAGTAATGGTAAGAGAGGTGGACGAATGTTGGTACCAGGAAAAATACTTCTAGAGACACGTATTCATGATACCTGCCCATATTTTGACCTAAGTAAAGTCTAACATGATTTTTTAAATGCATCAGAAAGATGACTAGAAGTTAAGTAGATAAAAGAGATTTAGAGCAACACTGCAGGAAAAAGAACTGACTGTGTGTCAGGTAGCAGGAGCCAGAGTGGTTTGGCAGCTCGCAGACAGGGTAGGGAAGGGGTGGCCCACTCATGCCCTTGTGGGTCAGGTTAGTATATATTGTCTTTCTCCTGGGAGTTGCAGAAGAGTATCAAAGTGTTAAGCTTACATTTTAAATTAGAAACCCAAACCCAAGCCACTGCTATTGAGTCAATTCATATTCATAGTGACATAATACAGATTTTCTGAGAATGTACATCTTTAGGGGACCAGATAGCCTTACTTTCCTTTATTTCACAGAGCAGCTGGTGGGTAGATGTCAATCAACTTCTATGGCTACATAACCTGAGAGTGTCTTGTTTCATGTCCATACTAAGTCTTTATTTTTCCAGCAAGCACATGTTGACCAAGTGCCTACAAGCTGAAGATGTTTATGTGGTTTCTACCGTAGAACTTGCTCTGCCTTCAAAGGACTTACACAAGCTAATGGTATTTAGGTAGGTCTCGTGAGAACTAATGCAAATCACTGTGTTCAGTGGAGATTTAACCAAGGTCCTATGGGGCAAGAGAAGAGGGAGTGATCCCAGCACAGCAATCACAAAGGGTTCTCAAAGGAGGGTCATTTAAGTTGGATTAAGGGTGAATATACTGTTTGAACTCACTTCATTTTTAATCTCTATCCCCCCCATACATTATATGTCATTCTTCAACAGCTGTTATTTTGTAAATGCCTTTGTTGAAGTGTTTTTACAACATGTAAAGTTTAAGCATGACAACACATACATGGATACTCTTCTCTGATACACAATAATCACTGAGGTGTTTTTTAAGTTATGTCATAATTTAGATCAGCTTTTACACACAGGCTGGCCACTTGAAATGAGGCCAACTGATGTTCACTTTAAGAAGAATTGTGATGCCTCAAAAGAAGTTTCCGAAATCGAGCTAGTTCATTTTCAGGTAAGTGAATTTGAAAAAAATTCATTTTAATACATTATAGACCATACATGACGACTGTTTGAAGACGTGTGTAGCATAGCAGCAAAAAGCACATGACTAGGCATCATTAATGGAGCCCTGGGGGTGTCGTGGTTCAGAGTTGGGCTGTGACCTGCGTGGTTGGCAGTTCGACACTACCACCAGCTCCTTGGGCGAAAGACTGGACTTTCTACTCTCACCAAGAGTGACAGTCTCAGAAACCCACCGGGGCGGGTGGGGGTGGGGGTGGGGGAGTGGGGCCTGCTATTGACTCTGCCTCAACGGCAGTGAGGGAGGGCATCGTTAAACTCACAAGTCTAATCTCAAGTATGTCGCGCGAGAGCACTGGTCACACAGTAGTTAAGTGCGTGGCCGGGTGGTCAGAACCTTCTCTGGAAGGAAGACGTGGCATTTAGCGTCCACAAAGATGGCAGCCTGCAAAACCCCACTGAGGCAGTGACACTTTCTCCTCCTAGAGGTTGCTGTCCGCTGGAACCCACGAACTGAGCAGGGTTTAGGGATGTGGTGACTTTAGCGAAGCACTTCATTTCTATACACCATAGTTCCCTTACCTACAGAAAGGCTTGGAATCAGTGGCCTTTAAGAACCTTGATGGTCCATGTCTTATTTCTCTCAATCTCCACCTGCCTTTGCCCCAGTTATGATTAGAGTGGACTCAATTACTAAAAGTTCATCAAGAGAAAGAATGCCACTTTTGGTGGCCATCTAGGAACATATTCTCTGCCCATAGCTTGACATTCCAGAAGCTAGTCGTGCAGTTTGCAGGGCACGATGTGAGGTTCAACGCGCATCTCAAGACATCATAGCAGCAGTCCAAACCTCAGCTGACCATCTTCTCGATACATTAGACTCTCACGGCCATCAGATGGACTCTGGATCCTAGTGACCAGGTACAGCAGGGCAGAACTGCCCGTGTGGATTTCTGAGACTGTCACTCTTGATGGGAGGAAAAAGTCTCATCTTTCTCCCCGGAGTGGCTGGTGGTTTCGAATTGACCTTGGGGGTAGAATCTCAACACATACTCACTAAGCCACAGGGGTTCCTTTTGAAGCATTAGGGATAGTAATACTATCCTAATACTAATACTATCCTAATACTAATGCTTCAAACTTCAAAACCTGATCTGAAATATACCCTAATTAACAACAACAACAACAACAAATAAGGCCAGAGCTGCATTCTACAATGGAGAGCCTAAACTATTTAAATTCAGTGGGAGACTTTTCGGCTACTCTGAAGCAGATTTTAGGGGGAGAGGAGACTTTTTGAAAACACAGCTAGAAAGCAAGGGGGCTTTACGAAGTTGGTGGGAAAAGTAGCAGATGATGCATTTTCCCCACACATTTTCTGAGGCCCCTTGTATTTCATTCCATGTTTAATTCTTTGTGCACAGGGACATAATGACAAATCATTACAGAGAATGAAAAATTCTACAAAAGGAGCCACATTTCTTGACTTTCAAACAGGTTGTAGAAGTTTCCTTGCCAGGTTCCTCCTGACATACGGCGCTCATGCTGTCAAGGCCAGGAGGAGGTCCTTTTAGAATGCACCACTTTACTGGTCAGGTGTGTGTGCACCATTCATTTTCCTCACCCCTTTAAGAGTGTATTGTTCATCTTAGGCTCCAATGCCTACCAAAAGTTCAGCCAGCCACATTTTGCAGTTAGAGCCACGCCAAGGGGACTTCCCTGAAGCATGAGACAGACATTGGTGACAGACTAGTCACTCACAGTACTTGGTAGTTCGGTTTGACATGCCACCTCAAGTAATTTTTCTCTTGCACCCCAAACGTAAGGAAACTTCCTGCCCTGAGAGAGCTACTAGCGATGGGAACAGGGAAGGGGAGCAAGGTAAGTCTGGAGGAGTCTCTGAGTTGATGATGTGACGGTGACAGTAATGCGAGGGGAAGGTAGCTAGAGTACCCAGTGCAGAAAGGCAGGGTGCTAGAGAGGTGAGAGAGAACCCCAGAGAAAGAACAATGGTGATATGGGGCAGGTCTGCTGCATGGATTTAGCCAGGTTCTGAGTAATGTGTACAGGCAAGAAATCTACCTAAGGCTGCAGAAATACTGGCCTGAAAGGATTAGAGATAACAATGCATGACCTACCTCTATCAGCACTCACACAGGGCTACGGATATTGGTGGTTCCTACAAGACCACTGGACCTTATGATTCACAGCTATTGGGCAGAGTATGCATAATGGTCTTGCTGTAACAACCCCCCACTTCCCACCCCATTGCCATTGAGTTGATTCAGATCAGAATCATGGTGACCCACATAGGGTTTCCAAAGCTGGAAGTAAAAAAAATTTTTTTGTGGTCATCACTGCCCTGGTGGGAGTAGGGAGCCCAGCCTTGCTCCTGGAAAGCCGCTGCTGCATATGAACCGCCAGCTCTGTGGGCCGTGGTCCTGCACAGAACCACTATGCCACCGGGGCTCAGCTAAAGCTGGAAATCTTTATGGGAGCAAATAACCTCTTTTTTCTTACACAAAGTCAGTGATGGCTTTGAATAACCAACCTTGTACTCAGCTTAGCACTCACCTGACAGCTTGCCTTACTAAGGAATGCTCTTTGGACTAAAATCTTAAAAGCAAGACTCAAAAATATAAAAATATTTCTAAGTAACTTGATTCCATCCTACACCTTCCCACCCTCCAGCAAAAGCTTAAGCATAGGTATAAGAATGCAAAAATATCCAGCATTCAACTAGGTAAAAGTCATGATGCCTGACTTACAATTAAAAAAAATTACCAGGTATGAAAAGAAGCAGAAAAAGACTACCCAGAGTAAAGAGAAAATTGAGTCTACTGAAACAGACCTAAAACTGACACATCTGTTAGAATTGCAGACAAGCACATTAAAATCATTATTATGACTATATTGCACATATTTAAAAAGTTAAGACCCATGAAAGTTAAGTAAAGGACTCATATCGAGCTTTTAGGGATGAAAATGAAAATCTCTGAGAAAAAAATACTCTGGAATGAATGGAAAATTAGATACTGTAAAGAAAGATGAATAAAGTTTAATATATACTTAACAATAAAAATGATATAAAATTGAAAAATGGGAGCATAAAAAGGTTGAAAAGGGAACAATGGGCTATAAGAAAACCTCAAGTGGCCTACTACATTTAATGAGCATCCCTCATAAAGGCTTAAAATTCAGTGAGCTGATTCTGACTCACAGTGACCCTGTTCAGGATTTCCAAGGCTTTAAATCTTTAGTAGAGCAGGTAACTTCATCTTTATCTTACAGGGCGACTGGTGGGTTTGAACTGCTGACCTTGTGTTGCAGCCCATGCTTAACCTACAACTAACTCACTGCCCTTTAGTCAATTCCAACCAATAGGGCAAGAGCACAGGTGCCCCTGTCGGTTTCTGAGGCTGCAGATCTTTACCAAAGTAGTCCCATCTTTCTCCGATTGCGCAGCTGGCAGGTTCAAACTGCTGATCTAAGAAGGCTGAGTAATATTCAAGCCCTAGAGAGCACTCAAGGTAACACCTGCTCACTCACTCACTCACTCTCTTTTCTAGGACGGTTAGGAAGGATCTTTCCTTTGTGGAGATTGTGAAATAGACGGAATAAGAGTGTGGAATCAATAAAAGAGGCTGGTTGTACACAACTGTTAACTGTAAGTTCAGTGGTTCAAACCCAGCCACTCCACTGGAGAAAGATATACCACCTTCAAAACCCTCCGGGGGAGTTCTCTGCCCTGCAGGATCACAAGCTATGAGTGGAATCAACAGCAGTGGGAGAAGTGTCCTCTGGTGACAGCTTTCGGCAGGCCAGGAGGAACTGACAGCAGTAAATGCTGTCATTGCACGATCACTGGACTTCATTGTGGATGATGGATTTTAGGGTGGCAGTTGACAAATGGTCTAAGACTTATAGAATCGATGGGCATGTTTAAAATTGAAATTGATATAAAGTTGAAATGTTCCCAGAGTTCTGAAAAAGGTGGTTATCAACGTCTCTTTGTTTTTCCAATTGTTCTTTGGAGGGGCACAGGGTTTTTGAAGCTGTCTTTTGTGCCATTTTGCTGAGATTACTCTAGAGCAGCGGTTCTCAACCTGTGGGTCGAGACTCCTTTGGGGACTGAACAACCCTTTCACAGGGGGCGCCCAATTCATAGCAGTAGCAAAATTATAGTAATGAAATAGCAACAAAAACAATTTTATGGTTGGGTGGGTGTCAACGCAGCATGAACAGCCATATTAAAAGGCTATGGCACTAGAAAGGTTGAGAACTACTGCTCTAGTCTAGCAGAAACTTTTCGGAGCAAGACTATGCCGTCCTTTACAAATCACTATTTTTCTTTAAGAAACAGCTTCCAGCATCCTACAGGACCCTAGTAAAGAAGAGACTCGGGCTGAGCCCCGGTGGTACAGTGGTTGGGCACGGGACTGTGGCCCACTGGGATGAAGGTTCAATTCCAGTCACAGGAGCAAAGCCTGGGCCTCCACTCCTATCACCAGAGGGCAGTGATGCCTAAAAACACTAAAAAAAAAAAAAAACCTAAAAAGAAGAGACTCAAGGCCACTGAGTTCTCCTGTAGCCACCCATCAAAGAAGTACAGCGGTCAAGGGCTCAGTTTGAACTCACTCACCAGTTCTACGGAGAAAGACTAGGTGACTTGCTCCTATAAAAGTTACAGCCTTGAAAAATCCTATGGAAGAGTTCTACTCTGCCATACGGGATTCCAAGAATCAAAATGTAACTGACAGCATGTAACAACAACCCCAAGCTATACATTTAGATGTACACAAAAGCATCCCAGCATCAAGAGTGGGATACATAAAGCTGACCAAAATGGACCCCGAAGGGAGAAGTTGGAAGAACAAGTGTCCCATATGTCTGTGACCTGTTCTCTAGCCACACTTGTTTCTCTTGACTCTGACCTATATGGAGAGCCCTTCCAGTTGGCTGAAGATGGCAAATCTGGGTTTCATTTCTATACCTAATTGTTGATGGTTACAGTACTTTAGGTCCACTCTGGGATCACTTTGAAAGACAATCATGCTGGTGGGAAGAACTTAACAGTACAATAAATTGCTAATTTTGTCTGAAGGAGAGATGAACAGAGGTTATCAATGTAACTAGTTTATGGGCAGTGGCTAATGTTTTGACTGGATGATCCATGACTTGGTAAAGAAACACTAAAAAATTATTAAAAATGAGATCTGTGGAGAGAGTATGTGGGCAGCCTTCTATGGTATGAGAACATAGTGTAAAAATAATGATATCCCACTTGAATGCTTACCAAGGAGCAACCTCAGTAGAGGAACATTTTAATTAAATAGACAAGATGACATGTTTATTGAATGCCAACTTCTGTCTTTAGCAATTCTCTTTGGCAAGTGTGGCTAAGAAGGAGTGGTCCTGGTGGCAGGAAGGGAGATGATGTGCAGGTAACCTCGATTCCCGCTCACTAATTATCGACATCCCCATGGCCATTGGTGAGTACGCAAATCAATCACTGAAATACTCCCATTTCCTGGGGGAACCCGTCACTCTAATGAGGGAACTGAATTGTACTAGATCCTTCAATGGGGTGGCAGCATTTTGTTCTAGTTATAAGAGATGACTGTGTTGGATAGATTTGTTTTCCCTCCCCACGTGCTTCTACTAAAATGATCACCTGTGGACATGCACAGCGCTTTGTTCACTGTCATGGTGTTGAATACAGCAACATTTTTACTAGGGTAGTATTCAATGTATAATTTATGGAGGAATGACAGCCTAACAATATTGAATCTTCCATGTCTGTTACATTTTTATTGACTATATAATTTAAATATTATATTTAAATTGCTTAGGCTCTTTGCTTATTCTTAAGTTACTCATTTATCTAAACATTTAAGTTATCCTATGTTGAAATTACATAATTATAATACATAAGCCTTTGGGGGCCCAAATCTGCTGACTGCATCTGTCAATAATTCATACTGCATCATTTCATGGTATATTTGATGGTTTTCTAATTTTGAGTTCATAATCCATTGAACTTAACCCACGGGAATGCTGTCTATATTGAGAATGTGTTGTTCCAGAAAGCGTTCGTTATTATTTCTTTTGTAGGCACGTATAGGTAGGCAATGGTATGCCACTGAATGGGGATGGTTTTATTCCTTTTCCAGTGTCTGATCCTGATACAAATCTCTCAGGTACAACCATCCCTTCATATTTTGGGCCAAAGCTTAATTGTGGCCATCAATCTATATTTCCCAACTATTAAATATTTGGGACTCTGGTTTCCTCTAGTTGTTCTTTTCTCAAGAAGAGGAGTGGAGCATATGAGAGATTTCCTTTTCTGGAGAAAACAAAATATCAAATGTTAGGCTTTCTTAAAAATTGAAAAATAAATTGATTCCCATTTTATGGGAAAACTACTCAGAGGCTGGCGACTATCAAAATGCTGATAATGAAGAACTTTGTGGGTTTTTTAATTAAAAATATATATAAAATCCAAGTTATTGTTTAAAAGTCTTAGTTAAATGTTGGCAAATAAAAAATTTTAATCCTATATTAGCTAAAATACAAAGTGTTTTTTAAAAGGTAATTTTAGAAAACAGACTTTTAGTACGCTCAGTTAAGAAGAATACTCAATTGCGATCAGTTTTTGAAATGAGACAATAAGTAAGCATAATCTATAACCTCTGTAAAACACTGCTTTAAAAAATTATCTTGGCATTGAAAGACCCTGATAAACAGAATGGGTCCTTGGCAGTACTCATGTTCTATTTAATTTCCCTTGAGGACAGGAAAGGGAATAACTTTTAGGTCATGAAAAGCAAGACTCGCTGAAAGTCCTGAACCACTATCTAAAAATTAATTCATTTCATTAATGTTTCATTCTTAAACCATCAACGCAGATGTTTGGCTTCTCTGTCTTGAAACTCAATGCTTTTGCAAAAAATGTTCAGAATGTCATGTTAAATCCCCACAAGCATGTTGTTATAACAAGAACCTAAGTATAAATCCCAAGTGAGCAATAAATAACACATTAAAATAAGAATATGACATCTGAGTCCATTTATAACTGACAAGGACCTTTATATAATGTGCTGGCATGAAGCACAAACTCTATTTTTATGTATATAAAGAGAATTGGGGAATTATCTAATTTTAGGGCTTCCAGGGACCTTGATCCACTAATCCCACTCCTTCAGTCTCTCGAACAGGAAAGTAACAGAAAACATGCGGCTTTCTCAGAATGTACTTATTATGTTTACTCTTCTCATAAGGGCTTTCATTAATGTTCAACAAAAATTAAAATAGTTTTTATGATAAAGGTAATAAATGTTTCTTATATCTTTTATAAGGTTTAAGATTTAAATTGGAAGGAAAACATGGTCTCATCCTATTTCCCAGTGAAAACCATTATGAAAGATATAGTGTACACATTGTTCCAGATTTTACTATGATGTATACATACATCTACACAGAAAAATATTTTTAGATTAAAATATAAAATTACACTGAATTTATTATATTTCCTCCCTGCCAGGATTAATGGAATTCTTTCATATCAGTAAGTATACTTTCTTTTTAGTAGATGAACAGTCTTCCCAAAAAGAACTGTACCACAATATTTAATCAACATCCAACTGGCTAACATTCTAGTTGCTGTCCATTTTTGCTATGATAAAGTATTGTTCTAATTAGTCTTTTATATGCTAAAGAGAGAATGTGCTTCCAGAGGGTGACTCATCTCCTATCTTATCAATTCCCTATGTAATCTAGAATCTGCTTGTCATTATGATTTTGATGCTAGATTGAATCATTGCAGATATTAAGTAAGAATTTCTGAGAAAGATACTGTGACACGGGGCTTCGGAAGACAAATATGCTTTGTGAAAAAAAAAATCTATTTGCACTACCCTAAAAGATATAAAATATGTATATGCTTCCTAGTGGTGGCCAACACTAGTTATATATTCCATTTGCTCCGAAACTTTGGCAACGCTTGATCTAATCAGAGTTTTAAATGCTTGCCAGATTGCAAACCCCAACCTGACTCATTGCTGTCAAATTCTTTCCAGCGCACAGTTGGAGCCTATAGGACTAAGTAGAACTGCCCCGGATGGGTTCCCAAGCTGTGGATCTTTACAGACGCGCACAGCCACCTCTTTCTCCGGGGAAGCCACGGGGAGTCCCACTCGAGGCCCTCTTTGGTTAGCAGCCAAGTGCTTTGATCCAGAGTGCCGCCGGGCTTGTTTCTTAAGAAGGAGATCCCTCTGCCATCAGGTCGATGCCGTCTCGCAGCATCCGACAGGGCAAGGCAGAAACCGCCCTGGAAGCTTTCGAGACTGTAGCTGTCTACAAGAGGAGAAAGCCCTGTCTTCCTCCGTTGGAGCAGCTGGTGGCTTGGAACCGGGGACCCTGCGGGACACAGTCCGGCTTGGATCCACTAGGCTACCGAGGGGCTTTCTCCTGTAGTTGGTTTGAAAAGGATTTTTGCGTCCGTGTAAAAACGTCACCTCATCGCGGTGCGAGTCTGTACTTTTCTAACCACTGGTACATTAAATGCTGACCGTTTGACATTGCCTTTTATCCGCTTTATTACCCAAATGAGCTTTCTTTTCTCTGAGGTAATTGCTTACCCATTTCCGTCCTATTTATCTTTCCTTGTTGAGCTGTAGGAGTTCTGTATCATCTGTTGCTGCTACATGCTTTGCACGCATGTCTCTCTGGGGCTTGCATTTTCACTCTCTTTAGGCTCTCTTGGATGAACAGAGGTTTCTAATTTGAATGTAATCAAATGTAATTTGGCATTATGTATGGCTTAACAAATCTTTCCCCACCCTGAAGTCATAAAGATATGTCTCGTTTTGTGTTCTAAATGTTTCAAAGCTTGGCTTTTTATACTTGAGACTTCAATTCATATGGAACTGATTTTGCTTGTGGTGTGAGGTACGTGCAGATTCTGTGTGTGCATCAGTCATCATATGTACCCGAAGAAGCAACTGACTCCATATCACCCGTGCTTTCACCAATCACGGTTTCTTAAAGTGGGAGTCTGCTTCTAGGTGCTCTGTTCTGTTCTACAGGTCAACTTGTACAGAGATGTGACAGTAGCACCTGTCTTAATTATTACAATCTTAAATTCATTTTTGATATCTGGAAAGGCAAGGTCTCACTCTTCCACTCAGGACCAGGTTGGCAATTTTTACACTATTGTGTTTCTAAATTTTATTATTCACCTTATTCAAGTTTATTATACACCCTGTTAATTTTCCAATTTACTAGTTTTTAGCATATACTTTGATTACTTTCTCTATAGCAACATAGGTGATCTTTAAAATCTTAATATTTAATTACACTTTCTCTTGTAGTCAGTTTGAAAAGGATTTTTGCATTATCTGTAGAGACCATGATTGTCAGTGTCATAGACTAGCTAACAAAGAATAATATAATAATAGGGGTTCTTGGGGTAAGATGGGGGAAGGAGTGGATAAAAGGGAGCTGATATATTGGGCTGAGCCCCAGTGGTTTATAGTGGTTGTGTGCAGGACTGAGGCCCACGGGGTTGACAGTTCAAATCCAGCAGCAGCTCTCCAGGAGCAAGGTTGGGCCTCCTACTCCCACCAGGGGGCAGTGATGCCAAAAAAAGGGGAGCTGATATCAAGGTGCTCAAGGAGAAAGAAAATGTGTTGAAGCGGATGGTGGCAGCAATTGTACAATTATGCTTAATCCAATTGAATTATGGATTGTTATAATATCTGTAAGAGCCCCCAATAAAATGATTTTAAAAAAGAAATAGCTAACAAGGAGACAGGATTGGAAAGTCAGAGTATTTTCTTCCCCTAAACTGGGTCTTCCTTTTTATTTTAAACTTTCTCATTGTGATTTAGGTGAAGGTTTACAGAGCAGATCACTAGTCTTACATTAAACAATTAATAGCCATTTGTTTTGATTCATCCATTTGAAACCCCTCAATGTGTCATCACTTAGGGTCTTCATTAGTTTATGAGATGACTTCTGTAAGAAGATCATGGGCGTATTTTGAAGTCAACTGGAAGTACATAACCCGCCCCTTCATTTATCATTTAGCTTGCTCTTCGTTTGTTGTCCTTTGCTTTAACAACCGAAGACAGACCATCCAGGGTTGACCTGAGCATCAGTGTTACGAAAATGCTTTTAACACGTGCACACACACTCACACACACCACACACACGTGAATGCTTGAGAGATGATTTTTCATCTTCACACAATCCACACATAATCTAGTATTTTTTAAGAGGAAACTTTTCCTGAATCATCTGGGGGTGGGGGCGAGAGAGCATCCTCAAATGCGAGCAATCACTTGAAAGAACCAAGAATTACCTGCAGAGTGCAGTTCATCATCCTTATTACATAGTCAAACTGCTGATGGTCGAGTATTGCCCGGTTTTGCTGGACGTGCAAGCCCAGTTCGTCAGTGAGACACTGTCGTGCTGCCTTTCCCTTGAGGGCTCGTAGGGCAGCAGGAAGGGTCTGCAGACAAGAGAGAGATGAGTGAGCAAAGAGAGCACTGAGAACACGCCACTTCTGCACAGCCCATTGAAAGCTGAAATGCATCCACACGTCAGCTCACAGGGCCACCTGTGAGGGACAGACTACTGAAGAACAGCTTGTTGGATGCTAACAAGTAAGATGAGGGGCTCTTGTTCTTTGAAGAGGCATGTTTAAGTCGAATACTATAGTTTATATAGTTCATTGTGTACTTCCTAGATTCTTCATAACAAATTTAAATTGTATTTAAAATATTAAATATCTTAGTCATATGTCCAAATAGCGTTTAATTAACCATGTTTTTAAGTTTGAAGACAAAAAATTAAATTACTTTCAATACTTCTCAGGCAACTATCAAGTAACGTTGGGCTACAATTTTAAATCTTAGGCAAGATGCATTAAAAAAAATGACCAATACAATGAAAGGTCATCTTATGAGGAAAAGGGATGAAATTTGCAACCTTATGTGTACATTGGAAAGAGAAACAATAAGTGCATCCCATTACCTTTTCAGTCTCCAAAGTTTTATTTTCAAATATGAATGAGATGCAGTTCCTAACAACTTCTAGTCTCTGTGCACTGTTGAAAACGGTCATCACTTTATCCATTATTGAAACTAAAGTGAAAGGAAATAGAGAAAATGCAGATAAATTACACTTCTTTAGCAATTACAAAAGCAAGGAGAACATGAGTTTATCACTGTTTACATGACCGACACTTGGAGGTTACTTTTCCCCCTGGTTACAATGGCATGGAAGATATTCCATCTCACTCTTCTGATTACAATTTCAGGTTCTGAAGTGTCAGCCTACTCAACTTCTTATTGAGAATGCCACATGTGAATTTTAATGATGCACTTAATTCTCAGGCCAACTAACTACAAGTATGTTCCCCAAACCCTACACAAACTCGCTGCCATTCTGATTTATGGAGATCCTAGAGTGGGACGTAACTGCCCCTGGGGTTTCTGAGGCGGCGGCTCTTCAAAGGAGCCGCTGGGCTTCTTTTTCTACGGTCACGTGGCTGGTGAGTTCAAATTGCTGAACCTGTGTCCGTATGCAAGCACTGCATCACCAGAATTTCCTAAAAGGCAAGTGTCTATTTTAAACACTAATTGCACCCAAACTGCCAGTAATGTTGGGAGCACAGGACCATGACAAGAACAAGACGATGTTCATAAACAAAAGAACAACCGACAGAAAGGTAGCTAAGGAATTAAAAAGGACAAGAGAGAACATCTGTGTAATACACACTCAAATCAAATACTACAAACTTGGATAGCGGTAACTTGAAAAGAAGCAGTGCAAGGGAGAGAGACACACGGAGCTGGTATTCTGGCTTAGCAAAGTCCCTCTGTGTCCTGTGGGTTGAGCATCGATCGTCACACTGCATAGTCTGGTGAAAGTAGAAACCAAACAACCCGGCCATCAGGTGGATTCGGATTCATCACACACCCACAGGACGAGGTTGACCGCCCCCATCGCTTCCAAGCCGGGTCTCTTGGAGATGCTGAGTTCACATCTTTTTTCACAGAGGGGATGGCAAGTTTGATCCGCCAACTTCGGCATTAAGTTCTCACAAGGGCACTGTCAGGACTCTTTTCTGTTCGATCACAGAGGCTGGAAAATGCCTTAAATAATTTATTGAAAGGATATTGCTGTTGTGTGCAACTGATTTCAACTCATCGTGGTGGCCTGCAGGGCCTGGGGGAACACAGGACTCCCAAGACTGGACTATTTCTAAGAGCAGGTCATGAGGGCTTCTCTCCTGTATAGCGCTGCTGGGTTTGAACTGCCAGCCTTTCAGCAAAGAGCCAACAACAGCCAAGGACTTAACCACTGTATCAGTCAGAATCCTTAGAAGAATATGCCCACTGCCATCGAGTTGATTGGACTCATAGGGACCCTAGAAGGCACAATAGAATTGTCACTGGAGGTTTCAAATCTCATTTTTCTCCAGAGGAGTGGCTGGTGAGTTCAAATTGATGACCTTGGCAGTTAGCGACCCAACATGTAACCCATATAAATCAAAATAGTACTTAGGAAAAAGAGAGGAGGGGGGCTGAGCCCCGGTGACGTAGTGGTTGAGTGCGGGACTGTGGCCCACTGGGTTGGCAGTTCAAATCCAGCAGCAGCTCTCCAGGAGCAAGGCTGGGTCTTCTATTCCCACCAGAGGGCAGTGATGCCCCCCACTCCCCCCAAAAAAAAGAAAAAGAAAAAGAGAGGAAAAACAATGTAATTCACAGAGAACTATACTATATGATAGGAGCCCTGATGGCAAAGTGACTGTGCATTGGGTTGCTAAGTATAATGTGAGCAGTTCAAAACTACCAGCCACTGTGCAAGAGGAAGACAGGCTTTCTCCTCCTGTCGAGAGTATAGTCTCGGACACCTGTCCAGTAAGGTCACTATGAGTTGGCAATGAGTTTTTGGATATTGTATGAAGAATCGGTGCCATGGCAGTTGATACTAAATGACTAAATGAAGTTGTATCAATAATTTTTTTATTCAATTTTTTGGGAGGAGGCAACACTGTCCTCTGGTGGGATGGGGAGGCCCAGCCTTGCTCCTGGAGAACTGCTGCTGGATTTGAACCGCCAAGCCAGTGGGCCGCAGTCCTGCACTCAACCACTACGCCACCAGGGCTCAGCCCTCAATAATTTTTAAGACAACAAGAAAAGACAACTTATACTTTATGGGTGCTCTTTGGAGTCATTGATCTCTCATTATCTCACTAATTGTTTTCAATTCTTCACTATAAAACCATGCATCCTTCAAATTATTTAAACACTTTTTTTTTACTTTGAAAAAGTAACAGGCTCATAAATTGCAGAAAGTACATAATAAGGTCCTGTACACGTGCTATGCAGCTCCCTCAATGGTGGCATGTAGCCATCCTGCTTTATTGGAATCAGACATGTAATTAGAATGTGACATGGACTAAACTAAAGACATCACTTGGTTTTCACAGTGTTCCTCAAGCTACTCTTAATCATCTGACATCAATTTCCTATTCTGTCATGACTATTTCACAGGGCTTCTCTGCCCGGATGGTCATTCTTAATGGTGGGCTATCAATGCTTCCTACAAACAGAGGGAAAGCACATGGCACAGACTGGACACAAAATCTGCTCGGAGAGCAGAAAGTGTCTTAGTTTCCAAAACTACCCCATAAGTTAGTGAACATGGAACATGTTTGAGTTACATTTATAAATATTTCTTTCTAATTCTCTTTGGTGGCATTTGAAATTTTCTTCAGTGTGAGCCATCAGGACACCCACTTTAAAAATAATGAGTCTGTTTATCATTAGGAAGTTATTGTTTTCCTTTGGCAAATACAACTGAGTTCACTCCCAGGGAAGATTCTTCTCTTGGAACTACTGATGGGTCCCTCAGGGATTAACCAGGTCCTCAGCATGACCTTCTCATGTTAGAGGTCTGGTACTGGATAACAACTCGGGCTTCTGGGGACTTGACTTCTCGGGGCTACCCTCTGAAAGCTCTGCCTTTCAAATGCCAGCCAAGGCCAATGACAAGGCCTCTGGTCCCTCTGGGGAGTTACAAAACAAAGCAAAACAAAACGAAACCTCAAACTCACTGCCACTGGGTCAATTCTGACTCACAGCCACCCTGTAGGACACAATAGAACTGCCTGGTGTGTTTCTGAGACCGTAAATCCTTATGAGAGTAGGAGTATTCCATAAAGATTAATGGCCTCAGAAACCAACAGGGGCAGTGCTACCTCATCCTAATATAGGGACGCTATGAATCAGAATCAACTCGATGGCAGTGAATCTGGTGAAGCTATGAGAGTTGCATGAGCACAAACATTGCTTTCGTTCGATGCCATTGAGTTGGTTCTGACTCTTGGTGCCTCTGCCAGGGCCCGGGCCACCCTCACAATTGTTTAGAGGGCCTCTCACTCCAGAGAAGTCGGAGGAAAGACTGGAGAGCTAGTTAAAGGCACACAGTCTCATTCCCACTAAGGGATTTGTCAATGTTGAGGGCAGGCAAAAAGTTGAGGATGTAGGCTTGATACTGGTAGATGGCTAGGTTGACTGACCAAGATGCTGCTGGTTAGGCGAACCTGAAATGACCAAAGAAAATGCACACTGCGACCTCTAACTAAAGAACTGAAAGAGGGGAAAATAAATGACACTGTATACAAATATGGGCGTCACAAGTCATCAGCGACGATGCATTATGGAATTAGAAAAGTATTTTACTACTTTAAAAGACAGTGAAAGATAAGAGGAAAACACTCAACCAGAGGATCGGATGGAATAAGAACCCCAATGAGTAAACTACACTAGATACTACACTTGATCTTAGCTAAAAGGCCGAGAAGCAATGAGCAAACTACACTAGAACCACTCCTATCAGAAACTGTTAAATATCAATCCAATAAATGCAAGTTACACACTTACATTATAAGACTGACTAAAACCAAACAAAACCTTCCCTGACCCTATTACCAACACTGCTGACGAGAAGGACACCTTAAACTCAGTGATGGAAATAGATGAATGGAAAAGATGAACAGAAACCAAAGGAAGCTGGTGTAGCTACACAAACACCAGTGAGAACAAACGTTGAGGCAAGAAGCATTATTAGATACAAAGAGGGGCACTTCATCAAGGGACCAATAAGGATGGTATGAAAGTTGTAGCTAAGACCAGGGAATGTACACTGTAGGGAGTGGAGCCGGAAACATGGGGAACTCAGGACAGATGATCCCTTCAGGACCAGTGGTGAGAGTGGGGATACTGGGAGGGGGAAGGGAAGGTGGAGTAGAAAGGGGGAAACCGATTGCAGGGATCTACATATAACCTCTTCCCTGGGGTACAGACAATAGGGAAGCGGGTGAAAGGAGACATCGGACAGTGTACGATATGACAAAATAATGCTAATTTGTAAATTATTAAGGGTTCACTGGGAAGGGGGAGTGGGGAGGGAGGGGAAAAATGAGGAGTTGATACCAAGGCCTAAGTAGAAGGAGGATGCTTTGAGAATGATGATGGCAACAAATGTACAAATGTGCTCTGCATCCAATGGATGTATGTAATGATCGTGATAAGAGTTGTATGTGCCCCAATAAAATGATTTTTAAAGTAAGTTGTAGCTAATAAATGAGCATCAAATTATTTAAGGAAAATGACTAAAACAACTAAAACAACAATAAGCGATTCTGTTATTAAAAAGGGAGGTTTTAATACAGTCCACTCTCCATTGGCAGTGGGGGAAAAGATATCGAAGTAAATAAAGAAAGATAGCCTATGGAATGGGAGAAAATATGTGCAAATTATTGATCTCATGTGGAACTTGGGTCCAGAATATACAGAGAACTTATAATTCAATAATTTAAAAATGGACCTTCCCCCCAAAATGTGAACAGCTATTTCTACAAATGAGTTAGATATTTGTATAAGCTGTCATAGGGTTGGCGTCACGGTGACCTTATGTGCAGCAGAAGGAAACGCTGCCTTGTCCTGCGTCATGCTCAGGATCTCTGGCATGCGTTGAGTCTCTTACTGTGGTCAAGAAACACACAGAAGATGCTCAACACCATTGGCAGAGGTGGAGAACCTTGACCCCTCACGCGTTACTGCTGAATGCAAAATGATGCGGCCACTTTGCAAAGCACCTGGCAGTATCTCCAAATGTCCAACTCCAAGTTACGTACCATCCAACCCATTCATGCCAGTCCCAGGTATACGTCCAAGAGAACCGAAGAAATATTCATACAAACCCTGCACACTGAAGTTCACAGCAGTGATATGCGTACTGTTAAAAAAAGTTAATGAAAACCAGAAGCAACCCAAAGCAAATCAACTAATAAATCGGCAACTAAATGTGGTTGTGATGCACGTCCACGCTAATGGAACACTATCGAGTCATACAAGGAACAAATTACTAATGCCACAGTGCGACCGACCTCGAAAACATACCAGGCGAAAGGAGCCCATTTATAGGATTCTACTTGTGTGGGACGTCCAAAGTAGGCAGAGCTGTGCAGGCGCAGAGCAAATCACTGCTTGCTTGGGGCCAGGAGGATGTGGTTTGGGGGAAAGAGGGTATGCTTCTTAATGGGTGGGAGTCTCTTTGGGATGTGGGTTGTGATTAAACTGTTCTGAAATTAAAATAGAGGTATTGGCAGTGGTTGATAGGAGTTGCTGGGTGGTACAAATGGTTACTGTGCTCAACTGTTGAACAAGTGGTCAACCAGAGGTACAGGGGAAGAAAGACCTGGCAACTTGCTGTCCCAAATAACGCATAAATACGTAAAAGTCCGTGAAAACCCTATGGAGCACAATTCTACTCTCACACACACACACACACACACGAGATCATCTTTAAGTTAGAGTTGATTCAACAGCAATTGTTTGGTCATGGTTGATTACTGTGGAGGGATTTAAAATCACCAGATTCTTTAATAGGGAATTTAATGGGTAGTGAATTATATAAGGTGGTTCTTCTGACCGAAGTCTCTATCTCCCATCAAATGACTTTTCCTTACCTGCATCTGGAAAGGAGATGAGGGAAGATACTGGTAGGATTCACAGTGTATGGCTGCAAACAGCAATCTGTGAGTGCTGTCCTGCTGTGTATAAAATGAGAAGCAGGAGGACGTATCTCATGACTAGCACCAGCCAGGAGTGGAACCCAACCTCTGGACCCAAGGTCCCTGTGGCGTGAGCTTCCTGGATCAAGAGGGCAGCTATGCCATGAGAGGAGCAGCAGCAGCACCAGGAGTCAGAGCATGGGACAGAGTAACGGATTGCCCAACTCATGGAGCAAGTGCAGTTGAGAGTGCAGGAGACTGACTTGTGGAGTAGGGTGCCTCTGGGCACTGAATTGGGGAAATGGACTTTCTGAACCACATAAGTAATGCTGAGTGATTTGGGGCTGAGGCTTACTGGAGTAGGGATTACTTAAACTTTTGTTTAAGGCTTACAGCAGAGTGGTAAGCCCTTTTGGACATTTATTTGCAGACCTGAAGGAACTTTTTAACATGTCCTGTTAAAGAACTCAACCGTGGGCATTTCTCAATGATATTACAAGTTGGTAACTTCCTCAATAAACCCTTTTATCATGAATTTTGTCAGTGAGTTCTGTGCAGCTATGCAAAGGATATTAGAACCCAGAGAGGTAAAACAGAAATCAACTAGAGAATACATTTAGACAACACCAAGTACATCTCAATGAAGGTAGGATAAAGAAAAAGAGCCTAACCTAGCACTGGAGGTTAAGTTCATGGCTACCCTAAGTGGGGTACGGGAGTGAAACAAACTTTCTGAGGGTCGATGACCTTTTCATTTTCCATCTGGGTACTGGTTGGTTACGTGAGCTCATTCACTTTGTGGAAGTTCATCAGGATGTTCTCTTTATGCTATGTGTACCTTTCTGTATCACATATCTTTTACTTACATTTATTAAAAAACTTGGCTTTTAAAAACACACAGACAGACAAATACATACCAACAGGTGGACCTGCCGGCACAACACATTTCTTTTCCACTCGCGTCGCAGGTGGCGCACTCTGGTTCTTAGCAAGATTTTCCTGCATTAATTCCTGAACCCGGGTTTCATTAATCTTTGGGAAAGGAAGAATATGGACTCGCAAGTGGGATCCTTCGGTTGGGCGCGGCACTTTCTGGAATGCCATGTGAGGGTTTGGGTTCTCCTATAATATGAGACATAAGCAGAGTTATTCAAGAGTGAACGTGACATTAGTAGACTGTCAGGAGGGAGTGGGAGCTGAGAGGGGCACACACGGGAGCTCAGGCTTCGGCGAGCTTGTACATCTGTCCACACATCCCTCACATGATGCAGACCATGGTCCTTGGTCTTACATGCTCTATCCACAGACTCCTCTCCTTTCTTGGCCACGACCACTCTCTTCCCCCAGCTCCCAGGTCGGCTTGATAAATCTTTCATTTTTTTTCCTCTTTAATTTCTTAACTATTTGGTTGTCTTTATGGTTTAAAGATATGAGGTTGGAAGTGGCCATGAAAGAAGGAAGTATGAATAGAAACAAGCCCGAGGACTGAATGGGGTATTGATTCAGTGATTCACAAATTTATGCCTCCAACCATCCTTTCTCCAGAACTCCCAAACCAGTCCAGTTGCCATCAGACGATTCTGACTCATGGATACCCTGTGAGCATCACAGCAGAATTGTGCTTCTTATGGCTTTCGATGGCTGATTTTTTTCTGAAGGAGATCACCAGGCCAGGCCTTTTTCCTGAGGTGACTATGGGTACAGGAAGCATCAACTTTCATTCAGCCACCAAGTACTTGCCAGTGACACTCAGAAACCCATCCTTACATCCAGACTCATATTCTCAACTGCCTATACTTTGCACTTTCATTAAAATTTAAAATAACATCTTACATTTAGGTTCAAATCGGAGCTCATTCACTTTGCCCCCTTCCAAACCTATTACTTCTACAGTCTTTCTCATTTCGGTATACACCGTACGTGTTTTTCTAATTGCTTAATCATTTCAAATACTTTTCTCTAACATCTAATTATCCATTTTTCCCCTGAAAACGTCATAGTCTTCACTGCTAAATGTGGTTCTAACCTGACCAATTTTCAGTATTGACACTTTGTTTCAAGCCACCAACATTTCTCAGATATTAAAATGCAGTAGTCTTTGAACCGGTCTCCCCACTTCCACGATTGTCCCAGAGTACAATCTGTAAGTCCTCACACGAATGTGCAAGGTCCGACTAGATCTGGCCTTTCCGTACCCTTCCTTCATTTGCTTCCAGTCACTTAAGCCTCGAGGGTTCTGCCTCAGGGTCTTGGTACTCTCTGTTACCGCCCTTTACATGGAATATCCAGGTGCATACTTTCACTACCATTGCATCTTTCTGCTTGAATGTCACCTTTCCTGGCCACCATATCTATCACTGTGCCTTTTTTTTTAATTTAAATTTTAATGAAAAAAAATTTTTTTAGGGCATCACTGCCCGGGTGGTGGGAGTGAGAGGCCCAGCCTTTGCCCCTGTGGAGCTGGAATTGAACCTCTATCCCAGTGGGCCGCAGTCCCGCGCACAACCACTACCCCACCGGGGCTCAGCCCCACTGTGTCTTTCTAACATACTCCCTTACCCCCAACTAGTATTTTTCTCCGTCAGACGTGTCACTTCTCACACCCTGCAAACTTCCTTTAACTTCTGTGCTGTTTATCCTGCCCTGCAAATGACACTCCACAAGGGCAGATATCTCAGTCTATTTAATACATATCAATATATTATAATATACCAGTCATTAAGATACCATTTAATATATACCTCCCTCTGCTGTAGCTGTACACTGATCGCATCGAGAAACTGCCTGACCCAGGGCTGGCACTCTCTCAATGACCGCAGCCTGATGGGAGGATGCACTTTGGGTGCACATTGGGATTGCAATCATGGAAGGAAAGGCACCAGTGAATATTTTCATGGCTCCTGGGGGGGCAGGGAGTTGATCTCATCATGGACTTCAGCAGCAGCAGACTTCAGCCGTTGCAGGCAGGGTGGAATCTATCCCCGTTATAAAGTTCTCTAGGGAAGGATGCTTTACAACCGTTCTTAGAGCGATTCTAGTATTTATTATCCTTTGCAACAAGAAAATTCCCTTTCCTCACTGAACCTATGCTGCTCAGTGTCAGAGATTAAGCTCAGGCTTACCCCGAGCATCCTTGGGCCAGTTCAGAATGGCCGCTGCCATCATGTGCTAGAGCTTCCCCCCGCCCCCAGCTCATTTTGGTTCTGTGGTCCAAATCCCAGCAAAGGAGAGGCAGGTCTAAGGTGGAATTTTTCAGTACGACAATGGAGAGAACACAGCTTTAAGTGTCAAAAAGCCTGGGCTTGGGGCTTGCTCTGTTTGTCCCTTTGCTGCCACGCTGGACTTAGCCTAAAGCACGCACACTCCCGTGTCCCTCACAGGCTTCCTGAGCAGGGAAACCAGGGTAAAATCTATCGTCTTGCCAAAGAACCCTCATAGAGAGTTGACATTGTCCTCTTACATCATTGGCAATGACAGAGAAAAAGACAGGCGCGAAGCCCAACACCAAGGCTTCATGATCACTACTTTCTAACCAACTGATAGAAACAAGTGTTGCAAAATGTTGCCTGGGATTGACATCAACGTCACCACTTTAGTGTTTTAAAAGGCCACTTCTCAGAAATAGTATGTTTGGGGGGTGAGGGGTGAGAAAGTATGTTTGCTCTTTTTTGTCCTTTCAGATACAATTCCTGTTCACATCTAATATTCTCACAATTAGAAACACAAAATCTCTGAATCAAGTTGGGGAGAGTTCTTTTTCAGGCCGCTGAGATAACTCATGTGCAGCCCGAGATAGGGTTCATTTTAAAAGGATTCTTCACTACTTCTGCTTCTAGTTACATTTATTTCCGTTATAAAAATAATAAAAAGAACTTTCCCATGATGAAATTAGTATTAGAACCAAATTTTAAATGTGAGAAAAATATGAAGGAGAAAAGAAAGCTTACTGATACCAATTTAGCCTCTCAAGGTCAATTTCATCCATCTCCCTGACTATATATGCTCATTTCCTGGCTTGCTATCAAAATGATTTACGTTGTTTTACCAAAAAAAAAAAAAGGTTGCATATATTACTTGCACTCAAAATTGCATTCGAGTTTGTCCCCAAATATGACAAGTTCATCTTAAAATATGTGACATGCCTCACTATCACCCCAACTGCTGACGTTATTTCAGATATATTTTATAAGATCCAGAGAAGAGCTGCTTTCATTGTTCTTTTTCACCTCCAACTTATACATTTGAAAGCTTTTTAGTCTACAAGTATAGCGCAACATTGAACCCTTCACTTCCTTTCAACAATAAATAATCGCTAATGTTTTTGCGACATTACTTTCCCTCTTTTCCATTTCTTTCTCTCCCATTCCTACCCTGAATCATTTAAAAAGTTGTACACATAAACGTGTCCATCCTTAAGAAAGGATAACCTTTTGTCAAGGACTTTGTTTTACTTGGATGCACAGTCAATGGTCATGGGAGCAGCAGTCGAGAAATCAAATGGCATACTCCATTGGCAGATCCGTTGCACAAGATCTCTTTAAAGAGTTGAAAAACAAAGACGTCATTTTGAAGACCAAAGTGTGTCTGACCCCAGCCATCCTATCCTCTTTGGTCTCACCTGCATGTGAAAACTGGACGATGAGTAAAGAAGACCACGGCCGAGGTGATGAGTCTGAATTACGGCACAGGGAAAGAATATTCAAGATACCGGGGACTGTCAGGAGATCGAGCAAGCTGTTTTCAAGGACGCACAGCCAAGATGGTCCTTAGAAAGCCAACATGATGAGATGTTCTCCTGTGAGCTGGCCATGTGATCAAGAGAGCGCTGGGAAAGGAAGAACCTCGAGGAAACGGACTGACTTGGTGGCTTGTAATAACGAGGAGTACGGTGCAGGGCTGGGCAGTGCCTTGGTCGCTTACACAGAGGCATTCTATGACTTGGAGCTAGTCCCAAAGCACCTGGTGAGGTGCTGACTTCGGGGTCAAGGGTTCAAACCCACGAGCCACTCCGTGGGAGAGAGACGAGTGAACCCTGAATAGGTTTGCTGTGCGTTGGAATCTACTCGATGGCAGTAGATTTGCACACGACTCTTGAAGTTTGTGTACTTGTTTTATTTGTCGCATCCTATTTGTGTATATATATGCTTATAAACACTTAAAATGATGCTGTAGGTCAAAATTCACAAGGAACTCACCGAAATAGCTATCTCAATACATTTATCCATGTTCCCTTTCCTTTATGTATTTTTTCTTTGTGACTATAGTATCAAGATTTTATGGTTCATATACACCCAGACCATTCCCATATCACCCTTACTTCCTGGGATACATGCTAGACTTTTCCAAAAATGCTTTGTTGTTGTTTGCTCCTGCTGGCTTCTAACTTGTGGTGACTCCATGCTCCTTGGAATGAAACGCTATCCGTTCCTCTGACCAACTGGTTGGCAACAGGGCTGTTGGAATTCAAGGAGTTTTCAATGCCTGGTTTTTCAGAAGTGGATCATCATGCCTTTCCCCCAAGTCTGTCTTAATCTGAAAGCCCCCCTGGAAGCCGTTGGGCCTCATGGAAACACTCAAGTCACGACTGACAGGTGATGGCTGGGGCTGTGAATCAAGCCTGGGTCTCCTGCATGGAAGGTCAGAATTCTTCCACTGAATACCATGGTGCCCTCCAAAAGTCTAGAATGTATTCACTTGAAAATGACTTATCATTAGATATTCTATAGCATGGTGCCATCCCTAAATCTAAAACAGTGTTTTCTTTTTCAACATTCCTAGCACCTATTACCTGCTTCTTAGATTTTCTTAATGGTAATAGTACAACCTAATAAAGGTGTAAATAAAAATCACTTAAAAAAGAAAATATTAAGCTATTAGCTATTGTGTTTTTTTCCCCTTGATAAACAATTTGAGCTATTGCCAACCAAATGCAGACACGATTTAGATTATTAGCATTTTTAAATTCTGTTAAATGAAGTAGATGCTATTTCATCATAGATATTCTACACTAGAATGCGGGCCGTGACTTAAAATTACTAAATTATGTTACCCTCCAAATATTTACAAGATTTAAAAAAGTTTCATTCTCAAAAATTTCCTGTTTGGTTTTCCGGCTGATGGGTCTGTGTGCTGCTGCCCTCTAATGGGCACTGGGGTCAAGGTAACCGGCCTTTGCCACCTTCAAGCCAAGCAACTCAGTCACATAATGGTTTTGAGAAGACAGCCAGGAGTGGGACTTTTAAAGCTCATTGTACTATGAATATTTATAGAAACATTTCTCTTCACTTGTCACTTCAAATACAATGGGATCGGTCCTTTGAAAGTTACCGAATTCATTAAAAACTGCAGCCCAATTATGTTGTTGAAAATTTCCTTGTTGAAGCAAGGACCATTCTTTGTCCATTCTTTGCCAACAGAACAGGGCACATTCTTATGTTTGAATCCACAGACATGCAAATACAAAGTAATCACCAGGGATTCTAGTGAGTAAACACAACCCTGAGTACGGCAACAATTTTGTCCACGGGAACTGGGTAGGCTGCCCCTAAGAGCTGGCAAAATGCAGGTATGGGAGAGAATTTTGAATTTGGGTAAAGAATGTCAAGCAATGGTCTGTGTAAACTCAAGAGGTAGAATGATTTTCTCAGACTTAAAAGGATATCCACACCAACTAGTCCAAAAACATGCTTTTTGTGTGTGTATTTTGGTGAGGCAAGGAGTGAGGGGGTCCTTAGTCTGAAACCTTTAGGGTTTACAGAGAACAAGGCTGAGAACACACTTAAAATAACATTCCATTGTGTGTAAAGTGCAAGTTTACTAAAACAAATTGGGTTCTGGTGGCTTCGTGGGCTGCTGGGCTGCAGCTGGAAGGCAGGCAGGTGGTTTAGAGGAGGAGGGGGCGGGGAAGGAAAGGGGGGAGGAGAGGAGGAACCTGAAACCAACTCGACCGCCATGAGTTGTTTAGTTGATCAGTTTTAATCATTTCCACACAAATTACTTGGTGATGCTGGCTACAGGGCCCACAATGTCTTCCTCGCTCACGCAGCCCTCTCTGCTCTCTCCAGGCCGCCAGCTGCCCTGCCCCTTATGCGATCATCTCTGATTTAACATGTGACCAATTGGCCTCAAGCAGATGATTTCTAAAAGATGCTTATAACTCACAGGTGCTATACTTTACTTCATGAGCCAAGCTGTTATTAAGCTAAGGGGCATCGGCTAATTTTGGAAGTCTTGACTGTTTAGGAATTTGAGGTCTTCCCCATGTTTCCCCAGGCGCTACTCAGAATGCTCGGAGGGAGCGGAGCACTCAGTCGTGACGGCTGGGCACCGTCCATTGTTGTGGCCGTGGCACCCTCTCTTTAACTGCATCCCCACCATCTCAAGGACAATGTCCTTCTCCAGGCCCCAAATGTATGAGCTGATGCCTCTGCATCCTGGCCTCTCAGGAGCATCCGGGATGCACTTCTTCCAGGACAGGTCTGCTTACTCTTTGGGCACGCCTTGGTACTTTCATTATTCTTGGCGAACACCAGAGTCCAAAGGCATCGACTCTTCTGCGATGCATCCGGCCAGCTTTCACAGGCATCTGGGGTGACTGAAAGACCTAAGCCCGGGCTTAGGTTAGGGGTAGCTTAGCCACCAAAGTAAAAATCCTTGCTCTTCAATGTTTCAACAAATCCTCAACAATACAAGAGAAATGAACAAATCTCAAATGAATTATGCTCCCTAAGAAAAGCCAGACTCAAAAATCGACATGCTGACATTGGGGAAAAGGCAGACTACAGGGATAAAACCATATTAATGGTTGCCAATGGTTTGAAGCAGTGGCGGGACGTGAATTCAAAAAGAGGTACTCAGGAGTTTGTGGGGGTGATGAAAATGTTTTTTACCATTATTGTGGTGTTAGTTGTCATATGACTGCACATATTTTCTTACAAGCACATGCGAGTTGTAAAATCTATAGATTCCTACACTATAGAAGGTGAATTCTACTATATGGAAATTATACCACAACAAACTTTACTTAAAATGAATGCACTGATGGACAGAAACAGAATGGGCATAGGTGTTTGATTTGGAGTTTGTACATTAGTGGCCTCATTTATTACAGCATTCTGAGTAATCTGTTTATATCTTAACTTTCTAAGACTAAAGACAACCACAGTATCTTCCTTACTTCCCATAATGGAAAATGAAAACATAATGTGTGTCCTCATGTTTGGCAAGGAGTACAAAAATTACACTGTGCGTTAACTTTCCTGGTAGTGAAGTTAACTTTCTCTGGAGATTTAAATGGTGTAGATCCTATTCGACTTAGAATGGTCATTCCTGTGTTGAATTTTGTTCTCCCATTTGGTTTTTAGCATACATATGACTTGAAGCAGGGCAATGAAACACCCATAAAGCAAAATTAGAAATTTCTTATCATTTTTCATATTGGACTTTTAAGAAAACTTCCCCCCCCCCCAAATTACACAGGCTCACAAATATTTATGCACTATTGTAAGTGCAAAACAAAATGTTAGAACTGCACTATGTAAAACAGCAAACCAGATGTCCCTTGGAGGTCTCATAAGGTCCTCATCTTGGCTCACATATGCGTTTTGAGGGCTGCCATAGCAAAGCGCCACAGACTGGCTTGTCTGAAAACAACAGAAACGGACTCTCAGAAGGCTGGAGCCAGAAATCTGAACCCTGGTGTAGGCCGGGCCCTGCTCTCCCTCAAGGCTCTGGGGGAAGATGCTGACCGGTTGTTTCCAGTTCCTGGCTGTGGCTGTGAGTTTCAGCTGTGGCACATGGAGTGTGTGCAGGCATGCCTAGGCTTGTGACAATCTAGCTGTCATTCTGGCCTCACCTTTTCATATGCCTGTCTCTCCTCCCAGTTCCCTTCAGGTGGCATTATCTTCTTATAAGGACATCAGGCACATTGGACCAGGGATTGCCACACTCCAGGATGCTATGTGGTGCCTACGACATTCCTCTGCAGCAGCCCTAGTTTCCAGTGAGGTCCCCTTCTGAGGTCTTGTGTGGGGGTAAGGCTTCAACATATTTTGATGTGGGACACAAACCCAGAGCAAGATTCTCTTGAGACAAGCCCTAAGTAGGCTCTCTTTCTTTTGTTTAGTGTTTCTTTATGTCAGTAAACATAGGATAATATATGTATTAATTCCTAATTAATAAAAATTTTAAAAAGAATAAATTTGATGGAGCGAATAAAAAGACAAAAGAATCATAAGGATAGGTCAGATAAACAGCTAATGGCAATTTCATACAAACATTAAAGACTCTTAAGAGGTCACTGAAGATATGGGTGTTACAACAAAGGGTGGTGAAGAAACCAGATGGTGCCCATGATCAGAAAGAACAGCATCTGATCCATTTCCGTGATGTGTCAACTAAGTCTGGATGGAAGAAGCATACCAGCCTGTGTGATCCAAGGGTTGAAAATTATATATTCCAACCCAAAGGCAGGAATGCTATCAGAGTTTAAATTATGAACACCCATTTACAGAAGGCTCTGGCCAATAATAATAGCCTAAAATCTATGTGCAGGGTCCTCACATAGATTAAGCCTTCAGCAAATCATCTCTGAGACTCGAAGGACGTGGGTAACCTTGTTATCAGAAAGAGAGCATTATAAAGGCTGCTATAGTACATATAATCAAAGATGTAATATCTTATCATTTGATCTCCCTTAAAGTGGTTTCAGTTTTTAAAAAAGTGTTTGTGTGTGTGTGTAAAATACATGTGGATTCATCCTCTGATGACTGTAGGCCAGGAATGTGAGCAGCCTTGCTATAACACGAAGTGCCTTGGACAATGGACTATGTCTGATGTAGTTAGGTTAAAATTTAGCACCTTATTATTGGACCCCCATTTTGACCCATTTAGAATTGTCCATAGTTTTTCTATATTTTCTACTTTCATTTTAGCTGATGTTTTTCTGTTTTACTTTGTCATTGTTGTTAGTTTTCTTTGATCTGATTTTCTGTATATGAGACGCAGGTAAGTCTACAGAGACAGTAACTGGATTTATGGGAGAATGGCAGGGGAGGTTGAGGGGAAATGGGGAGCTAAGAATGGGTATAGAAAAGAAAACATTCTAAAACGGATTGTGATAATGATCGTACAATTCTTGATGTGATCGAACTACTGAATTATATGATATGTGGATCATATGCCAATGAAACAGTTCAGAAAAACATCTAGTCTGAATGCCACAGTGGACTCCAAAGACAAACTGAACGCTGTGGGGACAGTTCTAATCACAGAGCCTGCAGCAGAGGTAACTGTCTGTGGCTCTTCTAGCCAGAGTCTCTATGACTCCTGTGACCAAACAACCTGTCCCTGATGGGTCTGGGAAAGAGAAGAGAGGGGAATGCTTGTTAACAGGATCCAACCCTCTGAGGAGTAGGGGTGTGTGTGGCACTACCAGCAGAGAAATGAACCAGCATGGAGAGCATCCTTCGAATCCTGTATCTTGCGTGCCTTCCTCTGTCTGACCTCTGGTTTTTGGAATTTGAGGTGTGTCCTGTCACCTGACTTGGTTGCACCAGCTTCTGCACCCTTGGGGTTGAGGAAGAGTGTCCAGATGGATGACTGAATTTTGGTACTTCCCAGAACCTACAACTCTGTGAGTTTTTTTTTTTTTTTAATGTTGTGAGTTCTGGGGGCTAGTGCAGTGAATTGCAGAGACCTGGGACGTAAGGTAGTATACGAACACGAGAAGGGGGTGGATGATGTCAGAGGTGATGGAGTGGAACAGCAGTTTGGAAAGGTGGGGTATTTTAGATATAAATCTTCGCCTTCTTGGGATTCGATCTTGTGCTCATTTTCCTGAAAGAAATTGTTGTTTCTGGACCCGACAGAACAGAGTGGAACTGCCCCTGTGGGTTTTCAAAGCTGTAAGTCTTTTCTGGAGTAGAAAGTCTCATCTTTCTCCCAAAGAGTGGGTGGCTGTGGGGGGAATCAAACTGCTGGCCTTGCAGTTAACATCCACTCCACCACTGGGGTTCCAAAGGTGCATACACCTCAGGATCATCTATTAGGAATGAAAAGAATCACTGAATAGAAGGGATACCAATCATCTTCATGGGGTAAATCCTGCCAACATTGGCACAATCTGATGTGGTTCCTTCCTCCTTTATTTTACCTTCTTGCTCCCTTCTTCTCCATGAAGAAAAGCAGCGCAATACAGTTGCTTTTTACCCTATTCACATTCCCGAAGCCTCACAGCACAGCATCAGCAAGTGGCAGTGAGAGGAGAATGAGAAACTGGGCACAGGGTCTTACAGTACTTTAACAAGTCGTGAAGGAGAGAGGCTAAATCCCCATTCCACGTGTGAGTGTAATAAAGTATTTCCAAACATCTGAACAGAATCACTGGGTTTCAATATTAAGGAAATAGTCAAACTATATATTTGGCTCTTGCTTACCCAAAGAGAATTTCAGAAGTGAGATAAAATAACTGACTAGCTAAAGATAGAACCATCTGGAATATTTTCCTTGATTGACATCATTCCCCTCCCTGCCTCAATCAACTTCCTGTATGGCCCAAGAAAGTGACTTTACCGTCAGGTCCTGCTCTCTAACTTTGCAAAATTATTTACTTCTGGAATGCTGATACTGATGTGAACTTTAGAATATTAGAACAGGAAGAAAATGCAGAAAGTCTGATGACAACTCATTGGGGTATTCTCAGTTTTTTATAGGTCATCTATGTGATATTCTCTTTGTAAGCATGTGGAGGAGATCCCTGGGGTATGGACAACAGGGAAGTGGGTGAAGGGAGACATTGGACAGTGTATGATATGACAAAATAATATAAATTATCAAGGGTTCATGAGGGAGCAGGGAGTGGGGAGGAAGTATGAGGCGTTGATACTAAGGGCTTAAGGAGAAAGAAAATGCTTTGAGAATAATGATGGCAACAAATGTACGAATGTACTTTGCATACAATGGATGTACGATGGGTGTGATAAGAGTTGTATGAGTCCCCAATAAAATGATTTAAAAAATGTGGAGGAAATCATGCCCTTTGAAAATGCCTCGCATGGTAGTTGCTTCAGGAGCCCTGGTGACACAATGGCAAGTTGCTCCATTGTTCACTGAAAAGTCAAGTGTTCAAATCCGCCAGTCAACCTGCAGTTTACTTCCATATAAAGGACAGCTAAGGAAACCCTACTGGACAGAGTCATTATGAATTGGAATCAACTGATGGCAAGGATTTGGTTTTTGGAGTAGGTGCTTAATAAAGACACACAGAATGAATAGAATTGATCAAATTAAATAATTGGATTAGGGTGGAGGGGCAAGTCCAATAAGGGATCAAAACACACAGAGTAGATGTGAAGGAATATTTCCATCTCTGATGTAGTAATACAATCTCTCATCACGACTGCTTTAAAAATGCCATTTTTAGAGGACAGAGGTGGTTTGTGTCTTACATTCATGTATGCTGACTGAAATAAGTCAATCACAGAAGGACAAATGTGAGAGTTCTACTGTAAAAAAATCAAGGAACGGTCTACACATATGGCATGTATAAGTACTAGATTTAAAAAATTATAATCATCAGTTCTATGTTGGTTTACTCTTAGCTATGCATCATTAAATTCTATGGTGGCAAGAAAGGAAATATTGACATTGCGCATTAAAGAGCATGGCACAGTTATTGCCTACACTGGATGTCCAGGCATATAAGAGGGACAACTTGCATCAGAAAGTCCAGCTCTGGCTGCTTACTGTCTACAAAATTTTACCTTGCCTGCTGGGACGACCTTGTAAAGACTCAAGAAATAAACATTTAGTTATTAAAGCGATCGCTATCAGAGCCTCAATACCAGACTCCCATTTGAGATTTTATTTTTCTTGGAATCTATCAATAAATCACTCATAATAAGCATGAAATATAAATACCTGTCCTATTTTACAAGGTGTCTCGCAATCAAATGAGAAAGTACATCAAAACCTTTAAGCAGAACGGAGTGTAACATCAACCAACCACTGGAAAATCAGTATTTTTCCAATCAGAACTGAGCCAATCTAATGGATGAAAATTCCTGAACTTAATGTCTGGATTCTGTCACTCAAAAATCATATGATCCCGAGCCAGTTACCCTCAGTAGAACGGGGTTCATGATACCCACCTTACGTTGTTGGGATGAGGATTACAGCTGATCTATGTACGATAAGCCACATACCTGGTATCGTGCACTAAACTTGGTGTTTCTTGTTACACTAGTTTAACAAAGTCCTCATGGGCTCATGTTATACATGAACTCTGTGGTCACCATAAATATCAAAGGCCAGCAGAGAACATATGGCTTTTTTCTAACGGAGTCTTTGTATGTCTTTCAGCATGTTAATCTAGAAACACATTTATTATTTAGGCACACAGTCATAGCTGGAGTTTAGAGAACCAGTCAGATGATTTTAAAATAACAAAGTGTGATCAGTCAATAAAACGAAATGGAAAGAGATCCTGGCATGCAAGTAACTGAAAGTCATTTATTATACTTTTGTTAAGCCAATATGTTATGATTTAGAAGGTGATATACTTATGGATATTAAAGTACTGCCTGTTAAAAAATGAATGGCCTAAAGTTAACCGTCAACTAATGTACCACTGTGTTAAGTAACTTAAGAAAGAAACTAAATTCATTTTTTGAGAGGCCTAAGAATATGATGGCTAATAATTACTGCATGTGTTAGCCATTATTCCTTATAAGCAAAGACTACATGAGGGGCTTCAAAAAGTTCATGGAAAGATGGTACTAAAAGAACATGGAAACTTTCTGAAGATCCTTTGCATATTTTAATATAAACGCTCTCTCTGTCTCTGTCTCTGTCTCTCTCTCTCACACACACACACACACGCACGCACGCACGGTTGCATGCCTGTGAAAGGCAACTTGTCAGAGAGGGAAAACCCAAATTCCCACTAATAGGAGAAATAAAAAAGTGGTAAAACTGCACCCTTCCAAAGGTGGGCACTTGCGAGATCAGAAACACGGTGCAGCCCTGTCGCGGTCTAGCTGCTAAACCTCCTTGTATGTCCAGTAGGGCAGGACACTGACCACTACCCCCCATCTCTCCCTTTCTTAACGCTATGTCCTAATGGAGCTCTCCTTCATGTTTTCCTGGAAGACAATAATTCCCACCAGCTCAACCCTGAGAAGTTTCCTAAGCAGGGGCAACGGCCAATACCTAGAACCAAATCTATTTTTCTGGATATATATAGAGAGAGCCTTTGGGCTCTCCTCTTTCTTTATAAGCAAATGATTATTTCACACTTTATTGCATCCAAAACTTTTTACTTTATTCAATTTCTACTATCCAGGGCATACTTTCACCCTTCAGTTTCTGAGGTCACCTGCCACCCTGTTTATTAAAAATCATTCACTTTTTCACACCCCCCCCCCCCCCATCTGTTAAAAAAAATGCAACTCAATCCCCACAGTCTAGCTGATAATCTCTGTATTCTGTTGGAGCAGATTTCACTGGTCAGTTCTGAGTTGGTACTGGTTAGAGACTAGTGAGTCTAGTGATTGTTTTAACAATGGTCAACATGGTCTTGAGAATACAGAGTCTCATGGCTGAGCCCCGGTGGCGTAGTGGTTGTGTGTGGGACTGCAGCCCACAGGGTTGATGGTTCAAATCCAGCAGCAGCTCTCCAGGAGCAAGGCTGGGCCTCCTACTCCCACCAGGGCAGTGATGCCCCCCCCCCCCAAAAAAAAAAGTTAAAAAAAAGAATACAGAGGCTCAGATGAAATTCATATTGAAGGTCAGTGACAAACTGGAGAATTTTGATTAAGATGTTTTATAATCCTTGATTGACAAGAGTTATTTTGAAAAATAGAGTCTGTTTCCATCTGTAGTAACTATAATATCTTTTGATGTATAGCCCTAAAGTTTTAAGTCAGAGAAAAAATATCACTAGAAAGGAGAAGTTTTTCAGTTTTGTACAGAAAACATTTGTAATGCTTTTGCAATGAATGACAATCTAAGTCAATAGATATACTTACATTTTTGAATAGTTGCTCAGCAAGTTCTCTAACATGCTTTATCATCTTCAGTGGGTTATGCTCTTCTACTTTAATCCGCTCCACTTCAAAGGCTACCAACTTAGAAAAAGAATTAAGTGGCAAAATGTCAACTTCAAAGCATGCTAAGTTAGAAAACGTGCAATAAAGTCATGCAAATTGCAAGCGAAAAAGAACCTAAAAGATCTTTTTCAATACAAATAGTTTAGCTTTTTCCTGGGCTCTACCTTCAATTCTGCGGGACCCTGATGGTGCACTGGGTTCAATTTGGGTCGATAACCAAAATGTCAGCAGCTTGCAACCAGCTGCTCTCGGGGAGACGGAGGAGACTGCGTCCACAGGAGCAGTTCTCCCCTGCTCGGGAGGGTCCCGTGAGTTGGAATCCATTCAATGGCAGGGAGGGTTTATTTGGACCCCTATGTCAAGAGTTGAGCCCTTGGCTGGGCAATTCAGTCCTTGGCTGGCCTAGTAGACTCTCCTTGACGCCTTATGAACCTATTTGCTTTGGGGAGAAATCCTCTCTTGGATTCATTTGTTCGATCAGTCCCTGGACCTTACACAAAGAATTGCAGAAGGTCTCCAAACTTCTCCCCACCTTACAAAATGGGGCCAGTGTGCACAATATTTTGCAGATCAGAGTCTGCAGATCATGTCATCTGGGACAAATGCTGACTCCAGGGTTTTAGTTTCCACACCTCAAATGAGGTGTGAGAACAAATGGTCCTACACTGCCTCTACTAAGCAAATAAATTCGAGTCCCTCTCCCTACGGACTAACTTATGGAGAGAATAGGTGAGTTGTATGTGTATACCTGGGGTGGTGAAAAGGGTGTTAACAGAGGAAGATAAGTAAAAGAATATATTTGAGGAATAATCTTTCTAGGATTCATTGGGCCATATTTAAAAAACTACCACCCACCATCTTGGAGTAGATTAGGACTTTTTAGGATGGGGCAGAATCAACTCATAGTTCCATAGTTTCATAATGTAATCTTTATGAAAGCAAACTATCACATCTCTCTTTCATGAAGGAGTGGATGGGTTTGGACCATCGATCTTGGGGGTAACAGGCACTACACCACCAGGGCTCCTGGAGAATACAGCCATATAAATCCATAACAACCCAAGTTCTAGGCCAGGGCTCAGAAAGATTGTCTAGCACTCTGTCGTTAGTGCATGCCTCTTTGACGTGAATGTGGGATAAGGCAGCGCACGACCTCTCAAAGCCTCCCTAGTTCCCCCAAACCCCACCCCCGAGTTCCTAATGGGGTAAGCTGCCTTTGCCTAAATGAAAACAAGGCTCCTTTTCCATGGATGAAATGCTGTTTTCCTATAAACTCCAACACCAAACCCACTGCCTACAAGTCCATTCCAACCGATGGGGACAGTATAGAATACGGTAGAACTGCTCCTTTGGGCTTCAGAAACTGTAAATCCTCCTAAGGGCAGACAGTCCCGTCTTTCTCCCAGACAATGCTTGATGGGCTGAAACCACTGAGCTTGAGGTCAGCAGCTCAATGCTTACCACCCTATGCCGCCATGCTCGCACATATGCTCATTCCTATGCCAACCATTACATGGTTAAAAAGGATGGGAGACATGACGTCGGTCTGGTGTCTCCTCGGGTGCTTGGCTGGTGGATACTACACATAAACAACCTGCTTTTAAGTAACACCAGTAAGATGCCAGAAATCACCACGATAGGTGGAACACAAACGGGATGGACAATAAGAGGAGGCCCCAGGAGAATCAGGACTAGAGTTCTTCTTGTCTTACCATTGTTTCCATTCTAGATGTTACACATATACAAAACACACAATAAAAAAAAGCAGTCATATAAAATTGGTGGAGAAATTCTCTGAAAGGCTACAGGTCCTGGAAGCTCGGTTGGGTAAGCACTGGGCGGCCCACTGCAAGGTGGACGACTGCAACTTGGCAGCCCCTCCGTGGGGGAGAGGGGCTCTCTATCCAGGGCAGATATATGACCCGGGGAACCCTGCATCAGGGGGCTGTGAGCCAGGGTGGGCTCCATGGCCGGGGTGACATAATTGAAGGAGGTTAGAAAGTAGAAGCAGAACATGGAGCATGAAGGGTCATGGCTCGGATGAGAAGTAGAGGAAAGGGACCCCGGAGGGGAGGGAGGACTTTTAAAAATAACTAGAGGCTGACGCAAGCAAACTTTCTGCAAGTTATCATCCTGACTTCTCAGCTCTGGTGAAGCTGACCTCCGTGCTCCTTCTACTTCCTTAGTCCACCAGAAGGACTTACAAAGGGAGCTCGGGATGGGAAAGAAAGACGTTACATCAACCAATGCAGAATTAAATCAGTCTGACGAATTCTATTTTAACCGCACAAAGCCCTATGAATCAAGTACTTCGCTTAGGATCTAAAGCCATTGTATGCTAGTATTAGATAATTGATGATTAGTCAATGATTATTTGTTAGAAGGAACGGTCTGCTTAAGACCAATCTCTTCACAAGCTTTGCATTCTTAACTAAGGGCCTTGATGCAGATTTCCTTTCCATTCATAATTAAAGCATGTCTCTTCTTGAATATGTATTTGTGAATAATTATCTTTACATAGCATAAAAAAGTGATCCTTCTTTGAACCAAGGATCTTTAAGGTCTTGAATCATCTTTGGACTAGATAAAACTACTAGAATCAAACTGTGACTATGCTTCTCAATTTTCAGTGCTAAAATTGCTTTTCCTTTGTAGACTTCAGGGACTTTTTGATTATTCCAATATGCAGTGTTCTTTCAGGAGTTGAAATAGAGACAGTATTCATTGTTCAATCCACCAAAAGGGGTTGCCGTGCAAAGGTGAAGGATATGTAGTTTTAGAAAGAGAGAAAGCCCAGCAAACACAAAAGAGCGTCTCTACTTCAAGTTACCTCTGTCCTACTTCTTCCCTCATGTGACCAATTCTTAAATATGCAGGCTGAATTGGTCATCGTTCATTTATTTAGTGTCTCCCCACTGTACGTTAGAATTGACAGGGTGGTAGTGAACTTGGTTTTGAGTCTGGAAGGGAAGCTGGGAGCCCCGGGTCACCGTGGAAGGGGTAAGCACTGGGAAGCTAGCTAGCTGCAACGTTGATGATTTGACCTTGCCAGCCACAAAGCAAGAGGCAGAGGGGCAGTCTGCTTCTGGAAGATCTGCAGTCTTGGAAGTCCTGGGACACAGTGCTACTCTACCGAGAGGGTCTCCACGAGTCAGAATCCACTCAACTGCAGGGCGTTAAGTGAAGTAAGTAGCCAAGGATACATTAGAAATTAATAAGAGGGCCACCAAGCTCAACTATGACTCAGTATCACTGACAGAATTAAATGTAAATGTAGTTTGAAGTCATGTCTAAATATAAAAAAATCAGACTCTTTTCCTTATGAAACTGTTAAAAAAAAACCCACAGTACCATAGGCTCTAAAAAGGAAGGTTCTATTTATATAATAGAATCACAATAAACATTTTAAAGGATTTTTAAGTGATCATTAAAAAACATAGCTCAAGGTTTTTTGTTTTTGTTTTAGCCAAGATGTCATTTTTTAAAAACTATTTATTTATTTTTTTAAAAGCATTTTACTGGTGGCTCGTACAACTCTTATCTCAATCCATACATCAATTGAATCAGGGATGTTTGTACATATGTTGTCCCCTTTCTTTTATAGATGTTTACTTTCTATTGAGCCCTTGGTATCAGTTTTTTCCCTCCCCCATCACTCCCAACCCCCGATAGATTGTACATTGTTATTATTTTCATCTCTCACACTGATCACTGTCTCCATTCCCCCACATTTTCTGTGTTCTTCCCCCTGGAGAGGGGTGTGTGATTGTGTGTCGATCATTGTGATTGATTTCTCCCTTCCTGTCTTCCTCTCCTCTTCTTCCCCCTACCCTTCTGTTTTTAGTATATGTGCCGCTGAAGCAAACACTCCCCCTACCCTTCTGGTATCGCCCTTCCCACTCCTGTTACTGGATCCTGTGTGTCGTAGTGTAATTCTAACTTATCCTCTAATTTCCCCTGACTTTTCTAATCCACATTATCAATACAATCTGATGGACATAATAGAAAACGCTTAGATGATGTCAAATTTAGTTTATAATAGATTTATGATTTTGACCAATCATTTACAAATATCAATCTACTTCTAAGTACTGATCTAATTTTGTATATAGTTCATGCACTGATTTCATAAGGATGATACCTCGTCAAAGAGATCGCAGGATCGGTAGGGAAGGCCTCTTTCTGAAACAAACCCTGCAAATGCCATGCCATTGAGTACTTTGGTGAGGAAATCGTTCTCAACCAAACCACGCTGCCCCAAGAAAGCTGTCTGCAAAGACAGAAAATGGGAAATGAATAGATTAATTTATCACTTAGTAATGGACAAAATGGTCAAAGCAAAAACAGAGTAGAAAGACTGAAGACTGTATAAACACTTTCATGCATAAATATGCAGTTATGAAGTACATTTCCTTGGAAAGGATTTTCTGTCCTGGCCTGAAATAGAGCATCTTACAGGGGAAGGGTTCCAAGACCTGCCCCTTTCCCACAAATGCTCAAGTCTCTTATGTGAAACAGTATATCATTTGCATACAAATCCAAAGATGTTGGGCCCTTGGGAATAATAAATACTGGAAAGAATAAAAATAAATCTGTCCATAAGATAAGGAGAGATCAGAAATCATTACTCAGCTTTAAAAGAGAAATGTCTGTAAAGAAAATAAAGAAAAATACTGAGTCAGTTCCATTGTATGATGAAGAATTACCCGAAACCTCCCAAACAAGACACCATATTTCATATAAAGATGCCTGGTGAGAAAAAGGAAGCAATTCAGTTTTACTAAATTAGAGTCTGCTTCGGGGATAAATTCAATATAGTACCATGTCTTACCTTGTGAAAATGTATTACTGGTTCTGCATGAATTCTTATAAGTTGTAGGCATGATCTATATCCTTGGAAAAGTTGTGCAAATAATCTAAGGAAAACTGCTCGTACTTCTTTATCCTGAACATATTAGAAAAAATTGATAATTTACTTTTCTTAATACACACATGAAATACCATCAAATCATAAAATTGGTAAGAACTTTTATGATTATCTAATAAGTCTTGTTGTAGCAAGCTTGAGTTGTGGTGGGGGATCCAGTCAGTCTATCCATTGGTTGCATAGCTTAGATTGTTCTTTCTGTTGAACCAAACAAGACTTGCCTCGAGTAAGTCTGATTTTTCTCTCCGGGAAAACATAAGACATAGACTGTTACCAGGTTAATGAGGTGCATTTCCCAACTCCACTCATTTTTTTTTTTTTTTTTTTGCAAAGGAACAAAAGTTTATTTCTAGCTTAAGCTAGGGTTGGGCTCACACCACTCTCCACTCATTTTTATAGCCACCAATAAATAACTACCATCAAATATAAAAGAAAACCAAAGGGTTAAATTTGAAACACCTATTAAATTCTTCTAGTTTACATACCTTATAAAATCTATTCTTATATTAATATGAGAAAAATCTATTTTGATAATCCAACCTTCAAAAAAATCACAACCTTAGTACTATAAGGAAACAAAGATTTATTTAGTCAACTCTTAATGAAGGAGGAAATGAAAGTTAAGAGCTTCAGTAACTTGCTAAAGGTGTCTGTCCTGTGAGGCTCCTTACTGGCCCCAGAACTCCTGTCTGAGAAGTGCATCAGGCCAAGTTCAAACTCACTTCAAGGGAATGGCTGGACAAAACGTAACAGGTAACAGTAGGGGCTTTCTGCAATACATGACCGCTCTCCGCCAGCCCTCCCCACCCCACCCCACCCCACCCCATTTATGGCTTCTAATTAGAATTGGTCTTAGCGATCTATCCTTACAAATTTGATTGTCCTGTTACCAACAACCTTTGCTTTCATTTTCTAAATCTTTTTTTTTTTTATTCCTCCCATGGATCTTTTAAGGTGACTCTTGGAGCACTTTTCCAAGTTATAACATGGGTTCGGATTTTTTGTCATATACTTATTTTAGACTCCTCAGGGCAACAGCATCAGCCCTACTTCCCCTCCAGGCCACTGCCAGGCACCACAAGGTGGCTGGTGATTCTCCCAATTTCCAATTTGGCACACTTTTTAATGTTATGAGATAACAGAAAGCTCTCACTTTACCCAATTTCTTTAACAACCTTACAAATAAAAACACAGCACTGTTGTTCACATTGAGAAACTAAAATACAAGACTTACCAGCATTTTTGAGTGGGATAAAGCTGTTCGCGGAGGGGGAAAAGCATGATCTGCTACTTCCAAATCTGGGTGTAAGATCTAAAGTAAAAAAGATTTTATTATATAAAATATTTTAATATCAATAAAATATTTAAATCAGTACATTTTAACCTAGTATTTTCCGAGATGATATTTGTAAGATATATATTTAGATATAGTTATAGTAAACATATAGCTATTCAAACAAAAAAAGGATGCCTACTTAACTCCCCATCTAATCTCCATGCTTCACTTTAGTAAATAGTGAGCTTGTCACCTTATAGACCAGGAAATAAGAGGTCTAGGAAGAGAATGTGATTTGCTCAATGACTATCTATTGGTAGGAGTTACCCTGGAATTCCAATCTCCCGCGAGTCCCACACCAAGGTTGCATCCCACCTCCGGAGCGGTCTCCTGGGGCAATGGGTAAAGCGACCGTGGTGAGGATGGTTTCGAACCAGGTAGCGCTTTGTTTTGTTCGTCTGTACACAGGGCCACTGCGACTCAGGACGACTTACTGACACCCAGCAACAATGTCCTATCCGTGCGTCAATCTTAAAGTAATTATACTGACAGTAGGCTTAATTTCAACTGTCTGTAAGACTTAAATCAAGAAAATTTTTTTTATTAAAACATGTCATACCAGGGAAAGCGCTGCTTGAGTCTGATGTAGAAGTGGTTCCGGGAGGGAAGACAGGTGAATACACTCGGGAATTTTAATAGTGCCTCCATCCAAATCTGCTATAATTACATCTAACTGAAATAAAAGAAAAATAAGACATGTTTGTTACACAAATGAATCTAGCCTTCACTTTGTATGGGACAGACTCTTGGATGTCCACAATAATAGAGCTACTGCTGGCTTCATGGTTTCTGGCGATATGTTCCATCTTCCTTTGAAGTAACTGTGACCACGTGGCAGTTTCAGGCATGGACTCTAAGAAGTGAAGTGAGCATCTCATGTCTTGAAGGCAGAAGGTGTGTCAGGAAGAAAAGAGAATGCTCTCTTTCCCCCTGCCACAGACTGAGGTGTGGACGGCGAGGAAACCGTGAGCTTTCAAAGGGTGACGATGCTGAAGGAATTCTGGACTGCAGAAAGGAAAATGGTTTATGAGCTGCTGCCCCTTCATTTTCTCTGAAGTTAGGCACCACTTCATTTTCTTTGAGCCATTGCAATTTGGACTTTTATCATAGCAGTGTAGCTATATCCTAAATAGCATCGTAATCATTACATGGAAGTCCTAGATTTCTAGTATTTTACACTATCCATTAAAAATAAATTACATAAAATTCTAACAGAGAAACTAGTTAAGATCACTGACGATGTTATACTGGTATGCACTGATTCATTCTGACTTGCTCATTATGAAATTTGTTAGTGGTAACTCTTGGCTTGTCCTAACTTCAGGGATTCTTTATAGGTAGTAGGAATAAAATGACCTACAAACCATGTGGGTGGACTCCTAACAAGTACGGATTAGCCTTTACTGAATGTTTATTGGTATATAAGGCTTCAAAAAGCCCAAGGACAGCTTTCATTATCTTTTCATTCTACAAGCTTTCTGAAGCTCTCTCGTGCATTTTTCATACGGTGATATCAAGGTGTTAAGCAGGAAGCAGATATCAACATAACAAGTTAGGAAGAGTGATTCATGTACCGATCAGGGTCTTGTTTATAATCACAATGTCAGAGAGTGCTTTGTTAGTTTAGACGGCACAGCTCACTTGATCATCTCTTACCACTGGCGTCATTGGACCAGCACCAAAGAGCTTATCTTTCTCTTCTAGCATTTAAAAAGAAAACTGAAGTAGAAGTACAAAATTTTTAAGGGCTTTATGGGTCACAGATATCATGTGGCCCCACTTCTCAATAAAGAAGTTTTTAAAAATATCCCTGCCATATAAATTCCTTCCACTAGCTGTGCTTGGGAGTTCATGGCTTCCATAAGGAATCCCATGGTGGTCTTATGCTGAACAGAAAGATTTCTCTCTAAACATTCACTTTCTCCCTCAGAGTGGCTTGGGGGTAGGGGGTAGGGACCGTGAATCAAGGATCTTACTGTTGGTAGCCCAACCCCTAATCCACAGGACAGTGGGGGCTCCTTGACAGTTTCCCTTCAAGTACAATACTCAGAAGTAAACCAATCATCCCAGAACTGGCCTGAGTCCCATATATACTCGAGTATAAGCCAACCAGACTATCCAACAAGGCACTTAATATTACCACAAGAACGGCATTAAAAATGTGCTGAAAAAACTCGGCTTATACTCGAATATCTGCGGGATACCCATTTCCTTCTCTGGTATTTCTACTCAGACAGCATTAGAAAGAACATTTGGTAGGGGTTCATACTGAGTGTGCATTCTATTAAAAACCTACAATCTTTTGAAAATTCTATTTTTGCTTTGTTAGTTACTAGCCACTAAACATGAACACAGACCCCACTTTGATATGGATAAACTAAGCATTAACAGCAAAGGTATAAATAGAATGTTAATGTGTAGGCTATTTTATCTTCTTTTCTTATAGAGAAGATGACAAATACAGAGTGGCATTTTAATATAAATTAATTTTTTGAGTCTCCCAAATGTCCTATAAAGCAAAATCAGTACATGTAGCCTCTTCAGAGGCCCCTTGGGGATGCCATGGGTTGCACATAGGGCTGCTAACCGCAAGGACAAGAGTTCACAGGCAGCGGGCACACAGCATGAGAAAGAGGAGGCTTGCTCCTCCCTGCAGGACTTTGTTTGGAGACCCGCAAGGCGCAGCTTGACTCCGACCTGCAGGAACACGGAGTGGGAATCCACTCTAGGGCAGTGAGTGAGATTTCCCAATGACACGCTCTTCTTCTTTACATTGGGAATCCACTAAATTTGGAATTACAAATTAATTGAAACGCGATAGGACTCAAAGGTATACAATAGGACTTTGGACTCATTAACTGACAGCTTTAAAGGTGAATACTTACAAGTTCATGGACATCAGTTTTAAAGATCGAATGTACTCCAATGATGAAAGGTGTTGGGGAACTCAGGACCTCTAGCAGCTGAGCCGGGAGAATGGGAATATAAGGATAACTGGAAATAATAGAAACTTGCGTCAATTTTCCCCCCATAACCTAATATATATTTTATGCGGTATGAATTTGAAACTGCCCACATCTAGAAGTTGTAATGTTAACGTGTCCACATATTTCATAATGGAAATATATATATACATATATATCTTGAAATACTCACATGAACTATATGATTAAATATAATAAGATGCAAAGTAACCAGAGATCAGGGCAGCTTCTAATTCTTATTCCTCATGGACAAGCAAATTCTCCTTAGGTATTTTGATCTTGCTTCAAACACTTTTTCTTATATAGAAATCTGACATTAGACCATAACCCTGATCCTGGAAGAATCTTCCTTTCCAATACTGGGCAATAATTTACCTACATAGAACAATCATCTAATTTCATTTTCTTTTTGTTTTGTTTTGGGGCGGGGGCATCACTGCCCTCTGCTGGTCTGAGTAGGAGGCCCAGCCTTAGCTTCTGTGGAGCTGCTGCTGGAATTGAACCTCCATCCTAGTGGGTCGCAGTTCCACGCACAATCACCAGGCCACCGGGGCTCAGCCTAATTTCATTTTCTATATCTGATTGTTACATTTAAAAAACAATGATGAAATTAAAATACATTCAGAATACTTCTTAACTGAATGGTAAAAAGTACATAGTTTTTTCTTTTGTGTGTGTGTGGCATCACTGCCCTGGTGGGAGTAAGAAGCACAACCTTGCTCCTGGAGAGCTACTGCTGAATTTGAACCATCAACCCTGTGGGCCACAGTCCTGCACACAACCACTGCGCCACCAGGGCTTAGCCAAAAAGTACATAGTTAAAACACTTTAAAATAAACTTTACATACAGTTTAAAATTTGTTTTAGTTTGCCCGAACCTGTTTTCTAGATCTTAGAAATGTCAAATTGAATAAATAGTATCTGGGAACACAATATTCTACTTATAGCACTATCAGGTATTGTCATTGCTTTTCTTTCTTTTTTTTTTTTTTTGCTTTTTGCTTTAATTTATTGAATTTTAACATAAACCCCCAACAATAATGAAGCCCTACATATTTAATCCAACTTTGATAATTAGCAATGCATGGAGCAAATTCAAATATGTCAGTTTTTATACATAAACAGTAGATATCTAACAGGGAGGGGGAGTGATATTTCCCACCACCCCCAGACCCAAAGTAGAGTTAGCACAGCTAAAAATTAATACTCTCTTACTATCAAATAATCAGTTAACACTGTCTATTCTTCAAGCTAGTGTAACAGTCACTGAACATACTGTTTGGAAACATATTTTTAACTTCTTTTGGGATAATACTCTTATCACCAATTCATTTTTATTGACAATATCGTTCAAATTAAATAATTTTTCATTTAATTAAAACTCAGCAATGGACAACTTGAAAAATTCTCAAATTGTAGCTTAGACTTCTATCAGAATAAGGATGCTGCAGCTGAGTGTCTCCTCAAGCTCTCCCTCAATGCAAGGGGGAGTATTTTCTTCTAATAACCTGGCATTCTGTGATGCTTATCTTCCCAACACGATCACTGAAGTAAAATGTGTGAATAAGTAAATGTGGTGAAGTAAGCTAATGGTGCCTGGCTATTAAATAATAGTATCTGGGATCTTAAAGGCTTAAAGCTAAATAAGCGATCACTTAACAGGGAAGCAACAAAGCCCACATGGAAGAAGCACACCGGCCTGTGTGACCCCGGGGTGTTGATGGGGTCAGGTGTCAGGCATCAGAAGACACCACACAAACAAATGAATCGATGCAAATGACGAGGGTCAGAGTGGAGACCCAAGTCCATCTGTAGATAATTGGACATTCCTTCACAGAAGGGTCACAAGAAAAGAACAAGTCAGTCAGGGTGCAGCACAGCAACATTGGAACACACGATATTCTTCTAGTTCTTTAATGCCTCCTTCTCCCGACTATCACAACCCCAGTTTTAACTTAAAAATCTGGCTAGACCAGATAAGAGCTCTGGACACATGGAATCCAGGGCAGATAAACCCTTCAGCAACAGCAATACCATGAGAGAAGGGGGAAAGTGTGGGAAAAAGAGGAAGAAACGAGGAATCAACTACAATGAACAATGTATAATTCTCACCCCCTCCCCACGGCGAGGAACAACAACATGGCTGAAGGGAGACACCGGGAGGTGTAAGATATGAAGATGATAATAATTTATGGGCTGAGCCCCGGTGGCGTAAGTGGTTGAGTGCGGGCCTGCGTTGGTTCAAATCCAACGGCGGTTCTCAGGAGCAGCACTGGGTAGCCCCCATGACCACCGGAAGCAGTGATGCCCACACACACACAAATTTATTAGGGGTCCATGAAGGTGGGCGGGTTGGGGAGGAAGGGAAAAAAGAACAAGGAGCTGACACCAAGGACTCAAACAGAAAGAAAATATTCTGAAAATGATGAAGGCAACATATGTACAACTGTGCAGGTTACAATTGATGTATGGATTGTTGTAAGAGCTGTAAGATCCCCCAATAAAATGATTTATTTATAATAATAAAAAAGAATCATGAAACTGATAATATGACAAGATGACAATAATGTGCTTATGTGTTTCAAGTCATTGTATTATAAGATTCTGATTGGCAGCCAGTGAGTAATGCAGAAATGAGAATAAATGAGAGTACAATGAAAAAGCCTCACCTGTATTTAAGAGGGAACATCAGCGATTCCAGGGCCCTGCACGCATCGCTCAGCCTCTGGAAACTGGCCGAATGGAAGAGAACTTTATTTTCTGTAAGGACTGCGCAGAAAAGGCTGAGGACGTTCTGAATTCCTGCAAACACAGAGCAAATGCTTATAAAAAACATCTCATTGTATATGCATCTTCAATAATTTGGAATAACGTGTGTGTGTGGGGGGGAAGGCCAGTAGTTATGAAATGTTTGAAATAGTATGTTTAAGCTATAAATTCTATATAACCTGAGTGTGTTCCCCCAAACTTTCAGCTTTGTCTCTTTTATTCTTTAGGAATACATTACGACCATCTTTCAACCTCATCCCCGAAGGCCCATTTATCTCTAGAACAGTTTCAATAATTTTAAGACCTCTTAAAGTCTGGTTTCTGGATGTAAATATATCAGATCCACTTCGTTATTAAAATTTGTGTAGTAGATATTTTTCACTTTTTCTTCAACCACTTTACTTTTGAACCCAGTCTGTCAGTCTTTTACTAGTTAATGTTTATATTTATTGTATCTTTTTGCGTGTTTTTTATTTAGTCTCCTTTTCCTTCCTTTTGATTTGTAATTTCCCCATCTCTTCTTGTATCCCTTCAGCTAATGTGTTATTTATGAGCCGTTTATATTTTTCTTGTGGCAATTAAAAGATTCACAACATGTATGCCTGCCAAATCCAAGTGAAATCCACCTACTTCTCACTCATCAACTACCATCTGACATTTCTGGTTTATAACCAGAGTGAAAATCTGATGTTGGACCACTTTGTGCATTAAAGTGGGCGAGACAGGCTGGGCTACTGAGGGTTCCCTCCCTTGGTGAAGGCCTTCCAGTGGCCTCTGGGGAGTTGGGCCATTCTGTCTCAGGCCTTGAGTGGGGTTGTCACATCCAGCTGCATCACGCTGGCCTCCTGGTTGACTTGCAGGCCATAGCCAAGCCGGCCCGATTCTGGGATCCAGCTCCTTTGTGGGCTTGAGGCCCGGAAGCTCAAAATCGCCGTGGGGTGTGAAAGTTGAAAAGAAGGGCATCTGTTTTGGTTTTTTTTTTAAAGCTAGGTGTGAGAGTTTAATGACATCCCCAAATCAGTTAGTGGGGCCCCACTCCCCACAGCCTCCATCTTATGAGGTTGTGTGTGGCCAGTCTTTCAGCAGAGTCCTGGGGGCCTTAGGCAGAGCAGGCTCCAGGATCAAGAATGCGGGCTTGCTTTCTCCGTGGGAGCGGAATCCCAGAGGCAAGCCCTGGAGGGACGCTTGGAGAGACACAGAAGGAAGGTGACTGGGAGAAGCTGTGTGTGCTCCAGTCACAGCCCAGTTTTATCCAATTCTGTCTCCTCCAAGTCCACATCTCTGCAGACTAATAATCTCTACCTGCCTGTGAACAGGATCTACTTTCCTAATGAAAATAAACGGGATAAATGGAAGATCTGGAGAAGAAAAAAAAACCCTCCACTTTCACATACCACTGATTTTTGCATAATGGCGTGCCCTGTGGGACCTAACCGTGCCCATAAATGAGGCGGGGTGTACATTGTTTCCTTCCTTTTTCTTTTGGACTCATCATTTTTCTTTTTATCAACTCATCCTTAATAGCATGGGCCCATTAAGTTAAGAGAGTACACTAGTTTCCTCGAGGTAAAACAGTCCTTAGACTGGGGGTTTCAAAAAGTTGGCGAAAGAGTTCCATTATCACTGGATTTTATTCTCCCACATCCCGCCTTTGTCTCTTTATCATTCGAAGCTTGCCCCTCAGTGATACATGCAAATTTCCTCAGTCTCCTTTCCATTTTCTAATATCACAAACCTATCAGATGTGATACATTTGAACCTGTAGTTCTAACTTAATTCCCACCCACCCCCAATTTGGATTATAGTAGGTTTATTACTGGTTTCCCTAATCCAGACCTTTCTCTTCATATTTATCCTTCAGTTTCTAGAAAGATAGACATACTACATGAGTCCGATTATATCCCGTTTACTCCTCAAACTCGGCAATGTCTCCCCTACTCCCAGCCTTCAAGAGAGTGATTCTCATGTTTATTGCTTGGCAGAAGTGATGTGAGAAGCTTAATAAGTACTGATATTTATATAGTAACCTCTCTCTCTCTGAGCCTTAGTAAGATAAATATTAAAACCTACCTTACAGTGTTGCTACAAATAGATGCGGTCATCTATGCAGTGCTCAGCACAGCTATATACAAAGGGACTTTGAAAATTAGTGGGAAAAAGGAATGGAATTTTGGAAAAGGAATGAAAAAGGGATGGAATTTTTCCACGAGCCTTTTGAAACCCCTTTATATTAGCTGACGCCAAATTTCTTATAATTACAGTGGTCATTATCATGAATTTCCTTTGAAGCTAGGGTTCTGGGGCTGACTAATAATGTTCTAAAACATACAGCCAACAAGATAAAATCTGAACTCCAAAGCAAAATGCTTCCGCAGACCAACCCCATTGCTGTGTAATCAATATTGAACTCATTGAGCCATCTGAACACTTCTTACGGTTTGTTATCTCTGCTCTTTGGATCATGTTTTCTTTAGTGTCCCTTTTATTAAAATGCAATTTCCTCAAAGAATGCATGGGGATTTATTCATTGCTGCCTCATCTCCTACTACCAAAGCAGGAGTTTGCAGTAACTTTCCTGTGCTCACCCCTTACCAAACAGAAAACATTGCTGTGGAATCAATCATCCCTCACAGTGACTCAATGGGCCGGAAATAAATGCCCTACGATAAATGACTTTCTAAGGCTGCATTACTTTTAAGTGTTAGAAACAAAGATGTTGGGCTAAGCCCCAGTGGCATAGTGGTTGAGTGCAGGACTGCGGCCCGCAGGCTTGGCGGTTCAAATCCAGCAGCAGCTCTCCAGGAGCAAGGCTGGGTAGCTCCCACGACCACCAGAGAGCAGTGATTGCCCCCCCCCCCACAAAACCAAAACAAAGATGTCACTTCGACTAAGGTGAACCTCACCAAACCCCTTGTATTTTCAATTGCATCACATGCATACTGCAACTTGACAATGAGGAAGAATGAATAAAAAAATGCCTTTGAATGAAGGTGCTATGTAGAGGTACTGACTGGGCTGCCAGAAGAACAAACAGCTGTCTTGAGAGAAGTACAAGCAGAATGCTCCTTGGGAATGAAGAAAGCGAAATTTTTTGTCTCACATCCTTTGGACATGCTATCAGGAGGGGCCAGTCCCTGGAGAAGGACACCAGGCTTGACAAAGTACAGGGTGAGTACAGGGGAGGAAGGCCAAGCAAAGACATGTGCTACAACAATGGGTTGAAACATAACGATAGTGAGGCGCAGGGCGAGGCCAGAGAGTGTTTCATTCTGCCGTGAGAGACAACCGCGGCCGCATTCCTTAGCTTGGGGCCCCCTCCTTATTTTCAGAGCTGCTCATGCCCACTCAAGTTTCTCTCACATCACGCCATTGACTCAGGACTCTTCTGTTGCAGCCTTCCCATCTTTGAAGGACCCTTACAGACACACTGGGTCCACAGAGCATGGGAGCCGCCTAAGGGGCCTGAGGGGGATCTTGAATGATGAGTAGAAGTTGGTTCAAGAGACAAGATCAAAGTGTTCACAGTTGATAGATGTTCACATGCAAAGAAATAGAGGACAGAGGGAAGAAAAGGACTCGAACTTGTAAAGGATGTGCCCACACTTAACTCTGGAAAAATAATCAATCTACTTTATCAATGGGGAAAATATGACGCCATATTTATTAAGACAGGATACGTGTCTCCAAATTTGAGAAAGAGGGAAAATATTCTAGTGCGTAGAGAACCCTTTTTCTATTACCATATCTAGAATATTATATAGACTAATACAGGACAATTTGCATACATCTATGTGTAACGTAAATTTTATATTTTTATTTATTTTTGGGGATGCATCACTGTCTCTGGTGGAAATTTTGTATTTTTAAATGGCATGTTTTCTTAAGGCTGAACTAATTAATAATCTCAAGTATTTTAAGACATGATTCCTAACAATGTTTGTTGCTGCATTTATAGCTACAGAGTTATTTAGAAATTCCACTACTTTAAAACACAAGTCATAATTGTATACATGACCTTGGGTTGTTTTCTACTCATTTATAGCCCAGCATTCGTCTAATGCTGCACAAGGGCAGTAGCGAAGAGGATAGGAAAGCACACTCTCCAGTGACAGTTACTACTGATTTCATTAACAATAGTGTGTACGCATCCTGTGGATCATTCAAATTGTTTAAAAAAAAATCTGAGAACTTACTTCCTGATCTTAATCTTTCTTGAATGGTTAAAGTGCTAAAAAAAATTCTTTTCTTTTTTTAGTGCTAAAATTTATAATATCAAACATTATCATTTCTTCCTGTTTTGAAAACATAACCTTTCTCCAGAATCTTCTCCTTCTCTGAGCAATGGCAGTACGCTAATAAATGAGAACCCTGTCTCACTTTCAAGTGAGTGAACAAAAGAATTGAACATCATGCTCTCAAGATAGGATACATTCAGAAAATCTTACACAGCACAATATAGTTTTTTTTAACATCATCAGTCAACAATGGAGAGAAAACATATATTATTGATCATGGTTTAATAGGTGAAAAGAAAGGGGAGAATACTCATTTTTTCAACCAGTTTCTACTACCTCCCAGCCATTGGGAATACAGCAATGAGCAAAAAATGACATTGCCACCATAACTGAAGCTTTGTGTGTCGTTCTGTAACCATTGGTGAGAGGTATTAATATTGCTGTAAATATGGCATATTACTTTTTTTAAATATGAAGAGAAGGCATAATTAAGAATATGGCTAACTGAGCAACTATAAGATAAAAAGTGTAGTGGTTAAGAATATAGGTTACTTGAGAGTGGCATAAATATATTTTATGCGCTTATTGGTAGAGTTTAAGGCTTGCGGGAACTTCTAAATAAAAAGCACAATAAATAAATAGAGAAAGCATTCAGATCTTAAACCATCTCTAGGTCATAGCAATCCCTAAAAGGTCAACTCAGCCCAAACTCAGTGTGTATGGGCATTTCCTTCGGCTTTCTGGATCTCGGGTAACCATTTCAGAATATTCCAACCCCAAGAGGCCCAGATTCCCAGTCTACACACATTCTGAGAGACCACTCAAGATCTTACTCATCTTAATTCTAAATTTAAGAAGCAGGAAGCAAAAGGAGCCTGAGAAACCGATTTGTAGACAATGGGGGAGGATAAGACAGTAACTGGAGAATTAGAGCCAGCAACAAATACTGAGAAATGACTTTGGCAAAAAAAGACTTTCTAAATGAAAGTTCTTTCTCCCTTTGCCTCTCTTCCGGAGCTCTGAAACCTTTACTCTGTCGCATGAGAATATCAGAAAGTGCTCACTCTAGGACTGGGCACGAAGACATGTAAGGCAGGCTTTTAAGGGCTTAGAGTTCAGTGAAGATGACAGATTGGTAAATATTTAAAACAATAACAAAATAGAGAGATGTACAAGGTGCTGCAGTGCACAAAAGAGAGCAATTTGTACCGCCACCATTTAAAAGCCACGTTTTGGGGAAAAGTCTGAGTGCAAATGAAAAACAAACATGTGGTAACTTTCTTGACTCCAGCACTTGCATTCAATAAAGATGCTGCAATACAAAGAGAGGGCCATTTAATAAAGTTTGAGCACGTAAGAGGCCAGAGGGGAAGCGACTTTTGGACCAGGACCCTTCTGAACTGTGTTCCAATATCAAATAGTAAGCACATACTTTGCAATTTCATCTAATACACCAGTCAACGAGGACTCACTGGTGAATAAATACCAGTACTTTGTATTGCAAAATGGTTTCCTGGACAGTCTGTAGTTTTGGAAACAAAACTGACCACTTCCCTAGTAATTGTCTCATTACGGGGTCCTGGTCGTTGCCCTCGTGTTGATTCTGATTGTTCAGAGGTAGATCGCCCGGCCTCCCTTCTGATGCATCTCTGGGTGAACTCGAACCTCCAGCCTCTGGCTGGCAGCTGAGCATGTTGACCGTTTGTACCGCGTGGGCACGGACGGCTGGAGGAACCACTCCCTCCAGCCCCGTGTTCAAGCTTCACCAAACACCTTCCTCTTCCACAAAGGCCTTCCTTGCATGACTCCGTGGAGGCTCTTCCTTTGGCTGGATGCCCTCAGGCTTTTGTTCCAGCGAGGAAGAGTTGGCTCTCTCAGCATTTCTATTATTGCTGTAATTGTATGTACTGGGGGGAAAAATTTTTTTTTAACATAACTATTTCTCTACAAAGCCAAAAGCACATCTAGGATAAGGGCTGTGATTTATCTTTCTATCCCAAGTGACCTGGCAAGTGGATGACTTTGTAAACATTTGATGAAGTAATAAAAATATTGCTGCCATTATCCAAGCAGGCAGGCAGTATTTATTACTGACTAATTGTGCTCTTTGTTACAAAAATGTAAGTTGGAACCGTCTTCCTTAAAGATCGGCAGGTCTCTGGAGACGTGAGCAGTTTCTTCAGGAAAGTGCTTCAGCAGAGACGTGAGAAGATTTACGGTGGTGGTTGCTGGCCGGCTGCCATCCCGCGGGCCCCCACTCCCGCTGTTCCGTGCACAATGGGACGGCATGCTGGCTGCTCCTGCAGACTGGCCCTGGTCCTGGGGCTTGCTTGCGGATCGCAGCACAGTGCTCTTCCCCGCGAGTAGACCACCAGTGGGCTTAGCCCACCGGACACCGCCCGCTCCCGCATACAACAGAGAACTTCGGTGAAGACCGAGACGTGACCCACCGCGCTCGATTGTTACCATTTAAAGTGCAAACATCAAAAATCGACCAAGTGGCTTATAAACTTAGCAAGCATCCTATTTTCTTCTTTAAAGAGAACGGTTTGTACATTCTAGTCCTTCATCTGCTTCCTATAGCATCCTTTCACTTTTCTATTTCAAAAACAGATTACTTTTCATGTTTCTCCATAAGCTTGTATCACCTTAAGAGTAACTAGAGAGCATGACAAATAGAAGCTTTTCCAGGTAAAGGCAAAAGAAAGAATATCAAAAATAACTGTAGAGCAAGTTAGAGCTTAATCAACATTTTAATGATCTCCACCCCCCCCCCATGATTTTTATGTGACAAGAAAAATAATGCATGCAAGACAGAGGGGGAAAGCAATTTTGATTTATTATATATATTCTATATCAAAGAGTCATTGCAGAAATAGTGTTCTAATAGCTAATGAAAGACTGGCTAAAGTTAAAATGAGTACGCAAAAAAAGTAGACATACAGAAAAGATAAACATAAAATGGTAACCTAATGTGATTTAACAACAGCAACAGTGACAGAAAGCTGAAGGTCAAAGAATGTCTACGTACTTTGAAAATGAGGAAATGGGTGTTCTAAAATTCCATTCCACAGGTGAAGGGACATGACAAAGAGGTGTCAAGAGAATTTTACAAGATTATTTGGTGGGTGAGAGAGGGGCAAGTTCATGTAGTAGCTACCAGGCGAAGGCTATACCCGTTTAACACAGAGACGGGCAGCACTGCTTACTACACCTAGAACACAAATCTTCAGGGAAACAAAAATACCTTCCACAGACTGCCACAAACAAACAAACAAACAAAAGCAAGCCAGAGATGAAGGCGATTAATGGGCAGCTTGGTGAGGGGAATTGGAATAGCAGGAGTCTACATAATTATCTCCGCAAACACTGAGGCCTCTCAAACTGTGAAAAACAAATTCCTTATCACAACAGTCCTTAGAAGAACCAGGAAAATGCTATCACTACATATAGACCATTCACAGGAAAACCAGTTAAGGCTGTAAAAAAGTCTGTAGTCTTATCTGCTTCCTGTCTGCTTTGCAAAATCCACCACAGCCACTACCCTGCCTTCCACTCAGGTAGTGAGCTGTGATAACGGTTTACTGTGGGTCTTCAACCACAGTCCAAGCAACATGACAGCTGATAAAAGACTGCCTTGAGACAGAATTATCACCACCACGTGCTATGGAAATACAAACTGCACACAGTACGGTTTTCTGGAACCTTCTCTCTCTCTCTCTCTTTTCCTTGTCTTTTCACTATTCCTTCTCTGGAAAAATAAAGCTAGAATCTATGAGCAAAAGATAACTAAGCTTAATATCCTAGAGATTTTAAAATAAAATCTCCTTGAAATAACTTATGGCATAGTTCATGTAGGCACAGAACTTCTGCTAACGAAATATGGCTGCCACGTTCTTCATACTAAATGTATCCATGGATTTAACAGACACTGATGCCTCTGTGTCACATAAAGACAGAAAGAACAGTAAGTGTAACAGGGTATGGGGCCCCATCTGATGTCCAGCTTCACTAATGAGGAGGAGAATTACTGGATCCCTCTGACGGGGAGATCAGACTACCCCCGCCCCCTTACCTCTTTTACTAATTCCAACATCAAAAGTTCCTCTCAGGCCACTCTGCCTATCTGCTGGGTTGCAGCATTCACTGCAGGGGTCCCACAACATTGAGACAATACTCGCGATTACAGGATTTACTAAGTGAGTTAACAGGTTTCATTTTAGGATCAGTAATGTTAGGGGAAGTTATCTGGTCAAAAGATAGCACCTCTTCTCAGCTGAGCCCAGGCATACCTCTATCTGGTGTTTCGTCTCCCCATCACACAGGCCCTGGCCTCTGTCCTGCTCAGGCAAATAAGTAAATGCAAAATCTCTCCATGCACTGGCGATAAATGTCCCAATGGCATACCACTGCAAGCTTCTTCTTGCTCCTAGGTACTCGGCATGAATTGGGGGATGCGGGGGGGGGGGGGGCGCGGCGGCGGCGGGGAAAGCAGGAGGCTAACCATTGTCATGGGCTTTGGCTACTGGTTCTGCTGCAGTTTCCCCTTTGCCACGCTATCCCACTGCCACCAGAGCTCTAACTCCTGGATTAAAGAGGTCCAGTGTGGGGATCCCAGGGTCCAAATGGTGCACATTGCACTCCGCTCTTCTTGATAATAGTGAGAGCTCCCATTCCTGCTTCTCACATGGCTCATTTTAAACCTGGTGGGGCACCAAAACCAATCATCCCATCATTAGAATATCATACACTCTATGCATGTTTCCACCCAATCATGAGGTGGCAGTTATATAAACAATGGCTGGAAGAGTCACAGCAAGTCCAGTGTAGCACAAGACAAGGCAGTTCTAAGAAACTCATACTCTAGTAAGGGAAAAGTACATACACATAATTAGGGAGAAAGCATTGGATAGTATTTCCATACTTTCTGAGACATGTAGCAATTACTGTATTAGGCCTGGACTACCTACTTGTAGACATTTTGTTATGTGAGCAAACAAAATATCTATTTAAGCCATTGTTGTTCTCTCTACTTTAAGGATTATTTTAAAAATAGAAATTAAGCATGCGCCTCATTAATTAAATAGTTCAAGTTAACTTTTTAAAATCATTTCATTGGGGGCTCATACAACTCTTATCACAATCCATACATCAATCCTTTGTATGTCAAGCCTATGTGTACATTTGATGCCCTCATCATTCTCAAAACATGTGCTTTCCACTTGAGCCCTTGGTATCAGTTCTTCATTTGTTCCCCTCCACCCCTGCTTCCCTCCCCTCTGCCAAGAATCCTTGATAAATTATAAATTATTACTATTTTGTCACTGTCTGCTGTTTCCCTTCACCTACTTCCCTGTTGACTGTCCCCCAGGGAGGAGGTTATGTGTAGATCCTTATAATTGGTTCCCTCTTTCTACCCTACCTTCCCTCCACTACCACTCCCCATGCCTTCTCCCTGGTATAACCACTGTCACCACTGGTCCTAAAGGGATCACCTGTCATGGATTCCCTGTTTCCAGTTCCTATCTGTACCAGTGTGCATCCTCTGGTCTAGCCAGATTTATATGGTAGAATTGTGATCATGATATGGGGAGGGGAGAAAGCATTGAAGAACTAGAGGAAACTTGTATGCTTCATTATTGGTACACTGCACCCTGGCTGACTCATCTCCAACCCATGACCCTTCTGTAAGAGGATGTCCTGTTACCTACAGATGAGCTTTGGGTCCCCAATCTGTACTTCCCCTCATTTATAATGATATATTTTTTAGTTCTCTGATGCCTGTTCCCTGATCCCTTTGACACTATGTGATCACACAGGCTAGTGTGTTTCTTTCAAGTGGGCTTTGTTGCTTCTGAGCTAGATGGCCATTTGTTTAGCTTCAAAACCTTTAAGACCCCAGATGCTATATCTTTTGATAGCCGGGTACCATCAGCTTTCTTCACCACATTTGCTTATGTACACATTTGTCTTCAGTGATGGTGTAGGGAAGGTGAGCATCGTGGAATGCCAGTTTAATAGAACAAAGTGTTCTTGCATTGAGGAAGTACTTGAATGGAGGCCCAATGTCCATCTACTGCCTTAATCCTAACCTTATAAATGTATGCACATAGATCTATTTCCCCATCATCATATATATGTATAATTATATACACAACATTTAAAAAACATAAATAACCAAAGAAATCATCTATACAGCTTGATGAATTATACCAACACCTCCCATGCTGTCAAGATGCCTGAAACCCTAAGAGCCTCTTCTGTGTACTTTTAATTACAATCCCCTCTCCATAGTCACAAGCGATACATTAAAAATCACTTTTCTGATTTTGACAGGCAACTGTGCCTAGATACTATAGTTTAGTCTGAAAAAATTTTACATAAATTGTACAAAATCTCTTTTCTTGTAGCAATTGCTCAATTATTTTCCTGTTAAGTTATTTATCAATGAGCATGGGACACGTGGCCTATGGTGTTTTTTATATTCTGGGTCTTACTAACTATATTATTCAGGTCTTGTCTAATGTGTTCTTCTGTTGTTTATATTTCCTACAGTCAGATTCAAGTACAGTTTTCTTGGCAAGATAATCAGTGCTTGGCAATACTAGGTACATGAGGTCTGGCATTTTCATGATGATAGCTATGGAGTTTAATGTTATTAATTCATTATAATATTTTTAAAGAAAGACAGTTCTACATGTTTACTGCCAAGTTACTCTACACTGTGGTTCATACAAACAACATGGAATAAAACACTTGCTCCTTTTTAATTGAAAACTTTGCAGAATAATTAATTTGTCCTTTATCATTCTGAGGTAATCAATCATTATAAAATATTTGCTAAGTTTTAAACAATTACAGTGATCACTTCTGAAGCTCAAACTTCACCACATTAGATCAGGTCTCAGCTTCTTCAAGTGGCTCCTGAGTTTTTTACAAGGCTCTCATCACTTTTTCTTTATTAAAATGTAATTTAGATAAAATGCACATTTTTAAAGATTACAGCTGAATGATTTTTGTATAGTCACATGTTTGATCAGTGAAAACTTTATGAATAGGAGTAGAACATCGCCTGAAATAAGCCAGAGGACGAGTCCCTAAGGTTGAGAACCACTGAAAAATAAGAAACAGCTGCAAGCATTCATTAATAAACAGAATGTGGAATGCATCAAACTAAGAAAGTTGAACACTGTCAAAAATGAAATAAAATGCACGAAGATTGATATTCTGGGCATTAGTGAGCTGAAAGGCACTGGTTTGGGCTATTTTGAAGTAGATGACCATATACTCACTGTGGCAGGAATGAAAAATTGAAGAGGAAGAGCATCATTGTCAAAAAGGGCATTTTAAGAGCCATCCTGAAGTAAAATCCTGTCATTAAAAGGATGATACTCACATGCCTACAAGTAAGACCAGTTACTATAACTACAATTCAGATTTACAAAACATAAACCCTGAAGGCAATAATGAAGAAATTGAAGACTCCTACCAACTTCTACAGTCTAAAATTGATCAAACATGCACGCATTCATTAATAATTTCAGTTGATCGGAATGCGGTAGCTTGAAACAAAGGAGATCGACAGTTGGAAACTATGGCCCTGGCAATAGAAATAATGCTGGAGGTTGTATGAGAAAATTTTGTGAGTGTTCACACAGGCCTTGCCAGATGAAATAAATACCCAGGAAAGGAATTAAATAAACAACATCTGAGGAAAGAGACGATGAAAAAACTAAGAAAAACCCAAAAAACTCAAGCAAACAAACAAACAAAAAACCCCAAAAACAACCCCCCCCCAAAAAAAAACAAAAACAAAAACAAACAAACCCAATGCCATCAATGCAACACTGACTCATGGTGACCCTATAGGACAGGACCGACCCGTCCTTGTGGGTGTCTGAGACAGTAACAGTTTACAGATGTAGAAAGCCCTAACTTGCTCCAGTAGAATTAAAATTCTGAACTTTCTATTCTTCACAATGCTATTCACGGTTTGTTATAATCTATACAGTCAAATGCCTTTGCATGCACAATAAAACACAAGTGCGCATCTCTTTGGTAGTCTCTGCTTTCAGCTAAGACCCGAGGTCAGCATTAAAATCTCTTGTTCAACGTCTTCTTCTAGAGACGTCTTACATTTTGGGCATTTATGTACTGCTGTAACAGCTGCTGGATTACTTTCAGTAAAATTTTACTTGAATATGTTACTGTCTAACAAATTCTGTCTTTTGTTGGATCACCTTTCTTTGGAAAGGGCACAAATATGTCTCTCTTCACTTTGGTTGGCCAATTAGCTGCCTTAATATTTGGCATAAATGAATGAGTACCTTCAGGGTTGCCCAGTGTATCAGTGTATTTCAATTTATATTATTCCAATTTCTGGAGCCTTAATTTTTGCTTATGTTTCCAGTGCAGCTTGGGCATCTTCCCTTACTACCACTACTTCTTGATCATATGAATTGGCAGAATATAAAGCAACCCTTTTGGGTACAATTCCTGTGCATTCCTTTCATCGTTTTTTGAGGCTTCCTGTGCTGTCTGATATTATGTTCTTGGATCCTTATATACTTCAACACAGGGCTTGGGTTTTTGTTTTCATTTTTTTCCAGCTTGAGAAATGCTAAATGTGATCCCCTTCAGGCTTTCTGACTTCAGGTCTTGGCACATTGCATGAACACACTTCACTATTGGGAATGTGGTCAGTCTTTTACTTCTAGAGTGTCCATGAAAAAGAGGAATTCATAAAAGAAATGGGTTGACACAGCAGCTGCCAACAATGAACTAAAACATAGCAACGGTTGTGGGTGTGGCACTGGCCTTAACAGTGTTCCATTTTGCTGTACACAGGGTCACTGAATGCACGCAGGCTCACTTGCTCCGAACAACAAGCACTCCCCCTGCAATGGAAGGCATCCCCAAGTCCTTATAAAAATCCAAAGAGGGCTATAAGACACTTATTGAGATATATGGTAACATTGGGAATATAAAATAATTACACTTGGGGCTGAGCCCTGGTGGCGCAGTGGTTGTGTGCGGAACTGCGGCCCACAGGGTTGACGGTTCAAATCCAGCAGCAGCTCTCCAGGAGCAAGGCTGGGCTTCCTACTCCCACCAGGGCAGTGATGGCACAAAAAAAAAAAAACCCAAAACAAACAAACAAACAAAATAATCATTACACTTGTTCACACTCATATTCTTTATGGAAAATCCTTGGATTGATTAGTCTTTCAGAGGCACACAGTGCCTTCATTTGGTTTTAACAATTTAATTTTTTCAGTTTTACTATTATTTTAAATAGTCTATTGGCATATGATTCCCAGACCATACAATTCAATGGTTTAAATATATTGAGAAGAGTTGTGCAATCAACAACACAACGATTTTAGAACACTGACTCCATTCTTGTACCTCTCCAGAACCCTCCAAAATCCCTGTCAGAACCCTAAGGAACTGTTCAGCTAGTTCCTGTCTCTAGGGATTATTGATCATGTATTTCATATAAAGAAAATTACACAAAAACTCCAACAATGACAAAATAAAACACAGAAAGCAACTCAATCTAAAAAAAAAAAAGGCAGGAAATAACAGAAACTAGAACAAATTAAAAATGGGTCAAAAGGGAAAACAAATGACTCAGAGTTTATCTTCTCATATAATGGTCTCCTCTGATGGTAGGTTTTTTGTTTTGTTTTGTTTTGTTTTACTATCCTTGAATCACAAAGGCTGGTGTACTTCTATATGGACTTTGCAGACACCTTACGTGGATGCTGCTTGTTTCAAGACAAGAACTAAAGCTCTAGACACTGTTCTTTCTGATAGCCATACAGCCCTTTATAAAGGCAAAATAAAAAGTCAAATGAATAGCCCTTGGCTAAAAGTTTCTAAGTAGGGTCCAAGTACAGGCTTTAGGAGAGTTCACGAGCAACAAGATAAGTTAAGTTCCACTTTAAACAAAATGGCTTTAAGTACATCAAAACTTAGTTGAGATGACTCGGTCAAGAGAAATGTGGACTAGGGAAAGCAAAGGGAGAGGCCATTTTTTACAGCTGGGGAATGATGACAAATCTGATGGGCAAGAGATACTACTTTGTGACTGGTATCATCATTCATGCTATTAAGACACTATGACAATTGCTACTGCCCTTGAGTCAGCTCTGAGTCACAAGGACCTTTCAGGGCGGAGCAGATCCGTCTGCCCTGTGAGTTTCTAGACCTGGCAATCTTTAGCGCAGAGATCGTCATCTCTCCCGTTGAACAGCTGTGGTGTTGAGCTGCTGACTCTGCGATTAGAAGGCCAACTTGTAACCCACTACGTTTCCAGGGAAGACTCAATATTTATTCATAGTAATTTCATCGAAGGGCTTCTCAATTTGATTGATGGAAGCTCAAGCAAAGGAAGAAGCATGGGGCTATGAATGGAGAAAGAGTTGTACGTCACAGAGATGGTAAGGCTAGATAAAGCAGACTACAAACGGAGAACGACAACAAAGTGAACTTAAGAAGATTGGGACATGTGTGGTATGGCTGCTGCTATGTGTCGCGTTGGTTCGGTGTCTAGTGATCCTAGGTACAGCCGAGTGAAAAGCCGCCCGGCCCTGTGCCAGCCTCACAATCGTTGTGAACGTTTGAGCCCACTGTGGTCGCCATTGTAGCAACTCATTTCACTGGGCGTCGGTCTCCTTTTCACTTACCTGCGACCTTAACAAGCACAGGGTCTTTTTCCGGAGACCAAGCTCTCCTGCAACATGTTCAAAGGATGTGAAAAAGAAGTCTGGCCTTCCTTACTTCTAAAGGAGCATTCTGGTTGCAATTTTCCAAAACTAGATTTGCTTGCTCTCCTGGTAGTCCACAATATTCACTGGGACTCTTGAGGGGTGGGGATGAAAAGTAAAAGGTGAAGTACAGAGGACTCTCTGGCCACCCTGGGCCTGACACAGGCTCAGCTTTTAAGTTATTGTATTATCTCATATAGCAGTATACACTGCCTCATTTGTGGAAGGTACCTTCTGGTGTCCTGCCCTCAATTCTCCCTAGCCATTGCTAGAAAATTAAAGAGAAGGTCCCAAGATCTACAGAGAGAGGATGTGGGGCTTTTAGTTCCATATGACAAAACGTCTATAAAAGCAACTCATCAAAGTATTTCATGAATGCCTTTCAACAATAAAGATATGTGATTAAACTGAGCAAAAACGATCTATATTTTAGAAACCCAGAAAACAAACAAGAAAGTACATTAGATTACAGTTGCCACTGAGTCTGTCCCAACTCAAGTGCACGTGTGCCCATGGCATTCGAGTGGCTGGCTTTTTTGAAGTACATTACCAGCCTTTAGTTAGTAGCCAAGCACGCTCACTACTTGGATCACTGGGGGAGTCGTAGGTGTACTATAACCCATACACTGTCTTTCTTGACCTATGACAGATGATTTGGATTTAAAATCTGCATTCTCATAGTTTTCTACCAATGGCCATGAAGGAGTGGGAGAAAAGACATACCCAGCTGCTGGAACAGGAGAGCCACACTGGTGCCTGTGACAGGAAGGCTGTCGTGTAACGGAGTCTGGATCAGTTGTCTGTCCCCTGCACCCAAGGAAAAGAGCTTCTGCAAATGGGAGGGGGTGGGAAGAGAAAACACACAAACACAGGTATCAATGGTTTCTCTCCTCTTATGCTAAAACACAGGGTTTTTCCTATTCAGGGGTCTATGAAGGCCTTTTGTCTTCAACATTTTTGTCTTCAACATATCAAATAAGCATGTTTGACTAAGTATTGCAGTAATATCAGAATCATGTAAAGGTTAGATAAACAAAGTAGCCACTAGTAGCCTCTGTTTCAGTTTAGTTATTCAAGTGAATGCCACAGGGGATGGGCCTTTAACAAGAAATAAAGTCAAATTTATATCAACTGATCATATAAAGTCGTGCTAAGAGATGCAAAGGACACAAGGTATTATCTAGCTCTTTCAAGTTAGTTTCTATCGATGTCATACTGAATTGAAAAGGATACATATAAACTCTGACTTAAAAGTTAAAATTTAGTAGAGGTCGGTCGCAAACATCATGAATGCCCATATTTGATTAAATAAATGAATAAAAGCCGAAGACAGCAAAACAAAACAAAACTCACAGACGATTCTACTTCTTTCATGTTTTGATCCCATTTTGACAAACTCACATCTGATATTCTGCTCTTGGAGCAGAAATAGGAGAAGAGGGTAGAGAATGAGAAGTCAAAGGGATAAAAGTGTGAATGCAAAATGCAATGGGAAAGGACAGCAGTTTCTCTGTCCGTGTGAGGAGAGACACTGGTCTTCTTCACAGAGCTATCCTCGTTCAAAACTGAAAGTAAGGATAAGTAAAAATACGAAATCCTCTTGAGAATGTCAGAGTCTATGTCGAAAAGTGTGGCAACGAGAGACATTAAACATTGCAGCCAAGGGTATTTTTCTACTTCAGAGACAAACATGGCAAATCTCTGGACATAGAAGATGATGAACAACAGGTGACCACTTAAGACACTTGTTTTGTTTTGTTTGCCTTGTGTTTAAAAATAATCTTATTGGGGACTCTTACAGCTCTTATCATAATCTAGACATCCATTGTGTCAAGCACATTTGTACATGTGTTGTCATCATGATTTTTAAAACATTTTCTTTCTATTTAAACCCTTGGCACCAGCTCATCCACCCTACCCCCCATGAACCCTTGATAATTTATAAATTATTATTATTATTTTCATGTCTTGCACCGCTGTCTCCCTTCATCCACCTTTCTGTTGTCTGTCCCCCTGGGAGAGGGCTAGACTGTTGATCATTGTGATTGGTTCCCCTTTTTTCCCCACCTCAGCCGTACCCTCCCCTTACTCTCTTGGTATTGCTACTCTCATTGTTGGTCCTGAGGGGTTTATCCGTCGTGTTGTGAGCACTTACCTGTACTCACGTACACACTCTGGTCTAGCCACATATGTAAGTAGCATTGGGTCATGACAGTGGGGTGAGGACACACTAGAGAAGTACACTTAAGTTGTATGTTTTGTCAGTGCTATACTGCACCCTGACTGGCTCATCTTGTCCTTGGGACCCTTCTGTGAGGGGTCCAATTGTCTACAAAGGGGTTTTGGGTCTCCACTCTGCACTCCCCCTCTTCACATCAACATGATTTTTTGTTCTGGGTCTTTGACACCTAACGATCACACAGGCAGGTGTGCTTGTTCCATGTGGGCTTTGTTGATTCTCAGCTAGATGGCTGCTTTTTATCTTCAAACCTTTAAGACCCCAGACACTTTATCTTATGATAGTAACACACCACCAGCTTTCTTCACCATATTTGCTTATGCAGATATTTATCTTCAGCAATTGTGTTGGGAAGGTGAGCATCGTAGAATGTTAAGCTATTAGAACAAAATGTTCTTGCATGGAAGGAGTACTTGAGTGGAGACCTGATGTCTGCCTGTTGCCTTGATACTTAAAAAATAAATATATGTATATAGGTCTATTTCCCTATCAAAATATAAAAATGTATTTACATATATACTTGTCTGCAGTTTGACCTCTATAAATGTCCTTTGCCTTCTACTTCTTTCTTCTATTTCCTTTCCTCTTGTCCCACTATAATGTTTGACCTTTATTCAAGTTTCAGTAACTCCTCTCAGCTCCACCACCCTTGATTCAGCCCAGCAGGCATCCTACAGCCTCCTCACCTTTGATTTCAGATCACTTATTGTTCCCTTGTCCCTGGGCTTGTTGGCACCCCGCTTCCTTTCCACTCTTTCCCTATCTACCATGTCTCCCTGGAGCCATGAGTCCTACTGTGTTCTTCTTCAGCTTGCTATTCCGCCTGAGACACTCAGAGACAATAAGCAAAGCAAAACAGTAAAAGAAAACAAAAAACAAAGCAACAATGACAAGACCAACAACAAACAAAAAGGAAAGCCTATAAATACCTGCAGGTCTGTTTGTTGACTTTTATGAGTGCTTTCCCCTGGAGTCTGACAGGGTGCCACACTCTGACTCTCTTTTGGTATGCCTTGGGGACCTCCTGCTCTGCTCCCCTTATGTTACCTCAGTGGCAAAAATTCTCAGGAAAGTTTAAGGTATAGAGTATCCAATGCATATTTGTGATTTGGGGCAACAGCCTCTTATTTCAAAGAATACTTGAAAACTATTTTATTAAAATCTTCATATACCTGACCACGCTGAAGACTTTAGGATGGGGTATAGTGCTGCTACCCAAAGAAAATAACACATGCATCTTTTCGGATTCAAAATATTATGCTGCAAGTCTATTTAATGTTATGTTTTACTTTTTAATTAATAATTTTTTAAATAAAAAAAGGGTGCAACAATAAAGAGGATGCTAGAAAATACCTTTTAAGAGTTGCTTTTTTTGAACTGTATTTCAAGTTACAGTTCAAGGTACAGAAACGATGACCTCTAATTATGTTATATGAAAGGCGAACCCTGTACTAAAATGAACTTGGTGATCGAGGAACATTATGGAATCTTGGGTCTCTAGAAGGCAGACCATAGGGACAACACTTAATTAGGATTCTCTTCAAGACAAAAATAGTTAAAGAATTCTTTCCTTTTGCGTTTCACACAGGAAATTGGCTAGGGGCTGAGGGCAGAAAAACCACCTTTCTCCATCTCTGTTTACCTGAGACCCACCAGCTGCAGGGACAAGGCACGCACACAGGTTTGCAATGAGACTTTCTAAGGAGACATTCAGACTGTCCACATAGACAGTGTAGATCAGACCCAGGCATGCCTGCAAAGATACAGATGCACAGAGTTACTTCATGGAAAAAAACAAACACTAATAGATGGCGGTGACATCTGCTCCCTTGAAAATTTTCCTTTGAACGCAGTAACATATAGTCTACTGTGATTGTGGAATAAGCTTCAAGCAGCAAATGTTATTATGTTTATTAAATTTCCTTCTAGAAACAGACGCTCTAATTGAGCTGCTGAGATGAGTGTATGGAGAGCAGGGACACATAATTTGTAAAACAGGTGTTTATGTTCGGATAATCACTCTGACAAATTTGTAGGGCTACGATTCTATTTTTGCCTACCTTATTCTACGAATCCTCAAATTTCAAGATAAAACATTTAGAAAGTATAATTTATTTCATGATTATTAAATCTACAACATTCATGCCACAGAGTAACATATGAATATATTATAAAGGATAGCAAGATAGATAAATTAGAGTGAAAGCTATAATACATGTCTAACTTTAGAATAAGATAGATGATAATATGAAGACAAAATGCAATCTTTGGCAATATCTCCATTTAATGAAACTTGCCACTCAGACAAATTGTAGTATTTGTTTGGAGTGGTATCAATTTCCATAGAAATCCTAACACTAATTTTTCTACAACATAAACAATCTTATCAATAGAAATGTACTCTAAAGAAATTATATATCAGTACACGCTTATAAACAAAGACTTTCTTACATTCAAAAATTCATAGTGTTTAGAACAATAAAATATCTGATAAAGTTCTTGGTGGTAGTTGATATTATAATCACAACAATTTGAACTCTCAAAAAGCCATCCTATTTACTCATAAATTGTGGATAAACATACAGAACACTTCATACTAATTTGCTTTAAATTTTCTAAAAGTAATCATGTTACTTCTTTAGGATTAATAAATGATGTATTCAATAAACATGGGGCATATTTAAGGAAATATGATACCCTTAGCAGTTTAAGAAGTCCAATTAACTTCTTTAGATTGTCATCCATCATGAATTTTTATTTTTCTCATACTGATTTTGGTTCATTGGTGAATTCCTAAATTAATCTAAAAGATGCCTTAGATACAAAGAAACTTGTCATCCATCATGGTTCACGCAAAACAAAGGTACATAATAACAAACAATAAAGAAAACTATGAGTTCTTTACCCGAAAGATTTCTGGATAGTCTAATCTGGACACCAACACCAGACTTTTTGGAGCAAAAGCTTCTGCAGGCTGAATTAAACCAGACACTTCCTCTTCACCTTCAAGTTCTCCTTTCTTGGTTCCCTAGAAATAGGGGTATTATTGTGAATAGCTAGAACTTCCTAAATGAGTGGTTCACAAAATATAGAAACACTATACACCTTCAAATAATATCTCGTGAAACAAATATCAAGCAAAAAAACACAGTTTGTATTCTGAGAAGAATCTAAGAGACAAGCAAAAACATAAAGGACAGACAAGATCATCATTCTTTAAAGCTCCTTAAGCTTCTGAGGTCACTGGAGTGATCAACAAGAAATCGGCAGTTAAAAATCATTCACACATACTTAAATAGTGAGTCAGTATTTAAGAGAAAAAAATATGTTTCAGACAGGGCATCGATTTTCAGTTTTATTTGTCAGTCCAATTCTTCCAAAGAAAATGGAGAGCCATGTCTGATCCTCACGAGTGGGGCGGCTCAATGCTATGAAAGTAAAGCACAATCAACTCTAATTTTCTTCTGCTCAGAATCAACAAGGTCAATATCCTGAGGAGAACTTTCACACATAAAATTAAGTCTCATCAATAAATATGGATCAATGACACTCTTTGGAAAAGCTTATTCTTGCATATGAGTCAACAAATATGTCTTGGGTACCTACTGTCCTATATTATATCATCCACAGTAAAAAAAAAAAGACTTAAAAAGGGAGGATATTAAAGCATGAAGACTTTTTTCCTATATGATATTCTAAGACTGTATGATATCATCCCTAACAACAATCTCCATTTTTCTTTCTTTTGCACTTATTACAGTGTCCAAAGCACAATTTGAGTCTTCTTCCCCAAGCCCCAGTCCTCCTGCAATATTCTTTGTCTCAGTTAAGGGCAATCCCATTCTTCCATTGAGGGACTGTCTGCTTATTTGTTGTTCCTTTGCCTGGAATACTCTTTCCACAGCTATCCTCATGGCCAATTCCCTCCTCTCCACTTATTGAAGTGTTAAGGGTATTTATTAAAGTGCTACTTCCTGTTAGTCCTTGGCTGGCCACTCTTCTAGAAACTTCAAGACTGTTTTCATTCTTGTTGCTAGGTGCCATCCAGAAAGTTCTGGTGCATAGCACCCCGACATCCAAGAGAACAGAACAGCGCCCACTCCTGCACCATCCTCACGGTCGTTCGTATGTGTGAGCCCATGCTTGTAGTCACGAGGTCAATTCATCGCGTGGAGGGCCTTCCTCTTTTTTATGGCCTCTCTACCCAGCATGATGTCCTTCTCCAGACACTGTTCTTTCCTGACCACATGTCCAAAGTAGACGAGATGAATGAAACTTCACTATGCTTGCCTCTACGGAGCATTCCGGTTGTACTTCCTCCAAGATAGATCTGTTCTTTTGGCAGTCCATGGTACTTCAATATTATTTCCCAGCACCATGTTTCAAGCACACCTATTCTTCTTTGATCTTCCTTTTCCAGTGTCCAACTTTCATTTGCATCTGAGGCAACTGAAAATACCACGACGTGGATCAGACACAACTTAGTTCTCAAAGTAACAGCCTCACTTTTCCACACTAATGAGACATTGTGCGGCGGCTTCGCCCAGTGCAATGTGTCCTTTGATCTTTTGATCATGGCCTCCGTGAGCATTAATTATGACTCCAAGCATCAGGAAATCCTTGACATTTTCAAAGGTCTGTCCACTTTTCATGATGTGACCTATTGATAACATGCCCTAAGAACACACAATCACTTTCTGGTATATATTTCTTCATAGAATTTGTCATTATTTAACATGGTACACATTTTACTTATCCTTTTAGTTTATCTTCCAAACTAGAATACACTGTATGAAGACTGATATTTCTATTTTTGGTTCACTGGTGATCCCCCATTTCCTAAAAGGAGCATTAGGAACATAGTTAATATTTATCTATCTACATAGAGACCTATTTTCTTCTAACAGTTTTCTGAGTATTTTACCAAAGAACCTATTTCCTCTTTTCATGGAAAACAAGAACTGTGTTTTCCATCTCTTTTCGAGCTCACATACTTTCTGCTAGAGTGCAATATACAGATGCCTGTGGAATGCAGATACCCAAAGGGAATGATCTGTTTACTTTTCTTTGTGCAATGAGGTCCATATGCTCTTGAATCATTTTTTGTTATAAAAGAAAAGCTAAAATTAGGTTGGTTGATTTTTAAAGCCCTTAGAAATAATCTTTTAAAGTGATGAATATGGATCTATCCAAGATTGCCACACTTAATGAATCATATTCTTCATGGATTACTAACAAATTTAAAATGACAAAAGAATGAAATTCCTGGAAGAGATAAAACTATTCACATTTTTATGAGATTTTGATAAATCCCCTAGAGTGCCATTAGAAATCAGCTGGAGTAAATAGATCATTTCAAATAAATGACTATTAACTTACTTTGTCCCAAACACAGAATACATTGGTCATTTATTGAAAGTGCTCTTTAATTAAACTCTCAGAAAATGGAACAGTTATTTGCAAGGGAAATAACTGAGTCCAATATAATGAAAATCAATAGCAAGCAAAAGCATTTTCACTTTTATTTATGTCACTTTTAAAATTACAGACCCCTACTTAATTTTTTTAAATAAATCATTTTATTGGGGGCTTGTACAATGCTCATCACCATCCATCCATACATACATTGTGTCAAGCACCTTCGCACACCTGCTGCCGTCATCATTCTCAAAACGTCTGCTCGCCACTTGAGCCCTTGACATCAGCTCCTTATCTTTCCCCTTCCACCCTGACCCCCCATAAACCCTTGATCATTTATAAATTATTATTATCTTGTCATATCTAACACTGTATACCCCTACTTTATAAACATGGAAAAAGACATAAAGACATAAAAGACCTTGTTGTTATGCTTAAATCCAATAGCTCTCTGTCTCAAGTTTAAAGAAAAATTCATACTTCCCATTTTAAAGCAAAACTACTGCAGAAATTAAAAAACTAAAAATAAACGCACACCCAAAACACAATACATACTTTTAAAGGTAATATATCCACTACTCACTTATCAACATAATTAGGTTACAAAGACCATGATAAGGCAACAGACACACATACACACACACACACAGGGAAGATAACTACATCAGAGAACAAAACATAGAATGACTTAATTTATTATATAACTTCCAAAGTATATCATCTCATAACTGTCAAACCACTGAGAATCATGGGCCATTCAAGATGACATGTAACCTTAACCTTGAAAGTCAATGTTACTCTCATTTTGTACATGGACATTTGTTTCTGCCAGATGCAGGCTGTTAATGTAGAAGCACACTCATATAGATTGTTATTATTGTGGTAAATGCAAAATGTTGGCTAACAGGACAGTTGATAAGTGAAGAGTAGGCGCCTAAGCATAAAGAGATATAAAAACTCTGACATTTTTTCTAGCCTTCACCCAGCCTCATCTTGGTTGCATTTCAGACTCTTGATTTCCATATCAAAATAACCGCCCACACTCGACATCTTCTGTGTTGACTTTCAACAACTTCATTTTCATGCTAAAAATCACTACGAAATTTCTTTAAGTAGTTCCCCCCTCCCCCTCTTTAAGTAGTTTAAAAAGGAGACTACAATTATTCAAATTTTAAATTTTTCATTCTAAATTTCTTTTAATGTGAGCTTTTTATTCTAATGGAATATTACATACAGTTAACCCAGTTAAGTAATTTAAGAACTTTCCAGAATTGGAAATGAAGGAGTATAAACCATTGCAAAACTCTGTAAGGGCTAAAATTCCCCCTGGAAAGCTTCCTCACTTCTTGCCAAATAATCTGTTAATCATAATATGCACTTCAAAAATTTAGTTTATTCTTGCATTGCTCTGGGAAATAAGGAATATGTGAAAGATATGCCTTTTAGCATTATAAGCCTTCAGAATGACCAAATCACTAGTCTTTACTTAAGAATTGACTTTGCCTCTTTAAAAAGTATAGGACACTCTGTAGATTTCCCTTTTCACTGGCCTCTGGACTCCACTGTATTCTGAAGTTAGGCAAGTTTGGTTACAGACCTAGTATTTCTTCAACCAGAAAGTGTCCTATTTTAATGACAAGTATTCTATAGGATGCTTTAAAAAAAAGCACACATGCCAATCGGGGAACAAAAACCAACAATATTTAATACAGTGCTTTCTGTTGAAGACTAATATTAATATAGAAAAAGGTCTCCTAATTAAAGAATTTTAACATAAGCAGTTAAACCAAGTTTAAAAGGTTTCTTCTTTACTACAGGGTCGGATTTTTTTTTAACTCTGATATGCAAATACTAGTCTTGCCTTTCCAGAAAAGGCGGTATAGTAATTTCCTCCCAACTGATGGGGCCACAAGGAGCCCTGCTAGTCTGCTCTGCACAGGTCAAGAGTTCAAAACACCCAGCTGCTCCCCAGCAGAAAGATGAGGCTTTCCACCTCCGTCAAAAGCCACATCCTGGGGACCCAGCAGGGCAGTTCTGTCTGCCCTGCAGGTTCGCATGAGTCAGCCCCAACTCCCTCCCGAGCAGTGAGTTTGGCTTGCTGCTTTTGTTGGTTACTGGAACAAAGAGCTTCCCTGATTTATAGAATGAGAGCATCTGGTGCCCTGTGGGACACATACTGGGAAAGCCTGACCTAGATGTTTTTAATACAAGTGTGTGAAACAGTGTTTATTTCATAACGAGGTTATTCTAGCTGATAGATATCTATTGACATTTGTTCCATTCGCCCTCATATGTCACAAAATAAGCTGAAGACAAGATAAGGCCAGAAACTGGACAAGGCTGCTGGAGGCTAGGGACTGACCACACGGCTGCCCTAATGGTCTGTATCTTAACACGCCTCTCACCCATTCTCATCAAACAAGTTAGAGACTTCTACTCCAGACGAATGGCTCTTAAATTTGAGCATGCAACACCATCATCCATGCTTCTCTGATTCAGGAGAGCTGAGGTCAGAAGTAGGTATTTACATAGGCAGCACGTTCTAACAGTGGTCTATGCACAGACGTCAATGACTCTGAAGATGGTGCAGGAATAGGCCACACTCTGGCCTGCTCTACAAAAGACAGCGACTGGATCTGAATCCACGGCAGCTGAGAGCAACGAGTTCCAGGTGAGAACTGCTGTGGATCCACGGTCCACATTTTAGGTATCATGCCTCCTAAAGTGACCAGATTTTAAGCGGGATACCACTGACTAGGGGAGGGGTGGGGGGGGTTGATTAAAAATTTGGTCTATATGGAGCAACAAAAATGTTCATAGAATGCAAAAATAGTATTGTAATATATTTATTTTAATTTTAAAATGCCGCAGGACGTTTGGTCACCTTACTCCTGGCTAACTTATATAAAGGGACACGAGACTAGCTAACATAATATTACGTATGCCAGACACTAGACTAAGCAACATATGAGTATGTGTCATTTATTTATATAATAAAACATTCTATTGAATACAATTTATATGAGAAAGAAACACAGGATCTTTTGGAGAAATGGCTGATTCCATATTTGGGTCAGAAAATGTTCAAAATGATCCTATAGCAGAATGTAAAGAATCTGTCAGAGGATAAGAGTTTTGTCAAAAAGACACAGAGGTTTCCATGTGTCTGGTCAAAAAGTTACCACGAGAGCATGAGAAAGAGTAGAAATCGCAGTCAACTGAAACATCAAACATGTAAAAGTCCTTAAGTTCAGGGTGATTTGACAAGTTGATTGCTACTGAATTTTCTAGGAGTGTTTGGGGGTACAAGAGAGATTCCAGTTTTAAATATAAGGAGATCAGAGCTCATCTAGTAAGTCTTACAAGCAGCCAAGACATAGACACATCATCAGCTGAGGGAGGCCATCAGCAAGGACTCACAGCAGGGGGGCTAGTTAATAAGACACAGAACAAAGAGAACTGTCACAAATTCATGATTGGTGGCAGAACAATGTCAGTTACGGGTGGGACTACAAAAGTAGGAATAGGACAACAGTACTAGAGAGAAGAGTTCGTAAAATTGATCCAGGGCTTTCCGACCATGGCAGTTAGGACATGACTGATAGGGCATAATTCATGGCTGTGACTTTTTGTGCTGTTCCCAGGATGGTGATCTCCATCAAGGGCACACCCAGCCAAGCCAAAGCACTGGGCCTGAGGGCAGGACTATCTACACCCTTGGTTAAGGATAAGAAGGAATTCAGGGGAGGCTTAACCCATGTGGGGACTCTACAAAAGGATTCTGGGACATCACTGTCATCCCTAGTCTTCTGCAAACTGGGATGCTGGGGGTTTTGGCTCTACCACAGGAGCCCCCGTGGTGCTGTGTGGTTAGGCACCGGGATGATTACTGTAGGGTTCATGCTCACCAGTCACCTCACAGAAGGGGACGAGGCTTCTTGCTCCTATAAAGATCCATAACAGTGGTTCCCAACCTTCCGAATGCCATGACTCTTTAATATAGTTCCTCATGTGTGGTGACCCCCCAGCCTCATAATTATTTTTGTTGTTACTTCTTACTTCATAACTGTAATTTTGCAACTGTTATAAATCAGGTGACCCCTGTGAAAGGGTTGCTCAACCCTCAAAGGGGTCTCGACCCACAGATGAAAGTCAAGTTAACTGTAGTTGAGGGAAAGTTCAACTTTGTAAATGAATTTTCGTTCAAACATGCAAAAGGAATGGCAGATTTTTTTTTTAAAAATTACTTTTTGGAACCATGATGTAAAAGGCTAGCACTAACTACTCCAAATGCATTAATCAATCCCAGCATCCCTGTTGGCAAAACAACCAGAAATTATATGCCTTTTGCTATCATGTAATAGGAAGGATGACACACTCTACAAAGTTGTCTTCATGATTAAAGGCTGAATATAAAATCTGAAAAATATTTTTTAGGTGAATCTGACTTTTTACTCATTATTGGTGGGATTGCAAAATGGTCCAGTAAATTTGGAAGTCAGTGTGAAAATCTCTGTTAAAGTGAAGCAAAGTCCTATCATGAAATCCAGTAATCTTACCACAGGTGTTCAATTAATTTGAAAAACTATGTATGCATACACTTTCACACAAATGTCTATAAAACTCTTACTAATTAATACCCAAATGGACAGCAACCAATATGTCATTGACTAGTTGAATGGGTGAACATATGGTAGTACAATGGAGATTAGAATAGACATTATATACAATAAACTATAACTCAGAAAAAATCATTTAAAAATGCAACAACCTTAAAAGTAAAGTTAGTATGAAAAATGCTGCATCAAGCATAATTCCAGTTGTATAAAAAGTCAAAACTATGATGGGCTAGTGGTTGCCACATTCATGGGGGAAGGGAGAAGAATGAGTAAGAGAAACTTCAAAAAGCTCCTGAGAAAATGGAATTATAAGATAATGGAATTTTCCCACAAACTTTTTGAAGTTCTGACATAAACGAGCCATAGGGGGTTTTTAAGACAGTAACATGAGCCTGTATGATACTGTAAAGATAGATGGAAACATGCAGTTCCCAAAACTCATGGAACAAAGAACGAACCTTAATATTTGCAAGTTACAAATAAATATTTTAGGATTTTAGGAGGTGAAGGATTTCTAGGAAGGAAGGAAAGCAGTAATGAGAGAATGTATTTGTGTTACGTACGTATAAAGCATCCTCATTGAAGGGGGTGAAGGTAAGGGGCGCTGGTGTAAGTATGTTTAGAAATGAGTGGGGGTGTCAAAAGGAATTGGCATAGTTGATAGTTACTTCCCACAAAGGTGCTTCTGGTAGGTGCTGTAGAGGCGGTCTTCTTTTTCAGCACTCTTTTACTTTATCAAGCATGATGTCCTTTTTCAGGGACTCTGGATAACATGTCCAAAGTCCTCATCCTCACATTTAAAGAATATCCAACTGTTCTTCTTCCAAGACAGGTTTATTGTACCATAATTCTGATGTTGCTATATATGTCTCATGAACAGAACAATTAAGTAAATGGTGACAGAGAATGGGAAACAAGATTTTACTGCTGGAGTAGGCATATGTATATAAACTAAGAGAGGAAGCTAGTGGTAATAAGGGGGGGGAGGAGTCAAAATCTCATAAAGCCCCAGATCTAATTACCACTCATGGAAAAGATGGGACTAGAGAAACAAGTTAAATGAGAATCGGGGGACAAATGAATCAGAATGCAGAACATCTTATAAGGCAAATGACCCATTTTCCCACTTTTCTCCAAAAGAAAGTGTTCTGTTATAAAAGAAATTCAAGAAGTGTCAACTAAATGCAATGTGTGGACACTGTTTGAATTTTGATTTGTATAAACCAAAACATTTTTCAAACAAAAGAAAACTGAATAAAGATGATACTATATGAAATTGAAGAATTACTAAAAATTAGAATTAGTGTTGTTAAATATTACAATGGCAAAGTTGTGATTTGAAAAATCATTTTCAGCTAGACAGACATACTGAAATTCTTTTATGTGAACGATGTGATGTATACAGTTTGTTTTAAAATGTCCCCTTCCCCCAAAGAAAGGAAACCTCTAGGATTTTAATAATGGACCAGGTTTTTGATCTTTAAATGGGTAGGTACCTTGGTGGTATAGTGGGTTGCGTGTTGGGCGGCTAACCTAAGGTGAACAGTTTGAATATATCAGTCCCGCTACAGAAGAAAGAAAGCGAGAAGGAAGGAAGGGAGGGAGGGAGGGAGGGAGGGAGGGAGGAAGTAAGGAAGGACTGTCTGCTCCTGGGTCAATTCACAGCCCCAAACCCCATACAGGGTCCCTATGAGTTGAACATGGTTTGACAGCAATGGGTCTTTGGTAACCTGAGGGGTCCCCACTCATTGCAATCAACTTGATGACAACGAATGACAGGCTCACTCTTGACTTTGCCATGGAGCCCTGCGGGGACTGTTGAGTGAGGACCCAACTATTAACCAGAGAGAAGGTCTGCCGTCCACATGCACCAGCTGCTCCAGCACAGAAAGAGCAGGCGCCCTGCTCCTGTGAACTCAATGCATTTTCTCCTCTATATGCCTGATAATCTCCATCACGAAAACCGTTACTATGAGCATCTTCCATGTGGCAGGCATTGTCCTGGGTGGCACAGATTTAGCAGCAAACCAAAGAGATAAAGTCCTGGTCCTAATGTTCTTATTGATGCACGAGAGTTACCTCATGAAATCCTTCCCACAAGCTCTGAGGTAGATATTATATGGTCAGGCAGTAAGAAGCCCTGGTGGCATAGCTGCTAACCACAAGGTTAGCGATTTGAAACCGCCAGTTGCACCGTGGGGAAAGGGGCAGGCGCTCTGCTCCTAGAAAGAAGATCAGCCTTGGAGAACCACAGGAGCACTTTATTTGTCTTGTAGGATCGATAAGAGTCTGGATCGATTTGATGGTAGTGGGTTTTATAGAGGGGAGCCCAGTGTGCACTAGATTACCCTAAGGCTTGGAGGTTCAGCTGACTCAGTGGCACTGCAGAGGAAAGGCATAGGAATCGGCTTCCCATGAGAGGGCAGCCACGAAAACCTCCTGGAGCAGTTCTCCTCCGTAAGCCACGCAGTGGACATGAGCCACTCAATAGCCACAGCAATGGGAAGAGGGGGACGGGGTGGCTCCATGGTAGGGTGTCACATGGGAAATCCAGCTTCGATTCCCAGCTAACGCACTTACTGGGACGTCAGCCGGGAAGTTTATGTTGTTGGAGGCTTGCGGGCTATGATGGTGAATAGGTTTTGGCAGAACTTCCAGACTAAGAAGGTCTATAAAGAAGGGCCTGGTGATCAAGTTTGAAAAATAAGCCCATGAAAACCATCATTATAGTTATACAAGCAAACAAGTTATACAAGTCATACAAGTCTGTTATATAAGCAAAGAAGGGGCAGGACAGTGCTGCATGTCATTGCATTGTGCGTGGCGTCACTGGGAGTCAGGAGTCTATTCAAGGGCGGCCAACAACAACTATATATATATATATATATATATATATATATATAGAGAGAGAGAGAGAGAGAGAGAGAGAGAGAGAGAAGTAATTCACTTACAGCTAGTAAATTACAAAACTAAGCTATGGGTCCAGAGCCTGGATACCCTAGAAAAAGATCTAATTCAGCTTCCTCCTTTTAAAGTCATGCAAAATGCACCCCAGAGAGACGATAATGTTGGCATGTAACCTATAAAAGAGGACTGAAATGTTTACTCATTTAACCTACTTACTGGGTATCTACTGGGTATGCAGTACCGAGGCTACAATGGGGATATAAAGCATACATTCAGACAGCAGAGACCAAATGAAAAGGCAGGTCGGCCAATGAGAAAAATCAACTGTGCTAAAAACTATGAGAACAGACCAGAGGAAGAGGCAGGGAGTGGCTGTGGTGGCAGCTAATGAAATCTGAGCAGAAGAAGCCTCTCAGAGGTAATGCTCAAGAAAAAAAGCAGCTTGTTCCTTGAATGTCGAAGAGAAGAACATTTTAGATAGAGGCACAGGCAACAGCCAAGAACTTAAGGCAGGAACAAGCTTAGCATACATTACAAAATAAATAAGGTCTAAGTAGCTATGGGAGAAACCACAGCAGAGGAAATTGAAAATTGGACAAGTAAGTGCAACTATATTCTCTAGGATTGTGAAGACAAGGGTTAGATTTTTGTCCTAAATGCCAGGGAAGCAAACAGGATACTCTCATTTCTGTCTTTAAAAGATAATTTTGATGCTATATGGTGAACAAGAAGATGACATTTTCTCTGGTACATCACCCAAGATAAATGGTAGACTGGGAGCAGAGGAGACAAGAGATGTCAACTGACTGAGGATTCACTTTGGAAATAGAGTTTACATGACTGTCATGTGAAAAGAATGAAAGAAAAGGAGTATAAAGAATACACCCAGGGGCTGAGCCCCGGTGGCGTAGTGGTTGTGCACAGGACTGCGGCCCACTGGGACGAAGGTTCAATTCCAGCAGTGGGGCTGGGCCTCCTACTCCCACTACCGGAGAGCAGTGATGCCCCCCCCCCCCCGCCAAAAAAAAAGAATACATCCCAAAAGTAAAATAAATAATAAAAAGGAGTAAAAAAAAAAAAAGAATAAATCCAGTTTTTGTTTGAACACCTGGGTTAGTTTGAAAAACAAAAGGGAAGTAAAGAGGAGGCACTATGCTGGAAACATATTAAGGAACTACAATAATTTACCTTTTGTTCCTTCAGTTCAACCTGTGTTTTTTCCTATTATAAAACAGGCCTTGTAGCATTTGCAAAGTATGCAAGAAAAAAGTACCCTTCCCGCCTCGACAGATCTGTTCCTTCATCCCTTCTTCTGGTGGTGCATAGTATAGTCAATGTTCTTCACCAACACCATCAGTAATTCAAGGCATCAATTCTTTTCAGTCTTCCTAGCTCACTGTCCAGATTTCCTATGCTTCTGTCTGAAAATACCACTTGTATCAGCCACTCCTTACTCTAAGACGGTAGCTAGTTCTTTAAGATTTTAAAGAGGTCTTTTGCAGAAGATTTATTCAATGTAATAAATGTAATATAGCATCTGATTTCTTGACTTCTGGTTCTTTCAGAGTTGATTGTGGATCCTAGCAAAGTGACATCCTTGACAGCGTCAGTCTTCTCTCCATTTAGCATGATGTTCTTTACTAGTTCGGTTTGAGACATTTTTATTTTCTTTACACTGAGTTGTAGTCCATACTGAAGGCTATAGTTTTGGTCTTCAGCAAATGCTTCAAGGCGTCCCCTTTGCTTACTGCAATGTGGTTGCATTATCTGCATATCACAGTTGGCTAATGAGTCTTTTTCCAATCCCACTATCATTTTCTTACTAATAGTCCAGCTTCTGGAATTACGTGCTCAACCTTCAGAGTGAATTAGTGTGGTGAAAGGACACAGCCCAGACACACACCTTTCCTGATAAGAAATCTTATAGCACCCCCTTGTCGGGTTCAGATGCTTGCTCCTTGCTCTAATTACTGGTTTTATATCAGCACAATTAAGTGTTCGGAAACTCCTACTCTTCACAATGCAATCTGTCATTTGTACAATCCACAGATGAAAGCCCCAGCGCAATCAGTGAGACTCAAGTCAACATCTGGTATTCTCTGCTTGCAACTAAGATCTGACAGTGATGATCTCCCCCGCATTCCACGTCCCCTTCTGAATCCAGGCTGAAATCGGGCAGTCCCTGTTGAAGTCATGTAGCAATGGTTCAAAGTTACCTTCAGCAATACCACTCTTCATGTGTTTCACTTTCATTTTTGATGACTTCCACTTTTCCTTATTTATACATCAAATATTCCGTTTTGATTCTTAATGAATGTTTACAACTGTGTCTTCTCATTTTGAGTCACGTCAGATTGCACTACAACAAATGAAGGCACCAAAACCTCTGTTCCCTCGACATTATTAAGGTCCCCTCGACTGGAGGAGGCAGCTCTCCCTCCGTCATGTTTTGAGCGCCTTCCAACCTGGGGGTCTCAGCTGTTGTCACAATGTTCCTCTGCTATCTTTGTTCTATAGGGCTGCTTTGTCCTCAAGGCAGTGAGTTTTGTTCTGAATCTGGAATTCGGTGATAGTTTTCCTTACAAAATGCATCTAAGAGGATCAGCAAGGGGACTTTTCAGGTTCAGATTTTGTCCATTCCCATTTTGAAAACATATGGGACACCGACTGAATATTTCAGTTAAAAACATAATCATCACCATTCATATTATAAGGAGGATCATGGGTGATGCTTCTGTTGTAACTTATCAAATCAAATATAAACTCAGAATATGCAAGTCCCCCCAATTGTTTTCTTTCAATTATGTCAGGCTAAATTTTTTTTTGCTAGATTTAGGATAAGATCTTAAGATGTGTCTTTAGAAAAAGCCAAATAATGTCGATTATTCCAATCCTTCTTATTTCCCTACTTCCAATATCGAGTTTACTGAGCTAGATTATCATTGAGTAAACTTTTCTCAAGAGATCTAAGCTTTTTTCCAAGAAGCTGTTTATCACAGTGACATTCATAACATTGACAAAATGAGAAATGAATGCTCATTGGAAAACTGATTAAACACATCCATATGGTCAATTAGTATTTGGTCATGAATTATATTTATGTAGTTTCTTAGTGCAGAAAAATGCTTTATTACTAAAGAAAATATGCCAAATGGTTATTTTTTAAAATCTCTTTCATTTCTTCCAATACATTCCCAATTTTCTATATGGGACACAAGGTTGATTTTTGATAACCAGAAGGGAAAAAACAAACAGGAAAAAAAATGATTGGACTGTTCTTCAGATAAATCTACCACATGTTCTGCATGTGACTTTCTCTGCTGCTCCAAGTTTTTCCATCTAGAAATCAGTCTGGAAGTTCATTTCTATGACTTAGTTTTTTATTCTAATTGCTTTATCATTTGGAGTTGTTTGTGATATTCTGAGGATTTAAATTTATTCTATTTCCCCTGAAAGCTCAATAGCTATTTAATAACATTTGTTGACACGCACAAGTAGCATTTCTACATCACAGGTTAATCTTCTACACACGTAGCCTCTGCTTTTGGACAATCTCTTCTGCTTCAAAATTTGTTTTAAAAGAGAATTCTGGTGCTATATGGTGAATGGGGTATAGAGACAGCCGTCAAAACAGGATTAAATATGTTCACAAGGTCAATTAGTATTTGGTCATGAATTACATTTATGAAGTTTATTAGTGCAAAACAATGCCCTTTTAACTAAAAGAAAATATGCCACACAATTATTTTTCTAATCTTTTTCACTTCTTCCAATACACTCCAAATTTAGAGGAATGTCATTTTTTGGGGGGGGGGCGGGGAGCAATCACTGCCTCTGGTGGTCGTGAGCGCTACCCAGTGCTGCTTCTGAGAGCTGCCACTGGATTTGAAGCGCCAAGCCCTCGGGCCGCAGTCCTGCACTCAACCACTTACGCCACTGGGGCTCAGCCTGGGATGTAATTTTTGTAGCCTTGTAGTATATATGTCAGTCTTTGGAGACAGATTTAGATCATAGTAATTTTTTTAATACTGGAACATATCTGAATCAGTCATTTATTATCATCTGTAAAATGGGAATGACAATGCCTACTTAATCATGTTCTTGTGAGGAAAAAATAAGTGAATAAAATAAATGTTATACTTTTATATAAATAAAATGAATTTAATAAAATATCAGTAAAGTTTTCATAATATAGTGCCTGAAACATGGTAAGCCTTCAATTGATCATAAGCAATAAAATCTTTTTTCCTATTGATAAGGCTTTTTGCCCGAATTACCCTTTCTTTCTCTAAGTCACAGATTTTCTCACTTTCTTTTTAATATTCTGAGTCCTTTATATTGAGACTTACTCTAGTTGTCTGGTCGTCACTAATTATTTCACTAAATTGGTATTCAGCTTCTACCTTTGCATAATTTGTTTCTGTTTTCCAAACTAGATTTTAAATTTATTGAGATGAAGAAATATTATTTTATATTTTCTACATCTCTCCCTCTTTATTCTTTATCTTACTTCCCAAAATATCCTCATACTATTCATCTTTCTTGGATGAAATTTTATTTCCTGTTACACTTATCAAATATCTTCATTATAAACTACACAATCATCATTGTTTCACAAGCAGGTTCAACTATACATTAATGGACTTAAAATATACAATTGAACAAGAAATCTAGGTAACTGTGCTTTTTAAGATAAACTCTAAGAAGCCATAGCCTAACCATCCAGAGAAGAAAACAACAGGACTAGTGGTTTCTGGGGGGACAGGAGAAGGGGAGGCAGGGGAGGGAAGGGAGGAGGGAATCACCAACAAACCCAGGAACAAGGGAACAACAAATGATCTAAAAATTGAACATGAGGAGGATACAGAATGCCTGTTGGGGCTTGATCAAGTGCAATGTAGGGGAGAAATCTGAATGAAGGCCAAACATGATAGTGGGACAGGAGGAAAGTAAAAGGAAATAAAGGAAAGAATTAGGAGGCAAAGAACATTTATAGAGGTCTAAATTCAGACATGTACATATGTAAATATATTTATGTATGATGACAGGGAAATAGATTTATGTGCATATATTTATATGCTAGTATTAAGGGAGCAGATGGACATTGGGCCTCTATTCAAGTATTCCCTCCATAGAAGAACACTTTGTTCTAATAAACTAGCATTCTGTGATGTTCACCTTCTTGACACAATTGCTGAAGACCAAATGGGTGCATAAGCGAATGTGGTGAAGGATGCTGATGGTGTCTGACTTGCAAAAGATATAGTGTCTGGGTGTTAAAGGCTTGAAGATAAACAAGCGGCCACCTAGCTCAGAAGCAACAAAGGCCACATGGGAGAAACACACCAGCCTATGTGATCATGTATCAACATAGGGATCAGGTGTCAAAGACCCTGAACAAAAAAATCATATCAATGTGAATGAGGGGGAGTGCAGAGTGGAGACCCAAAGCCCATGTGAGGACAATTGGACCTCAACTCACAGAAGGGTCACAGGAAGAGAAAAGCCAATCAGGGTGCCGTATAGGACAGAGGAAACATAGCACTTTCCTCTAGCTCTTTAATGCTTCTTCCCGCCAACTCTCATGACCCCATATCTACCTTACAAGTAGACCAGAGCATGTACACTGTTACAGATGAGAACTCGCAACACAGGGGATCCGGGACAGATTAGCCTCACAGGACCAATAATGAGAGTAGGGATACCAGGAGAGTAAGGGTACAGTGGGGGGAAGGAAGGGGAAACCAATCACAAAGATTGACATATAACCCCCTCCCAGGAGGACAGACAACAGAAAAGTGGGTGAAGGGAGAGAGTGGTTGGTATAAGACATGAAAAAAAGATTTATAAATTGTCAAGGTTCGTGAGGGAAGGAGGGTGGGGGAAGGGCAATGAGCTGATAGGGCTCAAGTAGAATGAAAATATTTTGAAAATAATGATGGTAAATATGTATAAATGTACTTGACACAATGGATGGATATATGAATTATGATAAGAGCTGTAAGAGAACCCAATAAAATGATCTTTTTAAAAAAGCTATATCCTCTCTATCATATTTTATTGATTACTAAAAAAATAAATCAAGGATCACTTTGCCTAGTTGGATAATTCTGGGAACATGTTATCAGCAATCTAATGCCAAACTTTTGCTTGTGATTACTGACAATGTTACTGTATCTTGGAAAGATAGCACAGCCAATGTTTTCAAAGTTGCACAATTATACTTTGGACAGTGTGTGTCCCTAGGTTCTTTCTCTTTAGGCTGCCAAATAATGTGTCATAACATATTTGGTATGAAGTAATTTACCCCAAATGAGAATGAAAATATCTATTTTTGAATTGATAATGTGTTCCAAAACTAAAAGACAAAACACATTTTTTAAGCACATAGTTAAATGTTCATGCCAAAAAATGTGAACTACCTTACTGATAACCTAGAAACAGCTGCTTGGGTTTTTTTTTATTTGGTCAAATTCTGCCATTTGTGAGTAGTCTTTTTAGAACCAAACAACATGCACCAAACTTTGTGCTTCCTGAACAGAAATGATTCCCTGGTAATTCTTCTAGCACCTGACTGCAACTGTATTAGGAGTCCAAATTCTCAAAACTCTCTTATACTTTGGGAACTTTGGGAGGGAAAAAAATCATATTTAGCTCTCTAAAGTTTTTTTATTGTAAAAATTAAGTAATCAAAAAAAATTAAGTAATCATTTCTGTCCATTTAACAAGGCAAAGGAGGATACACACATCTCAGGTACACACATACATTAAGTCAAAATACACAATACCTCAGACCTTGCTTCCTAAATATTTTACCCCTTCAAAGAAGCCAGGGCTCCTTGGAGAAATAGCTGGTTTCAAGGCTGAGGCAAGGAAGGAAAAGGATAACCCGGATCTATCTGTGATAATGGAAAGGTGGAAATACATTTTTTAAAAAAAGGAATTGGAGTGAGAGGTGGCAGAGAAAGATAGCAACTTTAGATAGAGTGGAGAAACATGATCCAGGTACCAAAATTAACATCACCAATTAGAAAGACATGCACTCCCATGTGGGCCCCTAGAAGGCTACCATCCCTAGGATATCACTTACTCAGGATCCCACCTGTCGATTCTGTATTCCAAATGAATCTCATAGTGAAAAAAAAATCTTGTAATGAAAATTTAAGCATTCTATTAAAAAGGAGGACTGCATCTATTTTTCAAAAGTCAACGTCATAAAAGACAATGAAAAGTCAAGTAATGATGCCAGGTGAAAGGAGACAAAAGAAAAATGACAATGAAATGCAATGCATGGCCCTAGACTGTTAGTACACTGGAGAAGGGAGAGGGCACCAACCAATAGAGGAAGCCATCAGGACATCGGACAAAACTAGCATTTAATGACAGATTATATAAAATTATTATATCAATTTTCTGACATCAATAACTGTACTTTGATGTAAAGGAAGATTAGAAATACACTTTCAGAAATTTAGAGTCAAGAGAGATCATGAATAGAAAATTTTCCTTTAAGTAAACAAGAGAAGATGCTAACAGTTTAGTAAGTCTGGGTGAAGTGCATATGAACGTTCTCTGCAATATTCATGAATCTTTTCTGTAAGTTTGAAACCTTTATAAATAAAAAATTTGAAAAAATAACCAAGAATTCCCTGAACTTCTTTATATATACCTGCTGCCCCACCCTAATGTCTTATTTCTTTTTTGTTCTTTGGGGGGGGGGCATCACTGCCCTCTGGTGGTGGGAGTAGGAGGCTCATCCTTTGCTTCTGTGGAGCTGGAATTGAACCTCCATCCCAGTGGGCCGCAGTCCCGCGAACAACCACTACGCCACCGGGGCTCAGTCCTCTAATGTCTTATTCCTATCAGGTGCACATATAGATTTTGGGGGGAGGGGAGGAGATGAAGGAGAACCCAAATAATGATAGTTATTTTGTTTTTGGGGGGGGGCATCACTGCTCTCTGGTGGTGGGAGTAGGAGGCCCAGCCTCACTGCTGGAATTGAACCTCCATCCTAGTGGGCCGCAGTCCCGCGCACAACCACTATGCCACCGGGGCTCGGCCCGATAGTTTTGTCAGGTAATTCATGACTGTTACTTCCAAGACTGTGGAAACAAGAGAAGCTCTTTATACGCAGCATTACAGGAGGAAGATCATCACAGAGATGAAAGGTCACCTAAATGAGATGACACCCTGGAAAACCAGGCTTTGAAGTTAGCACCCTCTCCTTTGATTTCACTTATGATTCATTCAAGTGTTGTTTCCACCCAGGCTGGAAAACCAAATTTATTGAGGCCGAACTCACCGAAATGGAGATTTGGGACACCATTTACTGGCAATAACCGATCGGGGTAAAGAGGACTAAGTCACACATACATGAAAAGATCATCTCTGCCTTTGAATAGAAGCAATAGGCTAGATTGGTCTAGTAATCAGTTGACAGAAAATATCCCTGTGACTCCATGAGAAGGTCCTGAAGATTTTTATTTGACTTCCCACAAATAATGACAAAAATAGAATATGCTGACCAAAGTATACAGTGATCAAAATTTTAATTTATCACTGTAATAAATTACAAATTATCAACTCGTTTTCAATGATGGCTCTAAGATGAACCAGATATATAAAAACCAGAGGACACATGAATGGATTTTGAGCTGGCAGTTAATTGTAGCTCCAATCTAAGAAATTTAGTTCTTAAGACGTGACCCTGCTTGATTCTTGTTCTTCTGAAGAGCTCCTTAAAGATGATGGGTGCTGGAGCAAAACGTGGTGAAGAAACTGGGTACCAAGCTATCAGAAAGGATAGCACCGGGGATCTTAAAGGCTTGACTTCAAACAAGCAGGCATTTAAGTAAGGTGTCAACTAAGTCCACATGGAAGAAGCGCATCAGCTTGTGGGACTCAAGGATTATACATAATAATGATGTTCGAAAGGAGGGGATGGTGGTATCAGAGCTTAAATTGTGAACACATGGTTTGCAGAAGGCACTGGATGACAGTGGAAGCCAAGTGTTAAGCCTCTGGTGAATCCCCTGGGACC